>VZTM01041243.1:39127-50532 GCA_013400555.1 Jacana jacana | reverse complement strand
CCCCTTTAAAAAAGTTAGTAAGTTGACTTCAAGCAGGCGGAACAAGATATTTTCCATAAAGCATCATTCATGAAGGATAGTCTTGTGAGTTTTTCCTTTATTTTCTTTTGGATCTGAGGTGTGTATAGGACACTAAACAGGGTGACTGAGATCAGTTGATTTATCAAGAAAGCTTTTCTCAGTTGCCTGATGAGAAGGTTTATAAGAACAGCTGGGTTATTTTTTGTTTTGTCTGGGTTGTTTTTAGTATTATGACATGAATCCATACTCTGTGGGAAGCAGATAGTCAGGTATTTTGGTTGGGTGTTTTGTTGGTGGTTTTGGGTTTGTTTTGGGTTGGTTTGTTTTTTTTTAAGTTGAGATAATAAGGTACTCTCCCTGACCCTTGCTGCTGTAACAGCCGTCCTATTTTATAATGAACAGTGCATAGTCAGGGAAAGAGCAAAACGAGTTTAAATCAAACAACAAACCGCACATCTGTCAAGCCTGGTGGTATGTAGCCTCATATGGGAGCATCTTTTCTACATAAGAAAAGGAAAGGAAAGGAAAAGGGAAGGAATGATACTTGTATAGGCAGTTTATAAAGGATATAAAGTAGAAGTGGTTGATTTGAAACTTTTAAATTTGTTATCTCACAACTATGTAAATGGTAGGTCCCAAGCAGATCTAAGAATTGCTAAGTCTTGACTTTTGAGACACGATGTGGTACTTTCACTGTGATGCTGTTCATAGCAATTGTGCAAATTACCGTGGCCTTTCTGTTTTCCTGTGTGCAATGTTAATGATAATACTTAATCGAGTATATATGGTTAATTTATGAAATGCTTTGAACATCCAACCTACTGTGAAATTTCCAGTTAATGTATTGTTGCAATAGGTAACTAGTTTATGTAACATAAACAAAATAAAACCCTTTTTCTGAGCAGGTTCATGAATGATGCTTAAAATAGATTAATCTAAATTTGGTTAATATTGAGGAATTTATTTTCTGTTGTTGTAGAAGTATACTTAATTTCATGAGTGCTAGCATCCAAAATGGCAATATTTAATACAAAGGGACCACAAGGAAGAAAGAAGAAAGTTATTCCAGAAGGAATGGTTAATATTTATGTAGGACAGCCTGTCAAAACAGCTTCCGTAAGAAAATAGAAGGGTGCACTGCAGGATTCAGAAAGAGAATTATTAGTTATATTGACTGATGTGTTTGGAAATTGGTACAGAAAAAATGACCTACCTTAAGGCATAGAAAACAGGCATTATTAATTCTGTTTTAAAAGGCTCTTTAACTTCATTGTTGGCAGGTGGGAGGAGAAAAGATAAGTGTCTGGCATTGCAAACGGCCTCCTGTTTGACATAATCCGGAGTCAGTTTTGGTGGATGAAAAAGGTTGATGACTTCAAGGTTTGTACTAAAAAGCTGATTTTATGCTTGCATTCCATAATGAAAAATGACTGTGTGAAACTTGGCATCCTTTGTGTTTGGGCACCCTAAAGCATGTAACTGCATGCTGTTCCAGTCAAATTTTAATTAAAAATTGCGGGATTTGATATTGGTTTGCAGGTCTTTTGAGCAATAAGCATTACTTTTCCATCATGGATAATTATTTTGTGTGGTCTATGTCTTGAAAGATGTATGCAAATAAAAATCATATATCTTTCATTTTTATTGTAAAGGCAACTGATGGAATTCAGTAATGAAGTTAATTTGACAAGGTTATTGCTTAATAACCTAACAGAGTCTGTATTATTGACATTCTCCTTTCACAGCAATCAGGAGAAAGCAAGCTGACTTTCCCAGCTAAATGCAGAACTTGGGGTAACCTAGTAAAGCAGAAATTTATTTTTACAACACCGCTTCATTTAAGTCAGGTCTTGGTCCATAGCTGAAACTGTCTGGTGCTTCTGAACAGCTTGGACAGAAAGATCAACTTGAGAACGTGCTTTACTGAGGGGTTTTGTGTTATTGTTTATTCTTAGTGTTTTTTTTTATTTACAGATGTTTGACAGAATCAAACCATCTGATGAAGCTTCTGCTTCTTCAGCACAAGGTGAGAAATTTAAAGTAGCTGGTTTTGTTGCAGTTGTTAATTTTTAAATTTAATAATAATACAAGTATTAGTTGACCTTGTAATTTCAGTCACATGCATTGATTTCCTGTATTTCTTTATGGAACTTAGATGGAAGAAGTGACTTCTGAATCATCCACAGAGTTTCCATGTAGATGTAAATTTTTTGTCCTGTAACAAGCTGTTTAAGATGTGCTGCATTTTATCTTAGTGATCACGGATGTAGCAGTCTAAATGTAGATTGCCAAGTCTTGATCCCAGACAAATCAGTAGAAAAATTCCCACTCATCTCAACCATGAAAGAACTTATTAAGCTCTTANTAAAATAGTGGTTTTGACAAATGCAATGTAAGAGAAGTAACGAATTGCAGGTAAAACTTGATTCTGTCTCTTTGATATTCTGTTTTGTTATTTCTGTAGGAATTGAAAGACATGGTGTTGAAGGCTCTCTACACCAGGGCAGCAATAGCAGGTAAGTTAGGTGATGATCTAACTGGCACCTAGCTTACTGTTTATGGAAATTAAAACCAGAAGGATATGTTTTTCAATCTTAATGGATGACAGTGATGCAGTGTAGACCAAGTGTATAATGGAGCTCTTTTTTATCTTCTACCCACATACTATTAAAAACTGTGGGGATGGCACGTTGTAGTGCCAAAAAACAACGTGTGGGTGTCAAGATTTCTTTGGTCTTTTTTACTTTTGTTAATTTCAAGATACTAAAACCCAGTATTATTAAAAGATGACTGCCTTTTTCTAGAGAGACAATTCTCTTCAGATTTCAGCCAAATTAAATTAGCATTTGTGTTTGCTGCTTCTTCAACCTGTTATCCCTTTCTTCTGCATTTAAGAAAAAATTTCTTTAGTGAAAATTGCTTGGGATTACCTTAAAATATGCAGTCCTACTTGCCATTATAGTTCTGAAATAGTAATTTTTATCTTGCAAGTTTCTTCCAGCTCTGTACTAAGATGGATGCTTAGAATTTCCATGTTAAGAACATGAATTAAACAACACAACATTTCTCATTTTCTTACTGAAATGTCTTGGTAACATTCTTTCAGTTTACACACAAGAGGGCAAGAACATCCTCAGCCTGGAGTATCCGCTGTGCAAAACAGACAAGGATACTGTAACTGTTGCCACGTACACTACAGTAATCTGGAACAGGTGAGAAGGCTTCTGTGTAATTCAACAACAGACAGCAAGAAGTACCCAAAGGTTTTATTGGCTTATAGAATATCACTCTCTACGCTGAATAACCAATACTGATTGAAAAATAATCAATTTGTGAGTTGCACAATTTATGCCCTGAGAAGGCGATACCTTCGTATCTGTTACCTGTTAAAAACATGCTAGTGGAGTGGCATGGCTCCTGCAGTCTGCTTTGCTGAAGTGGTACGCTGCTGTGCATTGCAGTCATTGCATTTATTTCTGTGCTTTCAATCTTGAGATCTGTATATATCATAAAGTATTAGGGTTAATGTGTTGGATATCAGGGCTGAAGACATTTGATCAACTATTTTCTGTTCTTTAACTCTGTCAGCCCCCTGTTTTTTAAACTTTTTAAATCAGAAAGTAGAAGTCTATTTAATCTTATGTGGTTATGAAGATTCTCCTTAATTTGAGCAAATTACAGGATGTTTGTCCAGAGGAAATTAAAAAAAATCTTTTAATAGTTGTTCATAGATATATGTAGAGTATTCACACTAGTTACAAGAGGTCTGTGAGCAGCTGTCAGAGCTGCTAAATCAGGTTCCAGCTCAGAAGGATCTTTCAGTACATTTTAGTATTATTTGAACATGCTTAAAAATCTCATTGAATCAAAGCCTTAAAGTAGAAGAGGCTGAAGATTTTTCTTTTTATTTAAATATTTTCAGAGCAACAGTGTAACATTTAACTTGGGAAGTAATTTTTAGGAACAGGCCAGTGTGTTAACAGTAGTATTACACCGGTCATCTATTTTATCTTTCACCAGCATGTTTTCAGCTCCCAGCACAGACACTTTACCACTTACTCCAGGAGTCGTATGGGTACCAGTAGCTTGATGGAGCGTTTTCTGCAAGATGTTTTACAGCATCATCCCCACAGATACCATGACAACAGGTATAATACAGCTGTCTTTTTTCTTCCTTTTTTTTATTTTTTCCAAATACACGTAGGTAGAATGTATGTATTACGAGTTCTTATTTCTGTTCCACTGCTGAGCAGTAAATTTTCTGTTTGAGGGAAACTTTGACTTTGAAGACAATTTAGAAGGGAGTAAGTTTATAGAAACGTTGTCCAAATGTATTGCTTTTGTGTTGCGTCTGCGCTTTTAAACTTTGTTTCAGTACTTAAGGGTTTGATACAACATTGTTGACAGCAATTGAATGTGAAGACCTGAAAGAAAGAGTACCTGTGTCAGTGGGTAAAATGCAGACTCTATGCTGACATGCATTTACAAATTCTTAGAATTTGACCTTTGTTTATATGTAAATTATAATTTTTCTAATTCTGTTCTTGTATATATATATATATATATTTGTCAATATATTTTATGGTATGTTTTGAAAGAGTTCCTAATTTTGGTTTGTTGTTTCTGGGTAATGTCAGGTGAATATTTATATGTTCATTTTTCAGTATCCTTGCAGTACTCACAAGCCGTAAACACTTACATGAATTAAATGAATTGGCTGATTCATTAATGCTCAGATTTTTAAAAGTGTTCTCTTGAATTATCTTGTGCATGTTTAGGAGGGGCAAGAAAGTACACAGCTCTGCTATAGACCTAACAAACAAGTAGAAGGGTATTTTGTATGAAGGCAGTCATATTGATATTACCAGGATGTGACAGAACAAGTTAATGGGTGTGTCTATGAGAAATTATGCAAGGACACGTGCATATCACAAATAAATTAATCCTTCCATTTTGAATAATTTTAACCCTTCTATCTTAAGGTCTAAATTTTTGCCATGATGAAAGTGCAGGACTCACTTTAAGGCAACACTCAAATAGCAACACCTCGAGAGAGGGCTTTTTCCAATACAAGGTTATTTCTTTGGTGAACAAAACCTACTAATTAAGAAAAACAAGCCACTTGTGTTCCTCTAAGTTGTTGGAAGAAGGAACAGAATGAGAAAAATTATGTACAAAGTCTGGATGAAGTCGGAGGGAGAGGGAGAAGGAATAATCCCAAATCTAGGCAGAGTTTGGAGAAAGAAAAGCAAGATGGAAAAAAAGGTGTGAATAGGTTTATGTTGCAATCCATTTCTGAATAAATGGTAGAAAAGCAATGTCATTGTGGGAACTGACATAGACAGGACACAGGAACAACCACAAAACCATGGACGCAATGCAGAGTAAATTTATTTTAGTTACCTTGCGAGCAGGGGGATCTCTGAAGCAGCACCCAGACAGAGGCACACAAGCAGAACACAGGCTCTGTGGAGCTCAAGCCTTGCTGGAGAGTTACTGAACCTCCTGGTGTTGCCTGGGTATCAGGGACTCAGACTGGCATAGTTTACCACTGTGCTTTAATCTTTCCCACAGCAGGGCAGGAATCTTAGGCATGTTTGATAGGGTGCCTCTGAGTCTATCACAGTCCTGTGTTATCTAAACACAGATGTTCTCTTTGTCAGGCACACAAGACTAAACAATTAGTATGATATATGTGTGCAGTCCCACCAGCTGCAAGTCACATGAACGCATTCACAATCTTCCTTAGCAATTTGCTGTTATTTTCTCACATTCTACCCCTTCATTAAAGGGACCACTTCTGCTGGGGTTGTCAAAGCTGGCGGTGTCCCCTTGGACTTGTGGGGTGTAGGGCAGGGTAATCTACACAGGCACATAATAAATGCATATAGAAAAAAGAATGAAAATATCTCTAAAAATAACACTTTGAATCAGGTGTCCCATTTGTCTTGTCAGGGAGTTCAACCACTTGGCCAGGAACTGTCAGTAGACTGTTTCATTTGATGCATTAAGTCTTAGAGATGTTGAATGTCATCCTCTGCACTGGCTGATTCATCAGTTACGTTGAAACAACACATGCCTTCAGAATGGAAGCAGCATAATTTATGGTGTTGAAGGAAGAAAAAAAAAGCAATGAGAAACATTAATATCAAAATCACTTAGCATAATACAGTCCTGAAATTCAGCTACTGGGGTTGGCACTCCAGTGGAATACATTGTCAAAAGACCTGCAACTGCTAATCTTCCCTTAATATAAAAGGCAGACGAGTTGGTTACGGAAGAGGCTAACCGAATAGAAGTATTTACACGCTGATCTTGCGGAAAAGTATCCAGGGCATGTTCTTGTAGTATGAGACTACAAAGCATGACAAGCCAACCTGTGATAGGGGAGGAAAACAGGAGTGTCATCTCCTTCTAGTAACACATACACTGTTTCTGAAGCTCCTTCAGCTAATTTTACTCTGGGTTTAATAACCTGATGTGGGGTAATTGCCCAAACAGGTTGGAGAATTTTGGCTTGTGCTTTTTCAGACTGAATGTCAATTTGATGTTCGCAACACCAGTAACACCATTCCAGTGCTATCTCCTCTAGAAAAGACACAGGTATTCATCAAAGATACCTGCAATACAAGAACTCAAGAATCCTATATCAACAAAGGATGTCAAATAAGAGATGTTGGGGTACAAAACCATAAGGCATTCTCAGGGGTTGTTATATGAATCTTCACTTCTAGACTAATGGGTTGCAGTCCCACCGTGCAATCCCTCAGTGTGAACAGTTCCATTTCCCCTGTAGTTAATCTTCGGGAGAGATACCATCCTGAAGAATTTCAGTCCTCACCGTATTTTGTACTGGAGGTGTTATAATATGATCATAGGGTGTTTGATTATGAATATTCCAACTGTTTAACAAAACAGTTGCTTTAGTAAGATGTGAACAACAATGTTGTCAAGTTTTAGGACCAGTTAGTTTTTTCAGTTGTTCCTTCAACATCCTGTTCATTCTTTCAATCAGACTATTAGCTTGGGATCAGTAGGCAGTATGGAATATGCAGTCTGTCCCTAGCCCTTGAGCCCAATCTTAGACATATTTCCACTGAAGTGTGTTGTTGGTCACCTTGTATTTGGTCAGGAGGCCCATATTGATGAAAGAGTAGTTCCAGTGCTTCAGTTTTGTTATGTTGTTTAGCGTGTTTTGTGGGTTCAGTGAAAAAACAATCCTGACACCATATTTGTTTTTCCATTGAGGTAAAATGTATAACTGAGCCTTATAATGCCTTGGATCAAAATCCTACAGGTCCTTTCTGATATTTTTGGCTCAGTCATCTGCTGCAATCCCCACAAGACTATATTGTCTAGAATTGTTACTTCCAATTCTAAAGGATATCCTCACCTAGGAGTGTATAATGATTCGTGCTCAATCAAAGCATTTTTGCAGGCATCAAAGGTTTCTTCTTGTTGCTTGGTCCACTGCTAACCAACTGTCTTCCTAGTTAATTTCTGCAGAGGGTATGTTAGTATCACCAGAGGTGGCATAGAAATTCTCTAATAAAATAATATTTATTACCAGTACTTCTGTTAGCAGGTGAATGCACCGTAAGAGGTGCATGACTGTCTGCCACGTGTTAAAGTAAGCATCCATTTGGCTCTTGCCAGGTCTGGTTATAACTTTCAATTGAAATATTATATTCTCTCTTTCATTTTTTAAAATTGTTTTCATTGGATTTGCCCAGCTGTTGTGCATTGAAGCCCTGTGGTTTCCTGTGTTCCTGTATCTGCCTGTTCTGTTAATCTGCAAGACATAAACATTGTATTTGAGGCAGTAACTGTTACTCAGTTACCCTCAGAGGGTAACTGACTAATGCCTGAATTGTTATCTTTGGCACTGTGGAATGTTCCTGCTGCCCCTTCCCCCATTTTTTAAAATGGAGTATCACTATAAAAAAAGTAGCAGAGCTGGTGACTTGAGTTTATTCATTGTGTGATGCACTCTAGGTAATTACTCTTTTTTTTCCTTTCTAAAAGAAAGCTATTGTTTGAAAAATCTTAAGCACATTTACAGTATTTATATAAGGTGGTTTTTTCCCCCTCCCTTTTAGACCAAGCTATGATGACATGCCACTCCCCGTCACTCCAGAGGCTGCTAGGATTGCTTCCCTTTCCCCAGCAGAGGTGGAGAAAAAGAGGAACCAAGACAGACAGATTTCCAGGAAAGACCTGCAGCCCATTGGTGAAATATGCTCTTCTGCTCCATGCCCGGCTCGTGAGAGCACAAAGAAAGCTTCTGTAACACAAACATTTATTCAGAAACTAGAAAGACGTCGGGAACGTGTTACAAGAATATCCCAGCAGCCTAAGGGCAGTTGTAGCAATGAGAAATGGGATACCCCGAAAGATGCTCAAATTGCAAATCGTAGCTCTGAAGGCCAGTTTACAGCTGTGAGCCCTGTACCTCAGCATTTTGCTGTCCGTCCTTTAGTCCGTAGTTCTTCTGTTAATCCTAAAACAGCAAAAAATGACCCGAGTTTGGTAGCATCAAATCTGATTCCACATAGCGGATATGATAAAACAGGAATGGAGGTATGCAATAGTGATGTGTTATTGAATCCATGCTTGAATCCTGCTCTGACACTGGTTCACCCAAAACGCCCTTCAGTTTCTCATCAGAAGCCTATATGCAGCCACAACAATTCCTTACGTATTACCTCAGGTCAATCTCTCTCAAAACGAGATGTTTTACGAACTCAGGATGAAACTTTGGTGTCTGATTTCCATCTCAGGGATACTGTGGGTATCAGCAGCTCCCCACATCCTGGGGCGTCCCCACAACTAGCAAGATGCAAAAACGTGAAGGCGAGCAGAGGTGTTGAAAGCTCAGTGGATGAGACTATTGAAGACGTTATTTTGAAATACTGCCATGGAACTACATCTGAAGGAATTCATTGCAAAGAGGAGAATGATCCCTGTTTAACTTTTTCATCACTTCTGAACCATACTCATTTAGAGGGTTCTGAAATGAGTTTTGACTGTGATGCACCTATTCAGGCAGGAACCGATTTACCTAAGGCAGCTACAAAAGGTATAGAATTCCTAAAAGAGGTCCAGATAAGTTTGCAAGATAAAGACTATGGAACACAGCTCTCTTCTGTTTTAAAAAGCGAGTCAGTAGAGAAAGTAAAACAGGATGTTGTAGTTCATACTGAAGAACCGGTTCTTCCAGCTCTGCCGCATGTGCCTCCTTCTTTTGTGGGAAAGACTTGGTCTCAAATAATGTATGAAGATGACATAAAAATTGAAGAACTTGTGCGTGATTTCAGGGAAGGTCGTTTTCGCTGCTACTTTGACAGCGAATCCTCAGCCAACTGCACAGGGAGGCGAATGAAGAAAAAAAAGCAGAAGGATGAGAAAAAGAACAATGTTGTTGAGGGTAATAGAACAGAAAGTGCATCAGTTAAAGCATTGCCAGAATTTAATAATGCTTTAAGTGGTGGCTCTGATTTTGAGAACCCGTCTTTAGCCTCAGATACACTATGCAAGCCACGAACTCTTAAAACGCCGAGGAAAAGGACATGGCGCCTGGCTTCAAGATGCCAGGTGGTTAAAGTCAGCCATGGCACCCAAACAAGTCTCTTGAACTACCCTGTCACAAAAAGAAAAATGTCTAGAAGGGAATCTGATCCAGTTGATCAGAAAGCAAGCATGGTGTGGCCAGAGAGTGAAAAAACTCCAAACATGAAAACTAGACTATGTGCCCTTAAGCTTCCGGAGTCCTACAGCAAGATTATGAGTCCCATACAGCCCAAGACAGTGGTGTATGTTCTTTCGTGCCCAGAGATTAAACAATGTAAAGGTAAACCTATAGATACTCCTAAAATGAGGAAAAATCGTAACTCCACGGATAGCAAGGACTCTGTAAGGTACAAATACAAGCAGTGTCCTTTTAAGTATTATGACCCACTGACAAATCGAATTCTGAAAACTCCTCCAAAGAGTTTAGTTGGAGAAAAGGCCAAAAAGCCCTCCCACGTTCGGCAGCTTTTCAGAAGTCTCGGCTTTGATGCAAACATGAGGAAACTAGCCGATGCACAGAGAGAAGGCACACCGTCAAAGTCATTTAACTGGTCAGACTTCTGTAGTTCATCTTCAGCATCGCTTCTGCCAGATTCAGGTAAAGGGAATGATGCAGCCTCAAGTCAAAAGGCAGATGGATCTTCTGTTTCCACAGAAAGAACAGATTGTCTGGTATCTGGTCACTCGGAGTACTCTTTTAAACACCTGATCATTTCACCTTTGAACTCTCACCAGTCTGCGGTAGAGGGAGATTGTAGATTAACTCCATTTAAGAGCAGAGGTACCAAGACTCCTCTGACCTCCATCAGGAGTGAGCGGTTAGAGAAGGAGAATCCAAAGGCAATGTGGAAGAGAAAGGAGGGCACTAATAAAGAACCGGGGTTTTCCAGGAAGGCTGCAGGATCTATGTCTGTCAGATGTACTGTTAGGAGGAGAGGAAACAGAGTAACTGCATGCAGGCAAACTTCCAGAACTAAAAAACAGCAGAAAGAGGGGCTGAGAAGGAAACTTCATCCTCATGCCCAGAAGTCTTCAGCTTTCTCCATCCATAGGTGCCAGACAAGGAAAACTACAGTGGGAAAGCACCTTAAGAAAGAAAAGCCTGATGCTAAAAAGTTAAAGGTGAGGAGGAAACCAAAAAGGACCTTTCTGAACTCAACAGTTGTCACAGAGATTCCTGAAAAGAGGCAGAAGGTCACATCAGAATCTTTTCCCAAGAAGCCAGAGCGAACTTCATCCAAAGTTGGTAACTGGGAAGTAAACGGAGATCGGGGTCACCGATCTGTGATGCTGTGAACCAACCCTCTAGAAGAACTTCTGCTGTACCATTACTTCGAAACTGTCTTGTTCTACCAGGTGAGAGCTAGCTACCAAAAGAACTTTTGTTTTTATAGCCAGTGGAAAAAGATTGAAGGAGAAGAAAGAGAACAAAGAGAGGTCACAGACCAAGCAGTTGAAGTGCTAGAGCTGCAGAAAGTGCAAAACCAGTCTAATGTGAAACAAGTACAACTGTAAACTCAGCTCTTCATCCTGGAATATGGGGACATAATGTATTGCACTGTTTTACTGTGTAAAGCTGCAGAAGTTGTGCATTTGAGTTAAAAAGCACTTAGATTCCTAGTAACTAGACTTCACCTGTACGTTGGGAAAATGAGCTTGAACAGTATCATATTGTTTTTATGGTATTACCAGTGCGTAATAGTGCACTATAATAAGGTCAATTAAAAGCTGTATTAATTAATCGTGCCTATTCTTATTTTTCCACACAGCTCTAAATTGCAAAAAAAAAAAAAAAAAATTTTTTTGCTCGAAAT
>VZTM01041243.1:13770-39020 GCA_013400555.1 Jacana jacana | reverse complement strand
CACCTCCTTCAACACGTAATACATCCCTATGGAGTGGCATTAAAATTAATACAATATGATACAATTCAGATCCATTCAGTCTTTTCTTGAAATGAAATATAATTGCACATGTTTTTATATTGACTGTTTTTTCCTGAAACCATGTCCAAATTAGTAATTTTGGACAAAAAGTCACTGTGGGCTGTCTTCAAGCAATAATGGACCATGCTGGTAAGGAAATATGTCTCTCTAGGGCACTGTTGAAATGGTGGTGGCTAAAGTGAAATATCAAATTCCAAAGCAAATACAGGCTTAGGGTTTGGGTTGGTTTTCATTGGTTGGTTCGGGTTTTTTAAATAGCTTATTGATTACATTTATAAGAGAATTTCACATTCCTTTGTGGGTGGAGAAGTAGAATGTCAACCTTAAATTTGAGCGTCTATGGGGGATTTGTATGCTAATTGGGTGTAATGCTGGTTACATTTTTATGTACTATAGTTGAAACTTTCTTTTTACACTTTCAGTAAAATACTTAAATAAACCTAAAGCAACATCCGTGTAAATGTACTAGAGTTCAAATATCTGTTGAAACAGATATTTAAATATCTGTTTAAAATAGATATTTAAATATCTGCTTAAAACACTTAGTTGAGTTAAAATTATATTCCACAGTGATTCAAGTTTGGCCACTGATGCTTTAAGTACTATTATTTTATGGCAAAAAAAGTCTTTTGTTGTTGTTGTTTAATTTTTTCGTGTGTGGCTTTTGTGGGTTTTGTTTAGTTTTCTTTTTTAATAGTTATATGATGACAGCTTACTTACTCTGTCTAGGAGACACAAACTCCAGTCTTTCAGATGTTTCTAGTTTTAAAATTCAAGATTGATTGTTCATTTGTATTAATTTAAGTATATAGTTAGGGCTCTGGGTTGTAAACCTGCAATTTGGTTTATTATAGAATCTATTTTACTTTAAAGGCCTCTGTAAATTCTATAGTTGTACAGTACATCGTCAGCACACAAGAAAAATATAGAAAAGACCAGACCTTGCACTTTCTGCCATTGACCATAATATCTGTGCAATTTTGCCTGAAGAAAAGGAATCGCTCCTGATTCATTTTCTGAAATCTCAAGGGCCACTGGTTTGGATTAAGGTAAAGGTGGACTTTGAAATGTTTTATTTTAATATACAGTATGTGAAGGAAATAGAAAAGCTGTCATCATAAACCACTTGTCAAAAACATTTGGGGGATTTTTTTTTTTTTTTAATGTATGTGCATATTTCCCTGGATAAATAAAAGCTGTGCATGTACTTAAACCAGCTGGAAACCAAGTTCCTTTACAAGTCAAATATGGTCTGACAGATTTTTGATGTTATTTTTTTAATTTATTTTGGTTTTGAAATAAAAGTTGATTTCCATGGGTGAGTTTTCCTATGGCTGTCAGTAGACCGGTTTTTATTAACCATATTGCAAGTCACTGGAAAATGAAGGGTTGTAATATGAGTTCTTATAGCTCTCTCAACAAATTGTGCCTCTATAATTTAATATTTTTGTCTAATATAAAACTGATTTTTTAAAGCAAAGTTTTAAATGAATGGTTTTTTATAGAAAGGCTAATTTTTAGATAAGCAAAAGAAGATTTTTAAATAAAGTTTGTTTTAAAGCAAAGCTTTAAATTAACTATAGATAAGTCCCATTTTAACATATTTTTATGATACAGTACTGTTTTCCTATCTAACTTCTTCCATCTTTTCACTGTATTGTACACATGAAGAGCATGAATTGTTTTGTGTGTGAGATTTAATGCATATTGTACTTTAAGATCACTAGTTTTGTTCACAGCCAGTAATACTGTTCTCCATACTCATTCATTGTAAGCTTATGTTTCTCCAGCACACAATTTGTCCTTGAAACCTTGAGTAATAAAAATATCTTGACTATAGAATGACTGATGGTTTTAGCCTGTAATGTCTTCTTTTTTTTTTTTTCAAATAATAGACCCCCTTGTCAAGATGAGTTTTTTAGAAGGAAAAATGTATTATATTTAAATAAAAGTGTGAGTAGCTATTTATTTTCCTTTAAAAAGAGGGGGGGGAAGACCAACAAATGTGAAATGTAACAATTATTTTTTTAAATCAGAGTTGGGGTACAAGTCTGTAAACCTTTCTGGTCGACAGTGGCAAAATGAGATTTACTGGATTCTCGGATATTACTCTGTGCCTCACTTCTAGCTGTTCAGAAACCTCTTCTGGGTGTGCTCAATGACTACTTGGGAAAAGAGGGGAGATTGTGATATAAGAAGTAAGTTTAGAAACTGGTTTGGAAAAAGAATTGATGAAGATATGTGCAAAAAAAAAAATGCAGAAACACTCAAAATATCATATGCATGAAGGAGAAAAGAGAAATTTCCTGGGATCTTGAGGAATTAGTCCAACACTTTCCTGTTAGATAAAGAATACAGCTTCTGCTGCCTTTAGTGAAGAGGATGTTGTTTGGTTGGCAGCAGAGCTGGAACTTTGAAGCAGGATTGTGAAGTCTGCAGCAATGGAAACACGAGAGCTGAAACACTTTCTCACTGAAATGGAGGGGAGGGTTGGTTGGATCGGGATGGGATGGGATGGGATGGGGTGAGGTTTCTTCATTTCTTTTTTAACATTACTGGACAAAGATATTTGTGGTTATGTTTGCATAACCTAAAGAATTAATTAATCTAGAGAAGCAGGAAAAGATAACTGGATAAAAGGGAATAAGTTATGGCTTTTGGATTAACTGGAGCAGTTAGCTGGGTATTTTGTAATAGTTAAGAAAAATGTTATCATTTCTTCTTCTGTGCATATGTATGTTGACCTTCTGCAAGCTCATGCTTAGGGTGTTTTATACAGCTTAAATGATTTTTTAAAAAATCTCTCCCCCCACAAGTGACTCATCCAACCTTTTTAAAATGGTTTTTATTATTTACCTGTACTGTGAACCTTGAGTGTGACCCAGACTCATACTGGGCCAGGTGCAAACTGACACAGAATAGCAAATCCCCCAAATTTTACATATCTGACACTTGTACCTAGCAGTTCGTCAGTTCCTTTTCTGATAGGATTTTATTTAGAACTTTCTAGTTCTTTCTGAGACCTTTGCATCTAGTGTTCTTGTAGTTGTAAGTATGAAAGTGCTCCTCTCTGGGACTCAGATAACATTAGGTATTTAGTTGTATTTACACGGAGAGTATGACTTAATCTGAAGTTGTGTTTAAGTTTCATGCTAAATTTGTGCCCAAATAAGAATGTGGTTTTGTGGGTTTCATGTTCTTGTAATGGATAATGTCTTTTAAAATACTGTTGCTTGATGCTGTAGTTTTTGATCTGCTTCTCTCTCTGCTGTCTGTGGTCATTTGACAGGATGTATGTTTGTAAGAATACAGTGACACTACAAACTTGTCCAGTGCTGTTGCTGGATGTTCTTTTTATTTTCAGCTCACTTAATTCCAGATTCATTGCATCCATGTTTTTCCTCAGTCGTGCCGATTTGGAATTTTTTCAATGTTGTGAAATTACAGGACGAGATATTCTGCTTGGAAGTAGATCAGTGACAGGTAACAGAAGTGGGTGGTGTCCTGATCTGAAGTGTGGAGGACAAGCTGTCTTCCTTTCCCCTAGAGTAACTCCCCGAGATTGGAGTAATCTGAATTCTTACTTACCCTGGAAATAGAACAGTGTTTCAACTGTTGATGTTTTGAGGACAGATAAGAAAAGTGAAATGTCTCACTTGCTAATGCAATTAAAATCCCAGAATTTTATCTGCTATGAATGACAGCATTCCTGACAATCTTTTCCAGAGAACTTTGAGGTAGCGTAGGTTTGAGCATGCCCAGAAGCAAAGGTTTTGTTCCTTGTTTATGTTTTGCAGTTATGAATTTATTCATTCCTTCAGCAGAACAAGTATTGTTTTAATAAAATAAAGACTTAATTTGTGGTTTTTGTAGTTTCTTTATTCTAAATATTGAATTTAACTTGAAACTGTTGGCTATAATTCATCGTGGAAAGAACACAACCAGATGCTATGGAATAAGTGAAGAAGGCCAGTCGGAATTTAAACAGCTGTTCACAGCTGTGTGATATCTTGCTGCAGTGAAGTCTTCTGTTGACTTCAGTGAAGTCAAGATTCATCCCATCCTGTGGCAAATGAAACAAAGATATCTTAGGATGGCACTGAAAAAGTGTCAGATGTGTTTTAGATGCCTAATTGCATTTTGGCAGCAGGAAAGCAAGCATCGCCAACCACCCGGCAAGTCTGATCCCTGTGCAGAACTTGCTCAGGAGCTGTCGTTTCAGAATGCGCACTCAGGAAGTGAGGGAAGTGGCTGGAACTGTCATAGTGGTAAGTAGCTTTTCTATTTCATACCAAATGGATTGGCTTCTCTTCAGTCCTGGTTATGATCTTACAATGCCTGCAGAACTGTCTTCAAACCTGCGTGCAAAAATGCCTCTAAGAGATTTTCTGGTGAATAGAATACTGGAATGCCTTGACCAATAGAAAGCCCTGTGTCGGATACCTTTTTCTTTAAACTTAATAGTCATTTGCTGTTTGTAAGTTTAAACCAGCATGATCTTTTGCAGGAGCAGTGCATACAGATGTGTCAGTTTGGATCAATAAATGGCTAAAAGGCACAGAAATATTGTTTCCTGAGGCTTCAATACATGGTAAAACTTCAGGACCTGCTGTGCAGTTTTTAATCCATACTTGAAGGTGGCTGTGTGTTGTGTAGGTGGCTAAATGAAGTGGCCTCTTTGCTGTCAAGTAATCATTTGTTAAAGGCATACCGTTCCACCATCTAAGGCTGGAGCTGCAAACGTGGTACTTGAAAGCAAGTTTTAAGTCTGGCAACTGCATCTTTCATGGGAAATGTAACCAATTAATTCTATGTTTATATAGTCTCAAGTACAAAGGAGGTCCAGTTCACGTTGGAATATTTGAGGGTTAAGAGGAATTTAATAGCATGGGTTTAGTTGGCTTTGGAGTCATTGGAGTCATTAGTGGTTTGATGCACAACATTATTGTGTTTCTGTGGTCCTGGAAGTCATAATGATTTTCTTGAAGTGCAGAAGTGTTGTTTTTGATGGAACATGTGAACTCAGATCATTATTTCAGCTTATGTGACTTAGCAGTGTCAGTGATTCTAAACCTAGGCTTCCTCTTTCTCAGACTTTCTTCCTTAAGAAAAACTGAAAAACAGTTCTTCCCAAACATTAGCACTTGTAAAAAGGTTTTTAAATCTCTCACATCGTCAAATGAAAATGTACTTTAGCACACTAAACCTGGGCAGCTTTTCCTGTTTGCTGTGTCGGACTGCGTTAACGTTGGTACTGGTGCAACTGCAAATGTTGGTTACAGCTGACTTAGTCACTATTAATATTGCACAAGCAAGGTGCAGAACCAACAAACACCCTTGTGAGCTCGTGCAGAGAGCTGAGGCACCGTCTGCGGGCGTGGAGATTGTGCTGAAGAATTAACAGTGAAGGGGGTAGGCGTAGTCCTCGGCATACCTGTGGCAACCCTCATGGATGCAATGCACATGCATGGCTTGCTTTTTATTACACTAAAGTTTAGAGATGAAGAGGGAGGTAGAAGTGAGGAATAAGTTGGAACTCCACCAATAGACCTTCAGTTTTGGTTCTTTTCTTAGTATTCGTCAGTTTTGTCTGGACCTGTGCAGACAGTTGTCAAAATGCATCTACTTCCTGTGGTGGTTCAGCTCAGATTCCATCATTCTTTCTTCTGGTATATTAGTTTTATTTCCTTAATACACAGATAATATTTCTCTTTACTTCTGCTCATTTTGATCCTTTCAGCTGCTGCGAAGAGGGGAAGAATTATTATGACAAAGATTGTGTGCTTGCCTCTTTTTAAAGGCTAAAGAGAAAAATGGTAAGGTGTTATGTGGCTCCCAGCAGAACGCTCTGAACACTGAAAGGGGCTCTCTTGAACTTCTGATCTAATGATGACTAATCAATCAATTGCCCAAATGATGACGGAACCACTTAAGCTTTTCTTTTTAATGGCATTAGACTCAATCTGTATACAATTAAAAATAAACATACTGACTTTTTGGTAACATATTTTATGGATTTCCAAATGTGTTTAACACTGTATTTTTTCAGTCTGCTCTAGCAAATACCAATTTCCTGAGTTATTGCCAACACACTGTAGTTTTGACTGAATCTGGGGTCAGGATAATGTTGGAATCAACATCAGCATATTTTCACCTTCCACAATTAGTTAATGTTCACACAGCACTTTTTGTGGATGTAGAGAACTCTTAAGCATTCAATATTATCAAGAATAATCTTCCATATTATTCTTATTTTAGATGTCAGTGTTCAATGGTTTTTGGGTAATGCATTGGTAAGCACAATATTTTTTTCTTTTTAGAGCTTAAAAGAGGACACAATAATGAAATTGTATTTTTACATAATTTTATTTCCAGCTTTACAGAGACTTTTTATTTTTTCTGTGCATAGCAGATTTCTTTTTTTCTCCCTCGCACCTCTCCATTTTAAACTAAGAATTGATCTGCAATGCAGAGTTCTCCATCTTTGTTTGCTCGGAGTAGGGTGTGATGAGTGTCGTTTGTCTGTATCGCTAATACAGCTTTTTGTAATTATATTGTTAGTGCCTATGCCTTCATAGAGATCTCTTCCTTTCCACGGAAGCTGTAAATGGGAGCCAGGCATTCACATCTGTCTGTAGTCCCTGGTCTTGTTTTATTGCCTACGTGTCCTTTCCAAGCTCCCTATTGCAGCCAGTGTATCAACTCTTTTATTTCCCTTCATTTCATCCCACTCTAGAGTATGTTGGAAAACAATTTTTATTTTTTTTTTTAACTCAAAGGAGAATACTAAAAAAAAAAAACCAGCTGAAAGTCCATTTTCAACCACTTTTTCCAAGAAGCAACTCACATTTTAGTTTGGGGGGGGGGGCAAACCCCAAAAATCTGGCAGCTGTATGTTGGCAAGCCTTGTGTTGCCACTGTCTCTTCTAAGGTGAGGGAAGTGCAGCGAGGGCTGGGGTTGGCAGGCACCTCTGGACACCGTCTAGTCCAACCCCCTGCTCAGAGCAGGCTCAGCTGGAGCAAGCGGCTCAAGGCCACATCCCATGGGATTTTGTGTATCTCCAAACAAGGACATTCCACAGTGTCTCTGGACAACCTGTTCCAGTGTCTGACCACCCTCCCAGTCATAAAGGTTTTTATCTCTCTGTTTAAATGGAGTTTTCTGTATATCAGTCTGTGCTGGGTACTTCTTGTCCTTTTGTTTGCCTGCTGGTGGCTGGACTGTTGCTTGTGCTGTACATCCCTTGATGCGCTGGCTTGGCCGGGGGTGGCTGTGGGGAACAGCTGGTGCTGAAACCCTTGCCCAGCTCTGCCAGGGCAGAGTTTCAAGTGGGAAGAGGTGGCTGTGACAAACAGCTGTGCCAATGAGGACCTGCACAGGCTTTGGGTTTCCTGAGGCTTACCTGGCTTCTCTGATAAAATGAGTCCTCCAAACCAACGTCCTAAGGCTTAACCCTCCCTTCTTTTTATCCTTCCGAAGTTAAATTTGGGGCTTATTTCAACTGTAGATTTTTTCCTTAGCTCTTTTTTGAATATTTCAAGCTATATGGCTTTGCTGACTGTAAGTCTAAAACTTTATAGCTGTTTGCTACAGTTGTAAATTTCTAACATGCCTGTACAGTTCTTGTATGTGTTCTTTTAGTGTTTTTTTTTTCTCTTTGCTTTATCTCTGTTTGTTGTTACTTGAGATTTTGGGGTTGGTTTACTTTGCTTTGTGTCTACTATTTTTGTTCTAAACTGGCTTAGTATTCATTTTAATTTATTTTACAAATGTAGTATTCAGGGTGACTTGCTGTGGCTTTTTTCTTTTGAGCTGTGAGGGTTTTATTGTTGGGTTTGCTTGCTTGTTTTTCTTGTATGTTTTCTCTTGCCTCTGTGGGGAGATTGTTTGGTTTCCCACTTTCTGCTAATTCCGTTAAATTGCTCTCGATGAGGGGCTGGGGGAACAGGGGTTAGAACAGCCCTCCTTTGCTGACCTGTGCTGCCATTCTTTTCTCCAAACCAGGCCAGTGGTGCTGTGGGAAAACCCAGGCTGCATTAAGCGGGATTTTTATACTTTAACAGTTTCTCTCCTTTCTTAAGCATTAGTGATGTCTACTCTGTAAAACATAGGTATGCAGATTAAAAATGTATAGAACAGCCAAACTGATAATACTAGATTAGTGCATTTTGCCATTTTCTAAATTTTCTATAAACAAACCCAAGAAATGTGTATGAGAGCTGAAGTTACAAATATTCCCAGTGTGTGAGCTTGCATTATTTGTCCTTCCTTTTACACTTTGATTTTTCTTTAAGATGGTGTTTTCTTTTTGTTTCAATGCTGTCTCTCTATCATAATTTGAAGTTCTTTCTCCTGCTCCATGTTAAATAGGATGATCAGGCTTTTTTCTTTTCTTTTTTGTATGTGTACTCATTTCTCTCAGGTTTATACAGGGAAAGAATTATCATCTGCCAAAAGTTAACTTCTGAGTCTGAGCTCCATTGGCATCAGTTTGCATGAACCTTACTAAATTTTTGAATTACATCTGACCAAGGGGGAAGGATACGAGCTTGCAAGAAGCTCAGATTCCCCAGGAAATTTTATATAAAGTATTTAAGTTGTGGTGGGTTTGGTTTTTTTTTTCTCTCCTCTTTTTCTTCAGCACTGTGAAGAAAAAATTGCGCTTTTACCAATGTCTTGACAATGAAAATGCTTAGGCTATAAGTGGATTTGAAAGCACTGAGTGGTGAAATTCAAGCACAGTTGACTCTTGTTTTCAATTTTTGTGCTTCTAACACTTTGAGCTGAGGATGTTTATCACTTACGTCACAGTCTCGAGAGTCTCAGATTTGTACTTTCAAGGAAGGAAAATTTTGTTTCCAAATGAGGAATTCTGGTGGTATTTGTATGCTAAGTAAAGATGCTTCTGTGTGGAAAGGTTAGGGTGTTTTTTATTTTTTATTTAAAATGTTTAAACTTAATGCACTTGATAGAAGTAAAGGTCATGTAGCCTCTCAGAACTCTAGAGATCATTTTGTAAGCACAGTGTGGGTGGATACCTGCTCTTTTTCAGCCTTAACCCACTTAGAATTTTTGTCTTGGGATTGCAGAAGGCATGTCTTCTATGCTGAAAAATGTTGGAAAAAGTAAAGGGGCAGGAAACACTGTTCTTGATAATAATAATAAAAAAGTTGCATATAGCATAAAAGGCCTTTACAGCATTCACTGTGTGATATCCGTAGTGATATCTACTAATATTGGTTATATTGTGATACATATATATTGATTATTCAGTTGTATCAGCTATAGTGATACTGACTGATAGTCGGTTCAGTTATTACTCAGGGTACTTTACACCCTGACCTGGAAGTCCCCTGTGATTCAGGTAGAGACTGCTAGGGACCTGCTCCTCCATATGGACTATCACCATGGGACTTGTTTAGTCTAGAGAAGAGGAGGCTCAGGGGAGGCCTCATCACACTCTACAACTTCCTGAAGGGGGGTCGTGAAGAGGAAGGGGTTGGCCTCTTCCCCCAGATAACTAATGACAGGACTCAAGGGAATGGCCACAAGTTGTACCAGGGGAGATTTAGAGTAGATGTCAGGAAAAACTTTTTCTCCCAGAGTCAGGCACTGGAATGTCCTGCCCAGGGAGGTGGTGGAGTCACCATCCCTGGCGGTGTTCAAGAACCGTCTGGATGAGGTGCTGCAAGACATGATTTAGTAGTTTAGTGCATGGTATTGGTGACAGGAGGATGGTTGGACTAGATGATCTTGTAGGTCCTTTCCAACCTTGTGGTTCTATGATTCCATGATACTAAGGTTTTATCCATTCATTTTTGTGCATGCACTGGGCTAGAAATTGTTCCATCAAAAGATGGGTCTGAAACAAATTTTTATGTTGAAGTAACTGAGATTTATGGGAAGTTTGGATGCGGATCCTAATTTTCTGTTTGAATACATGAATTTAATAAATACAAAGTAAACATTAGAACTTTTATATCCACTCCACTCAAGGGAGCACAATAGGGCATTAATTGAGTAAAGAGCCCAAATCATCTAAGAGAAAACCAGTAAGCTTCCATCAATTCAAGGGAACCTAACTTCTGAGCTTCAGCTGAAATCTTTAAGGTTTTGTGCTATTTCAGAGCCAGAATGCTGCAGGTATAGCAGAATATTCATCCCCATAGTCGGGCTGAAATTGACTGGTGTGAATGCAAAAACTTCCAGTGACAGAAATGAACCTGGATCAGGCCCCAAACAGTATGTGCCATTCTATAGAGTATTCCTTCCACTAGTCATAGTCCAACAGTATATCTGACTGTCCGTTTGACTTGAATATATGGATTATTTTTCTATACAGTTGTCAACAGTAAAAAAGTTTGACATCTGAAAGAAACAGTAATCTTCACGAGCCTACCTGTCTTGTATCAAAACACCCAAGAAGGTTAGTTGCATTAGTTTTTTACCTGCTGTTTCCAATTAAGAATCTATTGAGCTTGCTTTTCTTCAATGGTTTACATGTTGGATAACATAAAATTGAAGGCCGCTTCCTATCAACTCTGCCTCAAGCCAAAATGCTAATTCTTCCTGTGTTCTTAACTGGTGTTTTGATAGCATATATCACAACACAGGCGACTGCACAGCTAGGCTGCCAGTGTATGTTCTTCTCCCAGCTGCACAGCTGCCTCAGGCAAGCTAACTATAGCTTTGTTTTTGTGAGTGGTATGTCAAAGCCATCTATTTATAAACCAAATTAGAAAATGCCTTGGAACTGTAATTTTTCTTTCAGGCTTCACTTTAAGCTTTCCAGAAGCTCGGTATTCCATATTCATAGATTTGGTTATAAAATTTAACTTGTCTGAAGAATAAATGTAATATATTAAACAAAGCAAATAAAAAAGAACACAGTTAAATTATTAAAATTTTGGAATATAAATATCAGTCATATAAAAATATTTTTAAATGTTTTACCTTTACCTGCAAAATGAAAAGTGAAGGATGTTGGGATGCACTGACCAGATAAAGAAAATGCATATTTATTTTTTCTATTTTCCATAATTTCCAATTAGTTGTTATTCTTGAAAATATTTTTAAATTGTAAACTGGTATTATGCTTGTTCTGGAGGTTGGAAAATTGAGGTGAGATGCTTAAGAGAAACATTTAAAATATGTTTTGAAACTTTCTTCAGTTTCAAATCAAGGTGCACACTGAATAACTTCTAGAGTTTTTAATGGCCTGGATGCTGGTCCAAGTCTGCTAGATTTTTATAAGGATCAGGCCTGAGGTAACCTGAAATGAATATCAGTAGAAATGGCATTCAAACTAGCAGAAGTAGGGAGGTGATTGTCCCCCTGTACTCAGCACTGGTGAGGCCACACCTTGAGTCTTGTGTCCAGTTCTGGGCACCTCAGCACAAGAGAGATATCGAGGTGCTGGAGCGAGTAAAGAGGAGGGCAACAAAACTGGTGAAGGGCCTGGAGAATAAATCTTATGGAGAGCAATGGAAGGAGCTGGGACTGTTTAGTTTGAGGAAGAGGAGGCTGAGGGGAGACCTCATCACTCTCTACAAGTGCTTGAGAGGGCACTGTAGAGAGGTTGGTGCTGGTCTCTTCTCACAGGTAATTAGTGACAGAATGGGAGGGAATGGCTGCAAGCTGCAGCAGGGTAGGTATAGGCTGGACATGAGGAAAGAATTCTTCCCAGCAAGAGTGGTTAGGCACTGGAATCAGCTGCCCAAGGAGGGGGTGGAGTCGCCATCCCTGAATGTATTTCAGAGTCGATTAGATGTGGTTTTGAGGGATTTGGTGTAAAGGAGAACTTTGTAGAGTAGGGTTGATGGTTGGACTCGATGATCCCAAGGGTGTCTTCCAACCTGAATGATTCTATGAACATAAATGGAGATCCTTGATACCATGGCAATAAGCAACCTTCCAGAATCTACAAAAGAAACACAAACCCTCCAATTCTTTCCAGTTTTCCAATCAATGAACTATGTTGTAGGGGCCCAACTTTTCTTATGGCTTTGCAGGGGCCTGGGTGGAGTGGTGTTTAGATCTTGATTATATGGGCCAAACCACATTAACCTTCACTGAAGCGATATTTTAGCCTGTAAGTAGCCAGCCTTTTCTCAGTGGAGCCATTCTCTAAGCCTGAGAGCAGACAGCATGAGAGGAATGAATGCCCGATCGTTAACCGTAGGCAGGTGACATTAGGAGTCTATGCAAATTATTTTGAAAGTGTTTTCTTTATTAATTATTTTATACTCCTCTCACAGATTAATCTCCTATAACTAAGTACTTTCTTTAAATATATACGGCTCTGTGCCACTTTTAGAACACTCAGATTACTTTGTTAAATTATTAACCAGTTTTTATCATCAATAGGGGAATTTTTATAGAAATGAGAACAGGATCTTACTCACTGGTTATTTTTAAAATGTGCCAATGTGAAGACTTGTACTTGTGACAAGACTCATGAAGCGTAACAGAGCTGTTGTGTAGATTTTAAAGTAATCACAAAAATTAGAGATAGAAAAAATTGTTTTCAGGCGTAAAGCTCTCTGCAGGGTTGGTCCTTACAGCATGTTTTATATTCTGCTTCTGAAATCAGTGGATGCTGAGGCTGCCCAGCAGCTCTTGGTAAGTTTTGATTGTATATCAAGACCCAGCTAGTAGGCTATGAATATTGAAGCAAGGGGAAAGCTGATAGTTAAGACTTAATTTACTGGTAAGCATTTTCTGCCTTGATGTAAGACATGGGTTGGCAGTAGAACGTATTTCATCTTCTCTCTTTTCTATTATTTGTATTAGGGGCTGCAGGTAGAGAAGAGCTGAGGTCCTATTTTGCTTGAAGGCCTGACAGCAGGAAGGTCCACCTGATGGATATAACTGGTGAATTGCTGTGGGTGAAATATTTAGAAGTCCTCACTCCCAAGCTCTCCATTATTTGCCTGGAGGATACTAATGTACCTGCTACCTAGAAATTCCAAATACTGAGCAAATGGAACTGGGTCAGGAATGGAGAAATCTCTGTAATGATGTCTACCAGTTTCTGAGCAGCATAGCTTCTGGAGAGGAGAGACATAGGCTCTACCAGAGCTGGAGATCTGTCTTCCTTGGTAGACAGACAAAAACAAGTCTGTTTTTCTCCAGACTGCAATGAAATATAATGCAAGAATATATCAAAATCCACCAGAAAATTTAATAACCTCTCTGCAAAGTACAACTTACCTTCAGTTATTATAACTGAAAATACTCTGGTGAAGAGTAGTGTACCAAAAGAGAGTTGAGAGTTGTCTCTTCTTCCTAGGCCCTACAGGGTTACGTTCTCCAAATAAATGTTAAAGTCTCTATTTTTAATCTTACTTGCCTGTTCCAATTTCCCTATTCAGCTGGTTAATCACATAAGTATTTGCTGAGCAATATGGGTGTCATGAAGGTGATTTGTGAAATCTCTGAGAAGTTGCATTGCATGGCCATTTTTTCCTACTAGTGTCAGTGTGCCCAAAGTTAAAATATAAGATTCAATAGCATCACTCTGTCTCTTGCTATGCTGTGGTGCGTTTCCACTTTTCATTTTTGCAGTACACACAAGCAGATTTTATTTTCAATGGAGAATTACTACATTTCGAAATTGTATATGGATATATGCTTTGTGCAGTTTATATAGCAAAATGCTCTTCTGACATTGGCAAGCATATTCAGCAGATGGCTGAGGAGAGTCTAATACTGTCCCTCCTGGCACGAGGTATGCTAATTATGATGTGCCTTAAGCAAAGAGCCTTCTAGATATTCAGCTGCCTTTCATACTGCGGCAGAAATGTCTGCTGGAGAAGATAATGGAAAGATCCCCATGAAAATTCCTTGAGGACATCTTTATTGCAAAAATGAAAAAAACTAAGAAATCTCTACTATTTCCAAAACTCAATTGGAAAAGTAACAGGGCTTGCTGTCAGCCTAATTCACATCCCACCAGAGCTTTGTGCTAGGTGGAGGCTGGGTTTGGCAGGCTAAGTGGGAAGAGATTACAGCTGTTTCCATCAAAACAGTCAGTTTTCAGGGGAGACAGCAAAGGATCGCTGTTTCTCCTCCTGACGCAGCCATCTGAGACCTGTGAAAGACATGGTATGAGGGTCACTGGATGAGCATTTGGCACTTCTTGTCTCATTATTTGCAGTTCCATTGAAGTGACAATGTAGCATTGCAGCAGAGGAGCCAGAAGGAGGCCAGGAAAAATGCCATTTGCCCAACAAATTGATGAAACCCAATATGCTCCACATGAAAGCAATCCAGAGAGGTCTCATACTTCCAGAGCTGTTCAAAGAGGGGAGGCGTCCTTAATCTCAAAGTTGCAGGTGCCTCAGTTCCACCAGTGACACAAAGGGAAGTCAAGGGATGGGAAAAGCAAAAGGATATGGTGCTCGCTGTGGTACTTGCAGGGGCCTTGGCTGCCCTTACCCGATTGTAATGGTCACTGAGGGGCTCTCCCCCTGTCCCACCACTCAGCAGGGCAGTGAGTGTGAAAGGTGACCTGGCTGCAATAGCATGTTTGCTATGCGGAGTGCTGGTGCCTGAGATGCTGACCGGTGTCTTTTCTGGGCATTGAGGTTTCCTCCAAAGAAAAGCCTGGAGACGGCAGTGGGGATGGAGGAGCTTGGTGTCTGACCCATGACCTGTGAGTGTGTGATGGGGAGGCATCTGGGCTGCTGAAAGGCAGCCAGTCACCTGAGAGCCTCTTTGTCCTTATAGTTCCAGTAAAGGAACTATACTTGGGCCCAAACACTTGGGCACAATGCTTATCTCTTTTCCCTGTGTGCTACAGTCTTGGAGCCTTTAACAGAGGGACTTACTCAGGAGACGATCCTCGTGAAACAAGCTTCACCATCGTTGCCCAAGCCTGTCCTCAGAAGGCAGATCTCCCGTGGCAACCCGGCCTCTGCAGAGACATCAGTTGTGTGCTCTTCCAATGTCCTCTGCAGTAGTAAGCCAGCTGGGAGGATGTCCCTGCCCACAGGTTATGTGGCAATACTGATCCATTCTGGTTAACATGGTGGCATCAGCCAAAAAAAATCCCAAAGGCAAGATTATAATTTGCCCAATATGTGTACTTTTTAGAAGTTAAAGTTGCTGCCACCTATTTGCCATTGTAATACTCTAATATTCTGCTGCTAAAGTTCCTGTGCTCTTTTCACTTGCCACTAGCAGGTTCCATTTCCACTCATGGTGATACTGGTGGAATAGGTCTTGGGGATTATCACTACTGGCCTGTGTTGCTGCTGCTGGGGACCCTGTGAGGTCCAGCGCCAGAACTGTGGTGGTAGCAGCTGAGAGGCAAATGGGGCAGTCCAAGTTGCAGCAGCAGCAATCTGGGAAATATGCTATCTGTGTGCTCAGAAAGCTTTCTCCTGCTGCGTGAGCATGTTATTTCCTCAGTGACCTAGTTTTATGAATAAAAAACCGTCTTTCCTTTTCATAACTACAGCTGCAGAGAATTTTATTAATGTTTGCCACTATAAAGAGAAGGTTACCGTGTCTTAATTTTACTAGATTGCTTTAAAACCTATAAGATCTTTAAGGAAGTTAGGAGATAGCTTGTGATCAGCTGTCAGTCCTATGTGCACGCTTCTTCCAGAAATGAGACTGTAGGGATGACTCAGGCTTGGCAGCCCAACAAAAGATGTTCCCTCTGTAAAACAAATAGTTACATCTGAGAATCTAAGACTGTTTCTTCATTGCCTTCGTGGAGGGGAAGATTGCTAGGATGATCATGAATATTTTAAATTTGAGCTCTGCAGTTCAGCTGCACGACAGCTCGTAATAAGCCAAATAACATTTTATATCCTGACGGGATAAGTACATTAATGCTTCCAGTACAGTTTCTAGTTTTGGCCTTGCAGCTCATTGCCTTTACACATATGTCTGGGACAAAAAAAGGTTCAAAAAATCAGCATTTAAATGTCACTTTAAACCTATTCATGTACTCATCTAAGCCTAGACTAAGGTCTGTTACCATATAGCCACATCTCTAAGGGCTGCTCTGGTGCTAGGAATTAGTAAATAAGAGGCATCTTTCCCCATAGCCCAGCATGTGATCTCTGCCCAGACATTTATCTCTCTAAAAGGAACCCTTGAAAAAGCAACAAAGGTGGATTTAGGGTCTCTCTACTGCTGAACATAGGACCACAGAGAATCTGAGGTCATGTGAAAAGTCTGAAAGTCTTAGCCAGTATCCACATTTGGAAACCACAGAGCGGTTTCAAGCATGGTTACTCCTGGGTGGTAACCAGTGCTGTTTTACACTGGTCTGGGTTCTGCACTGCAGTGTAGAGTGGGAAAATCAAGTTTAAGAGAATTAGCTCAAGTAAGTCTTTAGCTATCATGAAAGAGGCTGACATTTTGAATTGCACTGTTGAGTGGCCAGTATTCCTAAAGCAGAAATAGAATGCATGGGTTTCATGTGGCTATAAGAGTGCAAAATAAGCAAAAGATATTATATGACTCTGATTGAATTGCTTTCATACTAAGCATGATTATTTTCTGTTTTAGTGATGCTCCTTGTCTATATCCATTCAGGTAGTTATTCTCCTTATAAAGACTGTAGGTAGTATAATGTTGTGAAAGACTGTTGTATTGCTTAAACAGTTGCCAAATCAATGGATATTTCTGGCTGTTTAGAAGCAGTTTTCTCTTCTACAAAAAGAGTCAATTTAGAGGCAGAATGAGGAAAATGAGACATTTTGTGCTCAGCAGGATTTTCTTTCCATTTGGTAAATGGAAAATTCATTGATTATGCAACTGTACTGGACAGCAACATAAATTTTGGGATGGGGCTAAAATAATATAAAGGCAGAAAAATCCTGTCCAGTGGGAAGGGCCTTGAACTGTCTTTGGCCTGCAGAGATCAGATTATCCTTTGGTCTGTGCTTTGTACCCTTGGGCACGTTCCTCTGCTGCTTAATGCTTCAATCCACCAAGCTCTACCAGTTGAAGTATATTTGTTCATTTAAGAAATTCTTTTGCACTCCAAGCTCCACATGCAGCATCAACACCTGTAATAAAAATTAAGAATAATTCAAGTTTCTGTGACTAAATTCTTTATTTTGCAACCCCATGATGCAAGTTTTGTGTATGCGTTTGTTATGGGAAGAGGTTTTGGTCTGAAACCCAATTTCATCAGAGGTGAGATTTCTTTTGATTTTGGTTACTTAGTGCTTGCAATTATTTGACTGTCAGCAAACCAACCCTTTTCGCCTAAAAGTAGAAGTAGCTAATTTTCTGGAGCTGCTTACAATAAGCAAATATTTTCTGTGGCGTGTTAATGCATTCCTGTGGTTTTCTTAATTTTGATGTGATTTTATGCGACTCTTTACCTGTGTGTAGCTGGGGCAACTAAGCCTTAATTGGAAGTGTGAACTGCTTCTGGTGATGTCTCATTTCCAGCAGTAGCTGACAAGTGTATGCATATGGACAACTTTGCCATGACACTCTGGATCATCTGCAGCAAGAAATTGTCTGGCATCACTATGTGTTGAAGTCTTTGGATTCTCAAGGCAACAGTGTTAAGAAATAAAATTAAATCCTCCTTTATTTATGGGGGTTCTGGTGACCATGTGAAAAACAGAGTGAAGAGGATGAGAAACTGAAAGATGGTTAAAGTTGGAACATTTCTTAGCCATAAGGTATGGATGGAATTTAAGAGAGAAAAGCAAATTAATTTATTCCCTGTAAGAAGCAGTTTTGTAAGTAATAATAGAAAAAGTTATTTTTGAAGTATGTATTTTGAATAATAGATAAAGTGGGGGGGGGGGATGGGATGTAGTATAGGAAAGCTAGCATTTTTTCCATCATGTATGTTACACAGATACTCTATGCAGGATAAAGTAATGCTGAATTGATTTTCAAGGAAGTCTTTAAAAAAATGCCACATTTCCATAGTAACAACAAACAATAACGTGTGTTTAAACTTACAGTTGACTACTGGAATAAGCAACCCCAGAAAATCACAGGGAACATATGAATGTAGAGAAATAAGACCTTTGAAGGGTGACTAAGTGCGAGTTCATGTGGGCAAAATGAAGAATGGAAGCAGTGTGGTAAAGGGCATAATTTCACATCCCCCAGGAGTGGGTTCTCAACATGAGAATCCACATGGTCAGGCTGTGTGTGGCTCCTGGGGATGGGAGAGGACTATCCACTTCCATGATTGTGAGGGCTTGGGGTTTTCTTGTGCTATAGAGATTTGTGGCCAAGATTTTTGTCCAGAAAATCAGCAAGAAGACTGAGGGGTGCACACTGATCAGGACAGACTGTTTGGGTCTTATTTGCCCTTACACCAATCAGACAAAGCAGAAGAAGTAATCCCCTCAAGTATCTGCTGCTTTATAGCACTCGCAGTTTGAGACTAGTAAACTAGTACAGTATTATTGGGCTGTGATTCATTCTGTGCTTTGGGAGGTCAAAAATTACTGGAGTTTCCTTAGGAAGCAAGAATCTGCTCAAGGAAATAGCAGCAGAAATTATGCAAATCTTACACTGGGACCTGTGCATAATTTTGATGCAATGTTACAAAACAACTCTGTTGACACTACCAGACACTGTCTTTGACAAATGGGTCATGAGAATCACCAAATCTGTGACTCTTTTAAATTTGGGAATCCATAGGTCCAGACTATGGGTTGGTGGGGAGAAGCTGAAAGACTTTCTTTGGTTGTTTATGAAACTTCTAAGGAAATTAGTTTAGAAGGTCTTTTGTGGTGGGGATAACACACCAATCTGTGAGCCACATCTGACACTGAGAGCTATTTATATGACAAAAAATATATTTTAGTAACTTTAATGTGTTGGGGACACCCTAGGGCTTTAGTGCAACACTTTGATGCTACTTTGCACTGATTTCTTCTTAAAAATTCAGATCATCTCTCTGGAAAAAGGCTGATTAAATGTTTAGGCTCTTTAGAGTGCCAAATCCTAGACACATCCCCAAATAGGAATCTTTCAGGATAGTGTGTTTCATGTCTGATTCATCCCTATGCCTAATTTGGGAAGGAGCAGGGAAACTGGTCCAAGTTTGTCTATGGAGAAAAGGCAGGATGCCTAATTGGGTATAGCAGTTTATATTTTTTCCCCCCATTTTGTAAAGCTGCATTTTATGGAAACGTCAGGATTTTCCCCATCTGACTAACATTGCTGCTTCTCAGCATTTTTACCTACCTTTTATAGCACAGCATGACAGCAGTGATGGCAGCAGCAGCAGCACAGGACTCTGCTGAATGCAGGACTGTGTAGAAATCTCTTACCTGAGAAACAGCCCCAGAATCTGCAAATTACTGAAGGAAGGATGTCTTTATTTTGGAACGATCATAAGAAAAACAACTATTACACCTTTGAATGCTGTGTGTCGTGTCCAGTAAACCAGCTTCCAAGTAGTAGTAGCTAGTAGTTAGTAAGTTCTTTTTCCCAGTGAGGTTTAGCAGCTCAAGCATGTGTTGAACTGGCATTGCCATATTCCTTCTGCTTCTCAAGCTAATGCAGTCCTTGCTATTCTGAGCATTTCTGTGCTGAATATAACATTCTTCATGTTTTCAACTACAATCTCATGGAATTTTCACCTATCACTTGGGCCTAGATGCTGTAAGCATTGAGAGGCTGATCATTTCTACCAGCAGGGGGAATGAGCTACTAATGCTAGCGTTGGCAGAAGAATAAATGGGTTTCTGTTTGGCATGAATAAATTCAGGCTGGGAAGTAGGAGGATTTACTTACTGTTCTAACAATGAGCTTCTGGAACAGCCTTCCAGTGGTGTGCAATGTATGACAAAAACTGTGATGGATTAGCCAGGGGTAGGTGGTCTTGGTGAATTAAGAGATCCCTTACTGCCCTCTTCTCCCCTGTGCGTGTGAAGTGGGTCAACAAAAGAGTTATGATATCTTCCCTCCCCTTTGTAAAGTCATACTGGAATAGCTGCAATCCAGCTTTTTTAGAACCTACCACTTTGGAAGTATTTGATCATCTGTGGCAAGTCCTTAGGATGTGACTATGTATTTAATTTGAAGGAAATATAAATCAAAGTACATATTTAAGTAAGATTTCCCCTGCCTCCCCATCTTGCTCCCTTGACACTGTTTTTACATTTTAATTCACAAGAGTGAAACGAGCTAGCAAGGAGCAAGCTGATGTCACAGCCACAGTTATAAGTGCCTACTTATTAGAAGAGCAGCATTTTTTTTTTTCTGCTGGTGGCATATGTTTTACTTGCTAAGTATATCCGAATCAGAACGGTTGACAAATGTGTTCTAGATAGCATCACTGACCAGCATGTTTCTGCTGCTTCTCTGTCTCTTATTAATAAATTGAACAATATGGTGAATAATCAGAGCCTTCAGTATCATAATATTTCCACTGATGGCAAAAATACCTCGCTGCAGTATCTTGCATACAGTGACTTACATGCCATTTTTTAAACATTGCTGAGTAATCAATCTACACTAAAGAAGGTGTAAAATCCTTTGGCTATGAATGTTTATGTAATTGCAAAAGAATACAGAGTGGGTTAATTCTGAAATTACAGTCTGGTGTGTCTTATTCAAAATAACTGTTTCCTGCAATCAAAAGTAAATTACTGATGCTAAGTTTCATGCGGATTCAAAATGACCTGCAATTAATAAAACCTCTGACTCATTTGCTATTAGCAGCACAGCTGTGTTCCCTTTCCTTCCTTGCTGAACGTTGGTAAGATATGTATTTTTTATCATCTTACTTTCTTCGCTTGACTTTACCATCAACACTTCACAATGTTGAGGGGAGGGGGCTGGCATGTATATCCTAATTACCATTTACATTCTAACTTGTGGTGCTGGAACATACAGTATGCACAGAAGGGTTCATTTGTGTAGTACTACTGGTGAGATGAATAGACAGCGATGATGGCCACACAGAGCTTGGTAAATGAGTGACAGTTCTGACAGAAAAGAGGCCTTCTTTTTTTCTGTATTCTATTTTATAATATCATTGTGTTTAAAATACTGTTGTGCCCAATTTTGTACATTGTTTCGTGACTGTACATGGCGGGGAAAGCTGGGTTTATGGCTCTGTTGGACTATGGACTAAGAAGCAGGAGAAAGCTCTTCCTCCGAGGAGTGTGAGGTTGAAATAAGGAAGATGGAAAAGCAAAGAGCAACGGACAACCTGTTCATTTAGATCCACAGTTTGGAAAATGATGCTTACTTCAGGAGAATCTAGAGCCATAGCTTTATTTCCTGAATCAGTCTGATGTGTTTGTTGTGTTTCTGCTTTTGGGTTTTGTTTTTTTTTTTTTTTCCCAATTGCTGGAAGGAATTTAAAGAAGCTAAAAGAAACAGAATAAATGAAAAGTACTTATTCTTCTTCTGAATACAGGGCTGCTGCTGGGCTGTTAGGTAGTGGGATGTGTAGCCAAGAGATGGTCACATTATTAAAAACATATTAAATAGCCCTTCATATAGAACTATTCTCTTTCACACTGATGACTGAGGAGCTATTTGAGAATAGTTGAATGTGGAGAATCAGTGAGTATTCAAACACGTGTGCTTAAAAACCCATCATACTAATGCAAGGCATTGTTCATTTCAATTCCCAGGTTTCTTCCAAGTATAAATTATCCACACTTACACTGCATATGATATGAACTAAGGAAGCATGAGTGGCATGAAGTTTCAGTACAGCTTTGTCTTAGCTGTTAACCCCCTATTGAGAAATGGAGAATGGCCACCACCTTCTTTTGCAGGCAAATCACAGGTTGTGTGGATTAGTTATGTGCTAACTAACAAGGTTCTATCATTGTTCAATGTCCCCTGTGTAATTGCCGCTTTTTAGACTTGCAGTGTGCTCTGTACACCTCCTAAAGCTGTTATATTCTGTTATTTACAGCACTGGCTGACTTATTTGCTCTTGCAAATCAAAAGGAGATTTCTCTAAGGGACCTGCCCTTTTGTCCTGTGTCTGTACAGCACAGAGCACAGCGGGACCCTGGCCTACAGCTGAGCCTGCTAGTAATATGAATAAGTCATAACCATACTCAGCTGCTGCACTCACCTGAGAGTAGAGTTCAGCAATGGCTGCTTCTGCTCTGCTGTTTGCCTGCCTGTTCACTATGGCGTTATACCTTCCATCACTCAGGGCTGGTCTTGAGCTGCCTAACTGGTATCACGTTATTACTGAAGTAACATTGCTAGTCTTCTTATGCTTAACCTCCTGTTAAACTGAACATCTGATATTGCACTTTCCTCTTCTGCAGTGATCATCTCTATTGTAAATTTGGCAGACAGTGCTCCTGCAGCATCCCCGTGAAGACTTTCTTTATAAATTAGCTATTCACATTTGTATCTCCTGAACTTGTCTCCTTCATATTCCCTCTGCAGCAGTAATATTCCACTTTCTGTTAAACTGGCAAACAGTTTATATGTGTGAGGAATATCCACTAATATCTCACCTGCTCTTTTGTTACAGGACCTAACTGGATTCTTGAAGTAAGTATTAGATAAGAGACTACTGTAAAAATCCTGAAATTTTCTTTATTTCCTAGTAAAACACAGTCTTGCTGTGCTCACTCAGCAGGGTCGATATTATTGATGCCTTGATAAGGAGCAAGTGGCTTAAAACCATACTCTACATAGAAACCTTCCCAAGTCAAGCAATACGCTTTTTTTGGGTGACATCAAAAAAAGCATTTGGTTGTGTTGGAAGGGTGTCTCTTTACCACTGGGTTACCAGATCCTGGACTAACATTTCTTGACTGTCAATATGAACAGCCAAGACTACTATCAGCAGTTGTGCATCTGAAGCCTTTTTGATTTGAACTACAGCATTACAAAATTTCATCCCATGTGCCCACTTGCCTGCATCCTGATAAAGGAGCAATGAATTTAAAAGCTCTGGGCAGTTATCTGGAGATGTGATGTAAAGGTTATTGATCCCTTAGGTTGAAAGTATGTATATACCGTAATATGCCTTTGCTCCTTAGCCAGTATTGAAGCACCAGCTATCAGTGTTTTCCTGATTTAGATATTTCAATTTCTGTCATTGGATACAGATGTTGCTATGATAATCCATGCTTCTGGTGTTTTGTTTTCAGACATCTGCAGAGAAATCTAGCTAGCATTATTTCATCAAAGATGAAAGTAGGTTAAAAAACCCCAAACAAATAGTTGTCATTCCTAGCGGGGTATTTCCTCTTGAGCTGATTATACTCTGTGAACTGCACATGACCATCTGAAGGTCTGTGGCAGGTTTATGAAACACAGCTTGAGTTACGTGTCCATCAGGGTCTGGGAGACTGGGTATGTTCTGCTTCAGATGGTTATTTTATTTCTGCTGCAGGCTTGTACATGAGTTAAAAAACATCGGAGAAAATCTTTGTCATAGACAACATGTATAGAAAGAGGCTTTTATTGGTCTCTCCCCTCAAAATCGAGACAGCAAAAATAAGAACTGAGAGTTCAGAGAGCAGGTGTTTCGAGCATTCATTGCTCATAGATTGTTTTTTGTTGTGTGGTGAAAGTTAGTTTCCGGATTTTTTTTTTTTAATTGTATGACCATTTTCCTCATTCTTTGCTCCTAAAATTTTTTAAAATTATATTTATTTATTTTAGATCTAAATGTACTGACATAACTAGTCCTTTGATGGGGGGAAACAAGAGCTGCTGCTGGTTGAATTGTTCTAGTGATACTTAGTAATGAGAAACAGCTGGGCTAGATGGGCTGCATCTAAGGCTCTGAGAGTATAAGCATCAGGGAAGACCATTTTATCTAAACAACTTGTAGGGCTTTTTCCCTAGACTCAGGCAGCAGAGAAATTCTAAGGCATGTTTTCTGTTATTTTTCACACCAGCTGATCCCATGGGTCTGTGTCTTCTAGGTGTTTGCCTGCCATTACATGCTTAGATTTTAAGCTTCCACAAGTAGCACCTTTTTGACCAGCATGAAAATTCAGAATTAATTTTTTAAAAAAGTACTAATGTTGCTGCTATGAAGTAGTCTGCATGGTAATGATTTGTAAAACTGCTTATATTTTCCAAATTAACAATTATAATGAATTTGGGATGGAATCTAAAGAAAATTATGTGTAGCAGAGAAAATTCCTATCTTTCTGGAAATCCATGTGGTACCCAGACACAGATTAGAAGAAGTAAGCTAACAAATAAAAAGCAATATCCAGACAAAAAGGATAAACGTTATTTATTTCCTCAGCAGTGAGACCTGCACCAAAATAAAATATATCTATTTTTGGGTATTAGAAGTCTGCTGGGCAAAATGTGCACTAAGAACTCAATATCTAAACTTGTCTCTGAACTCAGCTTCCACATTTTTCTGACTCCTGAAGCCACGGAATGAATACAAAGCAGCAGGTTAATCTTCTCCTATCTCTTTGAAGTTATTTTTATCTCAGCAAATATTCTTCATATTGGTGGTTCACCCCAGGCATGCTGGACTGAAGTATAAGCAATAATACTGACTGTACAGAAGTGCACTAATGCTTCTTTGTGTCCATGGCCCAGACTGCACGCAGCCAGAGGGGATTCACACCAGGTCACAGCCTGATTGTGCACTTTCTTGCAACAATCCTCTTTGCTTATTGTACACACTTCCATTTTCTTTCTCAATATATGTACGCTCTTTGAATAACGTTGTTTCTCACCTCCACAACCACTTCATTGCAGGCTGGTTGCAGTTAGTAAGGATGAAAAGGTCACTGGGACTACAGAAGAGAAAGAGGAGGGAGATGAAAGGAACACATCTGTTGGCTGGAGGCGTTGGAAGGGCACAGAGGGGAGACTGAAGCTCCACACAACACTTGGAGCAGGAGGGGAGGAGGGTTCATGGCATAGGCTGCTTGCAGCCCTCTGCAGCGTGTGTGTGGGTTCAGTACGTAACAGTACCAAAGAGTACTGGTATTCACTTATCTCCTGTTCATAGTTTTAGGGGAGAAGAGCATAGAATGATATAGGTTGGAAGAGACCCTTGGGATCATCAAGTCCAACCATCAGCCCTATCCTACAAGTTCTCCCCTACACCATATCCTCCAACACCACATCTAATCTACTCTTAAACACAGTCAGGGATGGTGACTCCACCACCTCCCTGGGCAGCTGATTCCACTGACTGACCACTCTCTCTGTGAAAAACTTTTCCCTAATGTCCAGCCTAAACCTA
>VZTM01041242.1:0-47511 GCA_013400555.1 Jacana jacana | reverse complement strand
GTGTATGTGAACTTGCTGCAGTCTGCACTGACCATGACCTCAGTTTTGGGAATGTTAAATGAAGTGCCTGAGCCTCTTGTGAGGCTACAGAGTGGCTGAACTTCAGTGTACCATAGTACAGAATGTATTAATTATTTGACATAGATAGTACTATTGCTAACTGACAGTTTTAATATTAGAAGGAGTACTTAGCTCCCAGTTCCTACTATCGGTTGTCTAGCTGATGTCTCCAGAAGTCTTAAAGCTGTTCCCATGAGCACTATTCTTTAAAGCTTTTCTAGTGGTAAATAAGAATTTTGGTTCCAGTGCTCTTAGTGCCTGAAATACCAGCACACCCAGTCCACAGAGACTTGATCTCAATATGCTGATTAAGTTCATGACTAGCAGTGGTTTCTTCCTGTAGCTTACTTTGTGTTTTTATTCTTGGTTCATTCTAGGAACACTTGAGAGGAAACAGAAAAAACAGTGGCTACTTATTCCCATATTTGGTATTGTTCTAGACAAAATGAACAACCTTCTTCACTGAGAGAGAGTGGTGATACAGTGTTTCTGGACAGAGGGGTTGATCTTGGCAGGGTCATATGGGGTCTGTTTTCTTTGCAGCTGCATACAGTGCAGTTTTCTACCTGGAGTCATGGTGATGTTAAGCAGTTAGGTAGCACTGATGGGTTGGATTAAGGTAAGTAGGCCTGGACAGCATCTTTACAATGCTGAAAGCTTGTCTTTACAAGTCTTAGTTCTACAGCAGAGTTTCCAGGGGTCTATACAATAGTAGTGGTGTGTCTTAAATTATACAGAATTGGAGTTAGTGCAGGTTACAATGCACTTGTAGCAAAATGAACACTCAGCCTTTGATGATGGAGGAGGAAAGAATAATTACAACATCAATGTCGGTTGCACCACCTAACTTGCTGCTTGTATTTTTGTTCTTGAGACCTATACTTGAACAGGTTCATATTGTATTCTGTGTGCCCAGTACAGAATATGGGAAATACGGGGGGAACTCCAAGCCCTAAACCTGATTTCTTAAAAGGGTCATTAATAAGGCTGTATGGAGAAAAAAATGAATGCAATGTACTGCAGAAAAGGATTGCAACCACTCAAAACATACTCTCTGCTTCCTGCTGAAATAACTAGCTGCCTTACCCACTCCTGTGCAGTTCACCAGTAAAAATACAAGTAAGGTCTGTGAGAGCAGTTTGATCTTTAGATTAAGAATACTGAGCTCGACCTCTTCTTGGTTTTAAGTATTGCTGCCTGTACTTAAACTCAGACTAAATAAAGTTCAGCTTCATGTGTTGGACTACCCAAAATTACATCATTGTGGATACAGTCTTGACAGAAGTAAAAACTTAGGATTCTGGATAAGAAAGGAATATCTGAAACCCACCCAGAAGAGCAGAATGCAATACAAAATTCTAAATCCCTGTTTTGGTGTCAAAGGATAAGTTTATGGACTTGAACAATATTTTTTTTTTCTGGTCCTGAAAGTTTCTTTTGCGGAAAGGAATTTAAGGTCTGTTTATTCTGAAAACAGACTTAAGTGTGTGAAAGACACAAGTGCTGAAGCAAGTATATTTGGGCTGTATTGACAGTACAGCCTGTACCCGTAGTGTATAGGCAGATGCTTCTTAAGCCTTTTGCCGTCACCAAGGATGTTCTGATGAATCTGTACTGAAGGTGGTAGTTTGTATGTAATAGAGAAGCATGTTGTTACCACAATTAATGAATTAGTCATGAATAGCTATTTAGTCTGACACACCTAGAGAGTGTTCATCTACTGAAATCAGGTTTTCTTTTGTTTGGATAATTTTTTAATGATACAGGCTGAGGCATTTTTGCACCCGAGGCCATTAGGTAACTTTTCACTTGGCTCGTCCAGTGGTCTATTCTCAGACCTGAATACATTTAAAATTGATAAGCTGTTACCAGGCTTATCCTGCTGCTGTGTGGCAGGATTCTTCTTTGTGCTGAGTGTGGCTGGAGTCTGGCCTGGGACTGCAAGGGACAAAGCAAGCTGTAGGTGGTACTTCATCTCTGATAATCAAGAACAGTCAAATAGCTCAGAACTTAGTATTGGGGGACAGGGAGAGACTGCAGTCAAAAACCACTGGTAACTTTCTGCTGTTCTAGAACAAATTTAAGACTTTGGGGAGTTTTTTGTACTCTACATTTCAAAATACGTAGCTGGAAAGTCAGTAATTGGGGTGTTAACTACCTGTTGTGAGGTAGCTATGATTGTGAATTTTAGACCTGAAGCAAGAGAGTATTTTTGAAGAATACCCATTTTTAATTTCAAAAGTATTTTCCCTGGGGACTACAATTAGATCTTAAAGTTAGAAGTCAAAGTTACTGGGTTTTTTTACCCAGGGTTTTGAAAGTATTTTGTTCTGCTCTTTAGAGATGTAGAGTAGTAGGCTAACTATAAAATACTAATCCTGTTGCTGTTTGCTCATTGAGAGTGCAGGTGTACGAACAGGAAAAAAAAAAACAACCCAAAACAACAAAGGGGAAGTTAATATAATCTGATTGCCAGAGCAAAAAACCACCAATTCAGTAGCTAAAATTATGTTCAAGCTGGTAACAGGATACAGTGAACAATGAAGAGTGTTTTTTATTTCTGTAGCTAAATATGTCCTTTTAAGGCTTGTTTTGCAATTATTCTTGACCAGTTGAAACTCCTGAAATGGTTAGAAACTTACCTCATTTTAATGATGCCACTTACTTTTTTTGGCATATCTCAACGAGACGCCTAGTCACTTATTTTTCATTCATGGTGTTTTTGAAGACTTGGGGGGATACACTCAAGAACTAAAGCTGAGTAAGAGTGGTTTTGTGTTGGGTTTTGTTTGGTTGGATTTTAAGTCGGGACAAGTCAGGACATCCAAGTGTTAGAACTGGCAGGTGGGGAAGTTATTCTATCCATTTGCTACTGTAATAAATGTAATGTAATAAAACATACTGTTTTCCCCTTTATTCCCGTTCCTGCCTTGCAGTCTCTGGTGTGACAGTGTGTGAGAACCTCACTGAGGTACTGAAGCTTTGCAGAGTATTTATGATTGTTCTCTCTGTGGGTGTTGTTTTGTTCTGGAACAATAATAAGGAAGTACTGGGCAGTATATCCAAGAGGCATATTCCTAACAGCTGCCATGGTCTCTGTGTTGTGATCTCCTTGGAGCCCCAATAATCTAGTGTGTGAGAGGGCTTTTGACAGTATATCTGCACTACATTGTGTCCCCTGTGATTGGTCTGCAATAGACTGAGTGAAATTCTTTCTCAAATAGGAAAGAGAATAAGTGGAATAAATCTTAAAGGGAGTGGTGGAATGGTCTGGGTTGGCAAGACAATGGGAACCTAACCTGATCCAGGCAAGCTGCTTCTAATGTCTATGTGAAGGTTCTGCTCCTGCAGTTCTGCCTTACTATTCTCATCATTTGTTTATAAACCTTCAATAGTGCTGATGAAATGGGTTCAGTCTAACATTTTCTCTGATTCTGACTTTGTATAGAAAACCTGCGCTTGTCCTCACTCCCATTGATCAGCCACATGACTTCAAAATGCTTGGCCTCACTCTGTGGTCTTGGTCTTGGCTTCTGCACTTGTCTTCCACAAGCTTTCCCTTATACATATGTAACTTCCAGCAAGCTGTTTACAGAGATCCTCTGTCTTCAGCTGCAAATCCCAAAGGGCATGCTCCACACTGTTACAGACTTTGTGTGACTTTGGGGTTTGTCCCTTAAATGTTATCACATTATATACTATTATAGATGTATAAGTTATGCCTTTGCTAGTTCTGAACAGGTTTAACCTTGCCCAGACAACGGTTCTTGAACTGTGTGTGTAACCATTGGAACATTTTTCTGGTCCCTTTTAAAGTGCAGATTTCTGTGGCAGTGGATTCTAAAGGGAAATTTGCAATAAAACACATTGTATAAAATCAAAGAAGTTCTATTTTGTATTTTGCAATAAGGTGATGGAAATGAAAATAGATGTATGTTACCTCCATTCATTAACCTAGTCATTTGAATAAGTCACTACTTAAATGCCTGCATATGAAACATGTGACTTTACAAAGATGAAAATTAAATTTTAATCTACTGTTAGTAGTCTTTACAGTTACTGCTCCAGGCTGTTGGAGAGTTTTTAAGCATGCTTTAAAATATATACACTATTCCATTTGTGCATTAGCATTAAATTAGCAGAGCATCACTGAGGGTAAATCTCCATAGACATCTGTGGAATAGTTGGTGTTAGGTATTGCCTGTATACCACAGGCCTTAAGTGTGTGTTAACAGATACGAGAAAGCCCTTCGGTCATGCTAGCTATTTAAATGTAAGATTTAAAATGCAGAGTACTCTTTTGAAGCGGTGGACACCACTTAAAAGCAAAACAGCTACTTTAGAACTGGACTCATTCTTGCCAAATGATCCGTGCCACCTTTAACTACTACAAATAACTGAAACATCTTTGACCCTTTATCTGAAAGGGTTTGTCCCTTTTGATTAGCCCTTCTGCTGAACTAGCGGGCCATTACTCACTCATTGATGACTAAAGTACTAGTCTTTCTCTCTTTAGAAACTTGGGTTTACCTAGTGTTCTCCCATGCAAACACCCTGTAAATCCACCCTAGCTAATCACTGCCGTTTGACAGGAGCAAACTCCAGCGCAGGATAGCTGCAGGCTGCCTCCTCTGCTCTCCCTCTGATTCAGCGGAAAGAAACCCATTCTGGCAGTCAGGCGTTGACAGGGAGTATGCAGAAGCACATTGCACATCTAAAGGTCTAATTCTTTAATCTACACGTTTTAAGAGGCGCTGTCATTAACTGGATATGAGGTATGCTTAGCTGCACAACGGCAGTTTTTCACTGGGTTTTGCAGACTGACGTTCTGTGGGGGGAAGGCAGAGGCTGCTATGGGTAAAGATCACATGCCTGATGTGTGATGTATTTTTCCACTATTGCTTCACTAGATGATAGAACTGTGCGTGTTAAAGGAACCTTGTAGAAAGCAAACTTTTCTCGGCATACTCCAAGTAAACCAAAGCATGTGAGGGCATCAGCGGGGGTTTTAAAAGTGGGAGTGGGAATCCCAAGCCTATTTCACCTATCAGCCAACTTAGAGCTTCAAATCCCACCTGATCTGCTGAGATGATTAAAGCATTCCATGGCTTTTGCCTTTATCCTCTTTTTCATCCTATGGAAGCCATACAACAGGATAGCATGTTGCCCTGGATGGGAGGAATGGGACACCCTTTAGGAACAGCAATGCTATACCCAGCATCACTAGAAATAGCAGGGGTTGACATGGCTGTGACCTGTGTGCTCTTGCCTGCCTTCACTCCTGCTCTGCAGCTGCTTCTAAATGCTACAGTCGTGGGTGGAAACGGTATGGGTTAAAACCTAACAGGTTTTCACTAAATTAAATTGAAGTGAAATCAATAGACATCTGAAATAAAAGTGAGATTTTATGGTTGTGCATATAAAGCTTAAAGATTTAATAGGAAATGAAGTGGGTTATTCATTTTCGTGTTTAAAGCCTTAACTAGATGAGGCATTCTAGAGTGCACAGGGTTTTAGATGAATGCTTCTGCATTTCAATGGGATACAAAATGTCTCTCCTCTAGGTTGTATTGCATATTTTATAAACAATTTACAAATTTTACTAAAGAACAGTTTCTACTTGTGTTCTTTTGTGTTATGAAAAACCTATAGAAAAAACCCTGAGGCTTTCCTTAATTAACATGGGTGATTTTAATAGCTGTTGTTATCTAGATGTATTAACAATGGAGTTAGTCTGAAATACTAACAAGAGAATTCTCAATAGCAAAATAGGAAAGACTTGCAGATTTGTTCAGTTGCTTGCAGTCTTTATAACCTGCTTGCTTAAAAAAAAAAATTCTTTAAGTAATGAGTTACTCTGGTCTTGTTGGTTTTGGTCTTACTGGACTTAGTTTTGCTGATATTCTCTCTGCGTTGTGAAAGGTTATCTTGGAGGATGTTTGAAGCCCCAATTCCATAAGCAATGAAACAAATGTTCTTTGTTTCATGTGGCAGATTAGATGGAATCTGTATTGTAAGGTTTCAGATAGTCTTCTGAAGTGTGCAGACAAGGAGGAAAACTAAAGATGTGTGAATTATGTCCTCTTTTTTTTGTTGTTTTTGTTTTCTTAAGGGGGGGGAAGAAAAGGATACCCTCTAACTATAAAAATAAATTGACTACCTCAGAATTGTCTTTCCTTACAGTCCCCCAGGGACAAACATTCATAATTGGCCTAGATAATTCTCACAAATGCAACGGGAGAATGCTTTTATTTTCAACAAAACCTAACTAGGCATAAATAAAACTGGCAAAATAGGTTGGCAAGTTATTACAAATACCTGCATATTTCATAGTTCTTTGTTGTTTTTTAATTATGTGTTTATAATTAGAAAAGCCTCAATGAGTTTCAGTATTTTAGGTGTTGAATAATTCATGCTAAACTTTGTTTATGCATTATTTATGACACCAAAGAACCTCAAGCAACAGATCAAAAAAAACCAATTACCACAGCCTTGTATTCACAATTATCCTCTGGTTAATACTACTATTTAGACACAACTATCTTGGCTACTATGGTAGCTGAGCCTCAGCATTGTGTTATAAGGGCTGCTCAAATCATTCCTGGATTTTTATTTTTTTTTAATTCCATGGAAAAATGTTCCAATGCATTTCAAGTTAGTTTCCAGTTTGACTGTCCCTTTTCTGTAAGGGCCCTTTTCTTTATTTTCAGGCTTGTGTGGGTGCTATGGCCAAGTTACAAGCAGCTTGACTACAAAACGAGCTTAAGGCTATGCTTGTCTTTGTCCTTAAGAAACTTTCTGACCACTGACTTCTTCAGACTGTGCTAGACTGATGGTATGTGGTAATATCGAGGAATAACTTAGTTTTCTGTAAATAAGTATCAAATCCAGTAGCTGACAATGGTCACAAGGAATTGTCTGGGAATACATAAAGAAAAGAAATATCTCGCCTGGAATCACTTGGAAGAACTTGCTTCTAAGTTCATATTAAAATATTTTTCTCAAAGGAAGAAAATATGTTTTTATGAAAATAGTCTTGTAAATGTAGAAAGATGTACTGCACCAGTTCCGTGGCATCTTCTCATGTGTTTTGAAACACTGTAGGTGGATGCTCCAGAAGCTTATGGCATTGGTTGTCTAAAAAGCTCACAGAATGATATTGTCCTGAAATGAAGGGTCTGTCAAAGTTAATGACAGCCCTGTGCAAACTAATTGGAAATAAGGCAACGTTGTCCTCTAGTGGGTACCTCTCCTCTGAATGTCTCTGCTGATCTGCGTGCCTCACTCCTGGGGGTGGTGTGCAGTGAGGGGGAGTGTGGCAGAATACACTTTTACTGACCTGCTACAGCCTGAAGGTCTAGCCACTGGTACTGCATTTGGCTCACATTTGAATTGTATTTGTTTTCAGCAAGGTAAAGTCAAAGGCAGCATTTCATGGCTGAAAGACCTCAAGGTGCTCCTGTGGCCCTGGTGGGGTCATAGGGAATGTGTTAGTTAACCGGCTGACATGTAAGCTAAGCGGAGAGATGCTTGAGAGCAAGTTGTTTTTTGAGTCAGAACGTTGGTCTTTAATATGGAGCATAGCAAAAAGGTGAAGCTGCCTTGGTGGGTTTCAACAGTGTAATGAATTGTAGTAGCTAAAAGTTAAATGATATTGATAATCTGATCATCTGATTTGTGTCCTGGTTGTTCAGGGATGGAGGGAAAGAAACAATATTCATCTAATAGCTGTCTTTTCCCAAATCACCAATGCTATCCTTAGATGAAAAGTCATTCAGCTGGTTTTAGTTTACATTTTAAATTTTTTTTGTTGTTTATATGGGTCTGTTTGGAGCTTGGAGTTTGAGCCCAGAAGTTGAAAGCAAGTTACATCCCAAGCATTTAAGTTTATTGCGGTTTTGTGTTGAAGCCCTGCAAGCCCAAGTCTTCAGCTACAGTTTAATGTTTGAGACTTACATTTTTCTCTGGGTTTCCACACAATCCTCCCAAATTTTGAAAACTTCTGACTTAGCTTGAATTTCACCTGTTCTGAATTTTAATTGTAAAGTTTAGGATTTTGCTTAAGATGATAACAGCTAGCTAGTGTTCTGCTTTGGAGGCAAGATGCTAAACGGTTTTACTGTTAAGGAATATAAACAAGTAGATGGATTAACCATATTAAATTATCTAACAAAGTCCTTTGAATACTTAAATGAGATCTATAAGTTGATAGGGATATAGATGACAGTGGTGAGGGGAAATCAATGTGAAAGGTAAAATTATGCTGAATACAGATTTGCATCAACGTAGTTCAGGTGGGGATAAATTTGGACTGGGCTTCAGATTTTGGATGCTTTGCATCTTTTCACTGTGCTTGAATGTTCAAATGAAAAAGATCTTTAGTTAAATTATGTGTATTCAACAGAGAAAATGTTAATAATTTTCTGACAAGAAGTCAGGCTCAGACATAAAAATGCAAAATTAAAGGGGAAAGAAAATGCAGCATCACACTGCACCACTGCAGAGATCCTCTTAAATAAAACGAGGGTAGCTTGTCTGCAGTGGTGTGCAGTAGTATTTCTTTGAAGTTGATAGCTAGCTTTTCACCTTTCACAGAAATAGTTTGAAATATATGTGTATTTATGATGCTGCTGGTGAACTATGAGGTGTAACAGATATTTAAATTTGGTCTTTTGCATAATTCATCAAAACCGGTGATAAAGTTACGGGTTTTGTGAAACGGCAGCAATTTAAGCCTGCTGGAGTGAATTCAGAGCTGCTTTGGCTGGCATCTCTGCCCAAAGCTAATTATGCCAATGCAATGTCTGTGAGATTGCATCTAAGATGTATCCTTATACTATCAGTTTCTTACGGAAAATATGAAGAATGCTAGTGTGCAAATGAACTCACTTGTTCAGACATCCGGTTAAAGCCTATAGTTATGAAGATAGCTAAATGTCTACATTAGTTTTCAGTTGGCTTTCTTGCTCCGATAAGAATTTGAATGCTAGGTATGAACACTAAACATTCTAATGTATTAAAAAACAAAGGTGGGCGAGTAGGCGTTCCTCTTCTAAAACATGTTTTGTAGACTAGTAGGAACTAACACTTCACCTGTTAAGTGAATTTATGTCCATAGTTTATAAAACAAAGATAGTGCAGATGCAGGCCTCGTGTGCCTTGGTGCAGCCTACACAGTAACCCCATCTCGCTGCTTGAGGTGGTAGAGACTTCCCTTACATAATTCAACTAAGAACCATGGAATCCTGGTAGAATCGAGGGAACTCTTCATGTTCACATCGCATTTCTATTCTTCTGCTTTTGGGGGGCATCAGCTTCACTTGCAGAATGCGGTCAGCCACTTAGCCAGTGGAGATCATGTGTAATAATTCTTAGGGTTTTGGGGTGCTTTAGGAATTATTATGGAAATATGAAAGACTTCAGAGCCAGTATATGAGCCTAATACAAATCAGAGTAAATAATTTTAAGCATGAAATTTGACAGGAAAAAGATATGACAGACTTACTAAGTCCTAAACAGGCTGGGTTATTAGAAAAATATTCAGAGAATAGCATTCTTGTCATATTGACTAAGAAGATACTGTAATAAATGCTAGTGAAGTAAACCTTGCATATTCATTTAATGAATATAAGCCAGTTATTCTATTAAAAAAATGTATTACATGCTGTATTTTTAATGTAATTTCTTCTCAAAATTGCTCTGGACTGAAAAATCAAAACTCTTTTAGAAATTTAGTACAATAGCAAATATTAACTTTGTTAATAATGAGCATGTGGAGGATAATCTGGTTATGAGAATGACTCTGTTATGGACACTCAAGGGGACCTGCTTGCCCTGGCATAGTGTAATTATTGTTTTTAAAGTAAAAATCAACCCCTGACACAGGATGAATGAACCTATGAACCTGAATTGTCCTGACTGTTAAGACTTTTCTGATCCATTCATGAAGTTTTGGGTTTTGTATCTTTACTTTAAGTAGCTTAGACTTTTTTTTTTTTTTTTTTCTGCTGTTACCAGGCACTTCACAGGAGATTCTTGTTGCCCCTGGATGTTTATGTTTGGGCCTTTATGTGTAAAATTGGAAACCTGGAGTGAACTCCAAAGTTTTATGTATTGGGTTTTGCTGTCTTTCCTGAAGGCAGATAGGGGGGGAGACAGTCAGACAGACTGGCAGGGGGTGTCCTGTCCCATGGGACTCCCATGAGCTGCAGAAAGCACATGTTCCTAAACTGCATCTTCATTTCATAGCCATCTGCAACCCTTCCTCTGGAAGCAGATCGTAAGTGCTCTGTGTATCAGCCAGAGATGAACGTACAGCTGAGAAAGTCAAGTAGTATCTGTTCAAACACTGTTTCCCCCATGCTACAGATCTGTGAGGTCTGATGTATGCTGCTTTTCCCAAGATTTTGTTTCCTGTTGCTTTTTGATTAACATCAACAGTTTTTGGAGTTGATGTGAACTTGCAGATTGGAAAGATGTATAACTCATTCCTGAGGTGGAACGCTCAAAGGAATTCTTGTTTGTATTTATGTAATAATTAAACAAGGAAGCATCTGTATCTGCATGCACTGAAATAAATATTATGGTTAGATTCTTTAAAGAGTTAAAATAAAGGTTTAATCAATTTATCAAGTAGTCTATCTACCACACAATGTCTGAAGTCAAATCTGACTTGCATGAATAGCAGAACATGGAAGCTAATAAAAAGGAATCTGTGGATTGAGCCACATGCCTCTTGCCACCCAGACGCCAGCTTTCCTGTAGGTGAGCAATTGCCACTCCCTGAGTACTGGCAGAGCCCTGCTCTGAGTCACAGCTGCCGAGGTAAACAGGGACCTGCTGTAGTCCTGGAGCTTTTACTCTGTTTACTCAGCACTCAGTGAAATTAAAGTAAACATGGAAAGCATTTTTTTACATTAAAACCTCCCCCACTGCGGAGCTCCTCCTGGCACCTAAAGCGAACTCCTCCAGCTGCTGTCACCACTGAGAGGAGCTGACATGTCCAACAGGGGGTGTTGGTGTGGGGAGCGCTCCTGCCTGTCCCTCAATGAGCAATAAGTGTTTCAGCTCCTCACTGCGTATCTGTCCCACCTTCTGGTGCCACAGCTGTCCAGCTGCAGGGCTGCCCTTCCTAGGGTTCTTGCTCAGGTAGGCCCCTTAGGATGGAAATAGTCACCTGAGCTCTTACATATGAATGCAGTCCAAGGACAGATGATGCAACTCTAATCCAACATTAAAGTAGATCTTCCTAAAGCCACCTAATTGGGAGAATTCCAGATAAACCTAACAGTATACTTGAAATGCTGTCAGGAGGACTTCATCCATGTGCACTCCCTCTGTTACAGGGCACTACCCTGGTATGACACAGCAGGGACTGTCTTGTACTGCCCTACTTAGCCCTGTTGAAACTACACTATGGCTGCGGAAGGGCAGGTCCCAGTCCTTACAGTTGGGAAGATCAAAGCAAGTATCTTAAAAATAGGTTAATTTGAAACCAATGACTGTGCTAAGAAAAGAGCAGCTGACTGCATGTCACATTTTTGGCATTTGAGCAGTTAAATGTTATCACTGAGCAGTGTGTTGCACTAATAAAGTTCTGTGGTGTCAGCACAAAGGTGCTTTTAGCACATACAGCTGAAAAGCCCATCCTGGCCACAGTTAACTGCTGTGTTGCAGTTTCTGCTGGTTTAGTGTGCCCACTGTGATGGTGTTTCTCTTTAGCCTGAGCTGCCACAGGCATGTGACTACATGACAATCCCCACTTACGAAATAAGAGTTTTTATTTCCTCTTGTTTGTAAATTAGTTCAGCAAATGGCAATTTTTCTACCTAAAAGGAAAAAAAAAAAAAAAACCAAACCAGAAGAGGCTCAACTGTAGATTTCAAGATTCTTTGAAATTCAGATGTAGTTCAAGGGGATGAATTAGCTGATGTGCTTAGTTTACAAATCAATCTTCCAGTTTTTGTGAAATTGGTAAGTACATCTACTCAATTAGATGAAGCTGCTGGAATAAAAACATCTAGTTTGTTATTCTTGGGTAAAATCAACAATACTAAAACAAAGTCAATGCCAATTTCTATAATCTGCCTGACATTCTTTCTTAGAATCTGTTAGTAATTGATGAGATGAAGACAGGTACTCCCAACAAAACTGCAGTTGCTCAATAACTTACTGAGAAGAAAATAATATAGTTTTATGTGTAGAATATAATATTCCTTATTATTGTTAGTGCATCACAGTGGAACTCTATTGGTTTGTGTCCAGAAGTTTTATGAATATGTGCTAAGCAAATGCCAGAGAAAAATAAAGTATTTTGAAGTGATGGGTGAGTGAGAGCATCTCCCCAGGCAGCATGTTAAGATAATGAAACGAGCCTGTTGGCGCACAGATGCTTTCATTTTTTAATTAAATCTCCTAAGTAACCCAAAATAATCTATGGAGTTTGTTTCAGTTCATCTGTATATTTGGGAAGGATAGTTTTGCTATTTCTAAAATAATACCATTAAAAAAATCACTCGGTCATCTGTGTGAGACCACAGTACTCATACTCACACTTAAAACTACTTTTAAAGAGCTTTCTTTGCTGGACTGTTCTGGCAGTAAAAAGTGGTGTTTGTAGCCCAGAGCTCAGTACCCAAGAACCTGAAAGAAGTTAAACTTCAGAATGCATGAAAAGGAGAAAAAAATAACACTGAAGGTGTTATACTGCAGTAACTGTTCATCCTTCTCTCTCTTTCACAGTCTTAAAACCAGAATGGATAAAAGCAATCCCGGGCTTAGTAAAGGTCACTGTGGGGTTCAAAAGGCTGTTCTAAGTAGTTACTTGGTGACATTTGGGGCGGTGATTTATGCAGAGCTCCTCCCTGGTGCCACAGGGCAGAGCCGGGTCCAGGCTGGGGCTGAGGGCGTTGGCCATGAGGCGTTTTTGCAGGAACGGCTTTGCTAGTAATTCACCAGATAACAGAAAGTGACTTTTTCTTTGTCTTCTAAAAGTAGGAGACTCTGTTGAAAACACATTACAAGATTTGATTATTCTGATTTCATTAAGCTTTTTCAATGAATTAGTATTTTTAACGGAAAAAATAGATCTGTCTTGTGTATGTACTGAAAAAGGGAAAAAAGAACAGAATCTCTGAAAGCCTTAGTTTGGGAAAATAGTTCATGTCCTAAGCTCGATACCTGGTGTGTTGAAATATATTATGATCTTAATGAAGAATCAAAGCCAAAGTCTGACTGCTGGGTGCATAGTTCTTAATCCAAATAAGGTATTTGTGCAGTATGACACACTATTTGACTGCTATGATTTTACTATGTAAAAGTTTCCATTGGGAGTGTTATTTCAATAAAATGCTGAAAAATAAATATTTTATGACAAGACTAACGTTAAAGTTAAAAGAGTTTTATACTAAACTCAGGGAGAGATTCAAAAGTGGAGTAGTTTGTCCTTTGTCACGCTTCGTGGTTTCTGCCAGTGTTGCTAGTGAGCTCATGCTTTTAAAAGAAAAGTTATGCTTTAGTGGGATGTAACTAAGAATATGAGCTGTAGGTGTTTGCTTTTGGAGTATCCTGTCTTCCTGCTTAGCATTAAAACATTTAACTGATTCTTTAAACGTTTGTTGTTGGGAATGAGGCATTTTCAGCCATTCCACAGTGCTAATGATGTCATTGGAAATGGGTTTGGTAGACACAGACAGGGTGAATTTGTTGTAGCTGATATTCTTTGGTTACAACAGAGTAGTATCTGAGTTGTGTTTTAACAAGAGCAGTTTTATTCCCTGGAAATTCTACAAATACTATAATGGCTTCTGCATCTTTAATACCTGCAAAAACCGTAATTTATCATTTCATCCTTCAGTGTTGTCTTGTTTATTGTCAATTTAACTACTGAGTAATTCAGAAGTATTAACATCCTCTTTTCCATTCTGCATAGATAAAAATCAAAACCTACAGCTAAAAATAAGGCTAAAATAATTCTTTTTCTTCTGTTGATACTTGTTGGTACACCTGAATCCCTTAATCTTTTGTGGGAGGACTGCGTGTCTACAGGAAGGGAAACTGTGAGAGGAGGAACAGATAGCATTAAAATCCAGTCAGAGACCAGGTCTCCCAGAAGGTGTAACAGCAAGTGTTTGGTCCTTTTGTGTAGATAACGAAGCAAAATTGTATAATTCAGTTTAACTACTAAGCTCATGCTTGCTTCCCCACAGTGATTTTGTACGTGTCAGTGCAATATCAAAGGCAGACCCTGCAGTGCCCCAAGGAGCGAACCATAGCAGTTACCTCCTGGTGCTGCCACTAGATGTACACTCAGATGATGGGTGATGAGATCTGAGGAGATGCTGTAGCCATCCTCTCGCTAGGGATGTACTGTGCTCTGTACCTTTGTGGAAAATAGGGTGTTGTGATGAGGACAGATGAAGAGTCTAGGCTAACCACCCAGACTGCCTTCACCAGCTGACTTGGTGAGCTGCAGTCACTGTGCCCCTGGGCTGCTCATGGGAACACCATTGTGAAGGGGTCATTGGAGGCTCCAGGGGAAGTCAGACTGCGCAGAGAGGTAATTTCCCAGTAAAAACCTCTGTCTCAAAGTCGTCAAGCAGGGGGACTGCTGGAGACACAGTTTGGCCTTAAAACTCTCATGTGAACATCTTTGGAATATCAGCCTGGTGAGGCAACAGAGGCCTTGATTTTACCATGAAACAAAAAAGGTCGGTAGAAGGGGGGAAAGGAAGAGTGACTTCCAACTGCTGTTTATGTGCAGCCGTACAGAGGGGCATGACTAAGCAGAAAGGAATTCATGGGGGTGATTGTGGCCTGCAAGCACTGTTTGGTGCTAAAGTCCAAGATTCCAAAAGCTGGGAGACAGGGCAGGGAAGCGAGCACTGATGTCAGCTGGTACAGGACGTGGCCGGGATGGCTTTGTTGTAATGTGCTACGGGTTTTACTTTCTCCAAGAACTTCAGCCTGCACCAATACGGTGTGTACTGCACAGCATCAAAATGCTGTCTTCTAGCAGTCCATGAGTGGGACACTGGTCCATGCACAGAGCTTCTGAGTCACACTGTTCTGAGATTCTTTGCTCTACAGAACAGATGGTAAGCTCCCAGTTGACTTCAGTTTCTTACTTAGTTTCAGGATGATCAAGGAAAAATATTTTCAGTCTGATCCTAAAGGAGAGGCAGTGGCATTTTGTCTGAATTTGCTGATTGAGTTTTCAAATCACGTATTTCAATTAAAGACCATGGTAATGTTTTTTGGAAACATGACGCACAGGAAAACTCAGAAGTAATTATCATAGACAAATTGTTTTCTGTTGTTTTAAAACACAAACAAACTCCTTGTTCCCAAAGGAGTGGAGGAGACTTTGGGGCATTGTGTTCTTTGGCCTCTGAGATCCCAGCATTTTGAGGGAGTTGGCATCTCTTTTCCAGGGCACTAGCAGGAGGAGGAACCGGCACCCGTATTTGGGTTTTTTTTGTAATGACAGTAAAGGAGAGAAGAAACAGTTGATGTACACAGACATGCTCCTATGTTGTCCCTATGCCAAAATGAATTTCAATACTCTATGGAAGTGTGACAGCAAGTTTGGGTTACAATGTGCAGTATTTTGTATTATTACATGCAAGATGTGTGATTGCACAAATCCCTTTGAAACCTGCTTTTAATGATCAAGAGTGACAGATATAAAGGCTTTATTATATATTAAGGCCTGAAACAGCCAAATGGAACTTGTTTGTTGTAATTGTTCTCTTCTTTTCCTTACCTTGTGCAGTAAGTATATACAGATGCAAACTGGATGTACAATTTACAGATCAAGAATATGCATGGATGCTGCTCAGTGAAATGAGTGAACTGGGATATGTGTGTATATATATATCTAAATACATACATACACATTCATCGACTAAATTCGGCTACTGCAAGCAAGGCCTACCCTTAATCCACCACAGTCACAGGAAATTTTGCTACTCATGCCACGAGGAATAAATCAAACTGAAAACAGCTGTGGAGACTGCTCAGTAAGTCAAGCAAGGCAGTTAATATCTAAGAGCAAGTCAACCATATTAAGTAGTATTGCATTTCCTTGAGAAGATTATTTCTTGGAACATCAGGCCACAGCCACCCAAAAAGCTGTGGCATAAGCAAGCATGCATTTACTAGTTCATTAGCTACTTTCTGGTATCTGCCCACTCTCTATAAGTTGTGTCAAAAACTTAGGCATGTTAGCATGATCTGCTCTTGAGCTCATTCCCAGCCTTATTTTGCTCTGTTGAGTTGCTGTGCCTTATTAAAAATAACCTCCAAAAAATATTTGGGGAGATGAATACTGATGTAGTACATGATCGTCACAGTCAGACACTGAAGTAACTTCTATTTTAATAATGTTCTGTTATTTATCTTACAAGAATGCCGATGTCTTTCCTGGCTCCTGAAGGCGAGCAGGATGTGTATACCCTGTAGACATCTCCCATTCCCGTGGCCTGTATCCTGTTAGGAGTGCGCCTTTGCTCTTCCACTGAGCGGGCTCCAGGCTCTGCCCCAGCCCTGGCTGCGGGGATGCAGAGCCATGGCTGGTGCCCAGGACTGGAGGTGACAGCGGAGACTGCCCAGACGGCATCTGCTGGGAGCAAGGCTTTGGGCAACTGCGATCTGCCCAGCCTGAGCCAGCTCTGGGGTCAGTCCTTCTGGCCGTATAGGGCTGAATCAACCCCTGGCTGAGAGCAAACAGTGACAATTGATGACATTTCCCCACACAAATCTTTTTCTGGGTATTTTTATTTCCCTAGCTCTGTGTTTTTGTGATATTAACCCTCTAGTAGTTTCCATTCTTTAATACATTGTTGGTATTTCTAGTTCTCTGTATGAAATGTCTGTCCTGCTGCTGGATGCACAGTAATTTTGTTTTGCTATTTCTGCAAATCTTAAAGCACTGCTTTTTGTCTCCCTTAATATTTCCCTCATGTTAGATTTAAATAATTTGCCTTTTATTTTTGTTCATCTAGCTGCTTCTGCTGTCTTCCTTTAATTTCCTTTCTGAAGTATGGTCATATCATTGCAACCGTGATCTCTTTTTTTCTAACATTAGATACATAAGAGCTATTTTGGAGCACTTTTGTCTACTATGATTTCTCAGTTGTGATTATCCCAGTCAAGGACTGAAATTCACGTTAAGTATTTCTGCAGTATTATCTACTGAGAACAGCAGACTTTCACTTTATAGGAGTATGTGAAAGATTGCTGTAAGCAGGTTATAAAAGTTTGCTATTTTGGTGGATGACATCATTGCAAAAAGTAGTGGGGTTTTGTTGCTTTGGTTTTCTTTTTTCTTTCCTTGTTAAATGGAATAACTGGTACAAATTATGCATGTATGAGACTAGTGGCATGCCTCCATTATGTCAGGTGTGGAGTAAATGGTGTGCAGCTTCTCCAGTTTTGTGACGTCTTTGGTTAAGATGTGTATCATTTAGTATTGTATTCATAATCCTGATCGCAGTAGGTGGACACATGCCTCCAAATCTACAAGGATTTTATACAGTATGACTCTGTCATAGCTGAAAGGGACAGAAAAGATCGTGCTTGTGATCAGCTGACGTTCTTACGCTCTTGTGGAGGCTGAGAATCCCTTCTGCACTGCGATGGAGGATTGATGTTTGCTACTGAAAAAAGCTGTCAGAAATTCAGGATGGCAGTTCTTCCCTTTGTGGGAACGACAAATGATTTTTTATGGCATGTAGGTTGTTGTAGCTTAGACAGTTCTGATGGAGAGAAATAAGGCTCTTTCTCAGAGGCAGAGTATACAGTCTCTTCTGGTCCCTTGTTTTTAGTGCTTTATTTTTAGATGTACTATTTTTAAACAGCCTGAAATACAAAAATATTTGCTTTCTTCCCAGTTAAAAGAAAACCCTGTTGTGACACAGCATGACTCAATCTTTTTATAGCCACATCAAATATGTGTTGCTTAGGATAATGTAAAAATATATAAACAATAATAAAGGGAAAAATAAGAAAGCAGCAGTTGCTATTGTAACACAAGCTGGAGGGCAGTAAAAAAAATACTCTGTAAATAAATGTCTCATCAATATTTATTATTCATTCCAAACAAAACAACGATATGCTTTAACCTTATCATACCACAAGTAGTATTAAGTAGATAGACAGTATTTTACGTCCCCTCTCTTGGTATTAATGTAGAAATTGTCTTAATCTCTTAATGAGTGGCTGTATAAAGTGAGAGTAGAGTTAATTTTTTAGGTTGTTAGGAGTCTTGATTGTTGTGATGCTGAAGACAGTGAAGTTGTTGAGGTGGAGAGGAGAGCGCTGGCTGGTGTCCAGCCAGAGGGCGACGGGGTATGTGCTCCTGGAGCAGTATGGCTCGGGAAGAGCAGGATCCTAGCTCCCAGGGCATCTTGTGACTCATAAATATTATTCTTGTCAGCGCAAAGCAGATCTGATTTTGAGCCTAAAACAGCAACCAGATGAATAATAACAGCTGACAGCAATGTGGTACACGCCTTTAATTCCTGCGTCGTCTGCCCAGCCTCCGTTCCCGGTGCAGTGCCAGCGCTGGGTTTGAAGCGGGGAGAGCCTGAGGGAGGGCTGGCAGCCAGGCTGTTCAACACCCGTCTTTCCACTCCCGGGGCCTTTAGCAGGCTGCTGATGTGGTTTTGGTTTTTATATTTTTCCTAATCTGCCAAGCTCATCTTTTTTTCAGCTGCTTCGTTGTTGCTAGTGCTGACACAAAGACCTGTATTTGCTATTTATTATACAGTTAGATCACATCTTTGACGAACCTAAGAGGAGCCAAGTTGCTATTTGCCTCCATCTGAACTGCAGGGATCAGTTGGGGGATGGACCACAAGCTCCATGCCACTGTTTGCCCAGACATGGCCAAGCCACAGGACAGCGCGGTTCAACTCACTGAGTCCCTGCTGTGGCTAGTGCTGACATGGGGGTGAGGAGCATCTCCACCCACCCTTGTTCTGCTGGCTCTGGAGGTCCTGGTCAGTCCCAGGAGACCCAGCCTATCCCTGAAGCAGGAGTAGAGAGAAAAGCCTGTTGTGTGACAGGAACCAGAGGACAATTAGCAGCTGAGTGAATGAGTCCTCCCTGCAAAGCAGGTTCAAGTTAAGGTGTAAATTGCTCAAACTCAGGTGTAAATTGTCTCCAGATTAGAGTGCTGTATTTTTATGTGGGTGGTAGAAATCTCTAGCTAAAGTAAAGGTTAAATTCTCAAGAAATATGCAATAAGAACAAATCATTAGTGTTTGCAGTGTGGGCAACTGAAAAGCCTTGTCATTGTAATTGTAAAGTATATATCCTTGGAATATGCAGCCTGGAGAAATACGAAGAGTTGCTTTTACAACTGCTATGATACAGAGTCTTTTTAGATGATTTATGACAGGATTTTAAAAATTATTATTATTTCAAAACCATATAGAAACCAGTTAATTGTTAGCTGGACATGGTTATGGTATGAGTTGGAAGTGACTGAAGTTGATAGACTCATGTTAGACTCTGTAATTGTTGCTGTGCTTGGAAGAGCAAGAACTGTAGAAACAAGGTCTGCTGCCCACACCAAGGAGGTGGTAGCCACTGTGCATGGCCATCCTACTGGTCTTAAGCTCCTGGAGGATGGAGAGTGAGAGCCAAACTTACCCACAGGTGCAGCTAGGTACTGCTAAAGCTTGGGTTTATTTCTAGATCCAAGGGAGAAATCTGACAATAATCTGAGAGTTGGCTGTCTCTCTGTGTATTTGTGTAATACATGTAAGGCCATGCTTTAAGGGGGGGAAAAAAGCAGTCTACTGATAGAAACTGCCATTTAAAATGCGATTAATTAATAATAATTAAACGTGAAACATTAATGTGAACTACTTAGTGCTACCACTCTCAGCTGTCTTCCATACTGTTGCTTTCTTGGATATTTAGGCTGCTGCTGTTTTACTAAATCTCTCTGCATCCTTTTGCATGGGACTGTAAGTGCAGTGCTAGGATTTCATTGCAGTTGATGGTTAAAGCGACCTGAGCCTTCCTGCCACTGCCCCTCCTGCTTGTGTCCTGCTTCATGTTGCTTCTGGGAAAGAACCCTTTGGCCTGGTAGTGTGTGTGTGTGTGGCTTAATCACAGCCAGCAAGTTACTGACTTGTATAAAACCTGCTGTTTTGCAAACTGCGCGCACATTTTCCACATCTCCCGTGGCTTTGTGAGCTTTGTTCTCTTCTCATTGAATTTACTGAGTCTGGTGCTGCAGCTTCCATTGGGAAGCTTGGTTGTTTTCCCACTCTCATGTCTTACCTGTTTTCTGTAGCTTACTCTGTTATCTGATACTAAAGCACATTCTCTCTACCTTTGTGAAGAACGCAATTCTCTGTATTTATTTTGACACCGTACCTTTTTGTCCATCCTGCCAGTTCCTTTTTCCAAGTGCAGTATCACAATTAGCTGGTGAGTACTGTGAAGGAAATTATGCTTATGTTTGACCTCTGTTTTCTCCAATAACCAGACCATCAACTGATTTTTTTCAGTCACATGTTCTGTAACAATTTCCAGAAATTCATTGGTTCCTTCATTTTCTCAGCGTTGCCCGCTCACTGCTGCCATTGTGCAAATCGAAATTGTCAAGGTCCGTGCAAAGTAAGCTATTTAAGATTACTATTTTCTTGAAGCTTACGGTTGTGGATGTTCAAGAAAATGGCTGAGACTGTGTTTTCAGACATACTTGCCTCTGCTGTGCTGTATTTACAAGCATTCTTTTCATTCGAGTTTGTAACTGTTCTTCAGTGTTATTAGCAGTGATGGAGTTGCATCACTGGTAGCAATGGCTGGAGACTTAATAGAAGACACACACAAAACCTGCTAGTCCTGTGTTTTCTGCAGCAGTAAAATGGGTCTGTTTTTAGTGCAAGTTAGTTTAACGTGAGGTAGAAATCCAGTTGATCCTTGATTTGTATGTCCGTCAAGTTGCGATGAGGCTGGATTATAGGCCCAACTCCCTTTGGTGATATACGTTATACATTAAATCTGTGTCTGCATTAGTTTTTGATGGATTTTCCCACCAATGGATGTGGAAAAATGAACTCTGAGACTAGTTTTATGAACACTTTTAGCCAACCCAGTTAAAATAGGAACCTTGAATAAGAACTGAAATGATTCACCGTGTGCTCCCGCTTGTAGTTGCCACTGCTGTGCCTGCTGTAGGTACAAGTGCTGGACTATTTACGTGAGGAACCACTTAGGCTGATGCGCTGTTGTGCTAGTGCAGAAGTGTGTACTCACAAAAGTTGCACCACCATAAATCGGTAATGTCTCATTTCAAAATAGCTGAGGACAGCCAGAGTCTTTGACATTTTCCCATTTAATCTGTAAAATTATGTATTCTTCTATTCTGCAAAATCCTTTATAAAAATAGACTGCTTGTAGTCTGATGAATATGACTTGAATCCATAACATACATGAGAGCAGTGTAGCTAAACCTCATGGTTTGACATTGTGGTGTTAAAAAATTAGGAGAATATGCAGAATTGCCATTTTGTTGGCTACATCTTCCTTGTCAGCATACTCGATTACTTCTTAGGGTAAAATGTATTAATTCCAGCATCGCTCGTTTCAGTCTTGTGTAAACAGAAATTAAAGTATAAAAAGGCAAGAGGGCAGAACTCCGTTAGTGTTATGTGCCAGGCTGCAGAAAATAGGTTTGGGTTTGGAGAGGAGATTTGTAGCTGAATTAATAGCATTTATCTGCCCTGGATTTAAGGGCATCCTGAACATTTGAGGATGTTCAAATCAGCTGGAAGAACCCCAGATTTTGATTTCAGGCGTTACAGCTTGAAATGTCACAAGTTTTCAGGAGCATCCTGAAATAGCGCTGTGCGTGTGGAGCGACTCTGGAGATGTCAGCTAGGCACGGTGACTAAGGAATCAGAAGGGGCTGTGAAGACGTGCAGCTGACAAGCTGTGCACCGTAGTCTGCAGAACATCACCCAGCACTTGCTGCATCAGGCTCACAGCTTCCAGTTGAGTAGCAGCTTTGACTAAACAGACTGTAAAGGATGGGAGCATCCACCCTACCCAATGTAATAGGTCAGGTGGTAATTAGCCTCACTTCTAGTGATTGCATTTTAGGAGTGTAATTTTTGCATCCTTAGTTCCAATGACTGCATCTCTGTTGGGGTAATAGGGGCTTTTTTCTGCTACATTTAGAAATGTCTGCTCTCTGAAACCCCTCCTGTATGTAAACCTCATGGAATTGCCCTCAAAGTTTTGAGGGCAGTGCAATTCTTTAATAGTTCAGAGACAAGTCAGTTGACCTCATGTAGTATGCTTGTATGTAATGCCTGGATCAAGGATTGTAATTCAATAAAATAAAAATATTTTGGAAGCTAGAATTTGAGTAGATTGTTTTCAGTTATTTGATACTACTGAGAAACACGGTAACCTTCTGACACTGTGCTTTCCTGCAGGGCAGCAAAGGACACTACAGATACCACTGGCAGAGCCACAATGTCAAGCACAGTGGAGTGGATGACATGGTCCTTCTTTCCAAAATCACGGAGGATTCCATAGTGGAGAACCTAAAGAAACGATACATGGATGATTATATTTTTGTATCCTTCTATGGTGGTGTTCTTAGTGGGACTTGCTGAGCCAATGGGAAACTACTTGTGTATTCTGTTCAAGCGGATTACTCAAAGATGCTGAGCATTTTATGTGACAGTTCACTTGAGATTACACAAAATGCTTTGTAAACTGAGCTAATTATGAGGGTTTGAGATTAAGATCTGAAAAGTTATTTTAAGATATTCTTCATGATATCTGGAATTGTTCTTGCCGTTGTTGAAGAAGGCCTGTAGCTCCATGTATCATTATGTCCACGGGACCCCTGAAGCTACTGTGGTCATGCTGCTTCTAAGAGCAAGAATTAATGGGCTTAAGGTGCAAACAGAATTGTTAATAGTGTGAATCATGGGCTGGTGAAAACAGGTGAACATCTGCAAATCTGCTATGTTTGCACTTTAATATTTTTTTTTAAACGATTACCGAAAGATTGAAATACCTGAGCATATAACCTCAAACCAGATTTCAACACCCAAGGTTTGCTGAGATAAGAACAGTCACTGTTTCATTTTTAGCTTTCACAATATAACACAACCTGCAATAATGAATTTGTTCAAAGCTAGTCAATGTGATTTGTACTAGAGAGTGATACGCTTTCTTCTGTTGCTGTAGCCAGGTTTTCATACTTCCAAGTTGCATCTAGAGAACAGCTTCCTTGAAGAGTTTGCCTTTTTGGTTCTTTTAGCAGCAAGGGAAAGAAATATAACATGGCTGTTTCTGTATATTCCAATGATTAAGAGTGAAGTAGCAGCTCAATTTAGCAGGGACTTGATAGAGAAGAATTATTGTTGCAGTTGTGCTCATTTCCATCCCAAACTGTATGTGTGCATATTTTTGGGTTTGGATCCTCTGTTCAATAAAGTACCACACCATTATTTAATTTGCCTTATAGAAATATGATGAAATTGCACAGTATTTGTCAAACTGTAGTATTGGGGCAAACTATAGTGCTCTTCTTTGTAACACGAGCATTTTTGTCCATCTAAAATAGGATGTCCATCTTCCCAGCAGCACATTCACAAAGTCTTCAGTGCTCTCTGCTGAAGAAATGGTTTTACACTTTTTTTCATATAAAAATAATTGAAGTTAATATGGAGATGGTCTTTCTACTGAAACAGGAGTAAGTGTGTTTTCCAAGGGGACTTGTGCTCATGTGAGGGATCGCAGTCTTCTTTTAAAGCATTTTAATTCCTATGTGTAGAGAGAAAAGACTTCTTTTGCAGTCCTGAGAAGGCTTTTCATTCTAAAATGGAGATCATCTCTTGAATCTTTCAATTGTTTGTATGTCCACCCATGAATGGACATTTCTCTGTGCTATGTTGCATAGAGGTTACCGAATCATCACAAAAAATGCTGGCATTGTTTACCAACAGAAAACTGTCACTTTGGGTGTTTATACTGACACAATGAATGCTTCATTTATTATATTTGAGACCCAGATGTTGTCACTTTTCTTTGAATTCAATTAAAAAATGTATGAAGAAAGCATTGCGAATTATCAGTACAAGGATGATGTTCACTGAGTTATACTCCTCAACGTTTTGTGCTGTGACACCTGGATTCTTACCTAGGCTAATCCAGCAGGATAAATGTGTTAATTTCCCTACATTTGTATGGATAGGCTACGTAAGTAAGTTTGCCTGTGAACAATTCCAGATTGTTATAATGAAATCTGCAGTGCAATGTTTGGACTCATTGAGGTGTATGCTGCCACCTCCCAGCTCAATGAACCAGTCCTGCCTGTAAAGCAGTATCAGTTGCTTCATATGTGTATATTCCAAAGGTTTCTAAAGTATGTTGTAAATGTAGGTACATGCACAGAGCATTCAAAATAATGCAAAAAAGCTTTCTGGGACTAATAATAGCTTGGAACTGAGTGTTGTCTTAGAGGGCAGCCTTCAAATAAGGCTCCTACAGACTGCTGATAATCACTCATAAACATTCATGAAATAACACTGCACAGGGCATTACCTAATTCCCTCAGCTCCCCAGCTAGTACATGGAGCTGAGTAATTGTCCAATTTAGCTCAGTAGTGGCTGTTTCCATCCCACTGTGCATGCTCAGCACTGGCTCTGTGAGATCAGAATGTGTCACAATAGTTTATTCTGGAAAGGTCAAAACAATCATTTCTAGTACTGTCTATACAACCTCCTCGGTTACAAAGGAGTAAAACTGTAAATATGTCATTTCCTTTCTGTATTTTTATTCAAGGTGTGTCGTGTTTGGGCCTCTCATACATGTTTCTATACTTAGCTTGTCCTAAAATAAATATTTTAGTAATATGGAAGTATCCCATTGAATGATATGTTTATATTCTTGCAAGGCTGCTAATTTCATTTTTATTAACAATTGTTGTAAGCTGTGGGGTTTGTACTCTTATTTGAAGCTGTGCTGTATTATGTAATAGATGGAAAAAATATTTGGCAGTTGCTTAATGGTAAGGTAATACTTTATGAAACTGTAGTTACCTTAACTTCTTTTGATTACAGACATATATTGGCTCTGTATTAATCTCTGTGAATCCTTTCAAGCAAATGCCATATTTTGGGGAAAAGGAAATTGAAATGTACCAAGGAGCCGTAAGTAAAGCAGTCTAAGATGTACTGCAGTATTCAGGGGCACGTAAATATTACCCTACACAGTTAAACTCTTGGCAGCATTTGTTTCTGGGTTTTGGTAGCATTGTACTAGCCTGGGAGCGTGGCACATATCCATTACCATCTATGGAGTCTTCAAATTGAATTCCCTGGAACATAGGATTAGTATTTCAAGAAACTACTCGTATTGATTAACTCTAATCCTTATCAGGTTTCTTTCCTTGACGTGCCCCTCCTCCTGCAAAGGCAGCGTTTAAGCTACCGTATGCTTAAAGCGTGGTGCTCAATACAAAATGGCCATTAGTGGATTCGGAGGCCACAGCTTGAGACTTCTCAAACTGGACAAGAACAATAAAAAAATTGAGATGTTAAAATTAGATTACACTTTTGAAAATAGAGCTTGAAGAGTGAGTCAACAGAAGGATGCTGGGAACTTAAAAATTCATTTTCCCACTCTGCTCGAATTGGGCGTGTCCACAGATTTGGGAAACCATTTGGTTTGCATGGACAGCACCCGGCTCTGTCTACCAGTTTGGGTAGTTTATTAGCATATGACCGCTGGTGGAATGGGCTTAAACTACGAGAGTTTTTCTTGGACAAGTAATATATTTCAGGCATGGACCATTTTTAGAACGGGGTGTTCACAGTAGTTTAGGCGAAAACTGTGGATGAGAGAGAGATCAGTAGCAAAACCCCGAGACTGTGGTTTGTTTTTATTAAGTGAACAAAAACAAAATCCTGGGGAAAAATTCAGTATGAAGTGGGATTCAGAATTGGTTTTCCAGGAAAAGAATTCTTCCAATTTAAATAAAAATTTATATTGCTCTTCCTGTGTTCTTTAATGCTGTGTTGAGAAATTATTCTTTATTTCCCCTTCCAGGCACAATATGAAAACCCACCACATATTTACGCTCTTGCAGACAGCATGTACAGAAACATGATTATCGACAGGGAAAATCAGTGTGTCATTATTAGGTAAGAAAGATACTTTATCGTCTTCTGGCGTTTTAACTTCAGGAAAAAGAAAAGCTTATTTTTTATTATATTGATAAAAATCTTCTGTGTCCATGACCACTGAACATTTTGGGGTTTTCTAGGATAGCCAAGTACTTTCTGACCCTCCCTTTTGTTTTCCGGAGCAGTCCTGATGATCGCTTAACCACAAGCAATCTCTTTCCCACATAGCCAGCTTCATGCCCAATGCCAAAACTGCAGGAGCTTGAATGACTACAGGAGGGAGATGGATTAACAACTATAGCAGCCACCGATACTGTTAAATCCAACATTCCCACATTGGTTGCATTCACCATGCTCCAGTTTTATTCTTTTCTTCCCCCCCAAGTTAAAAATAAATGTGCTTTTGTTCCTTTTGGGATTTTGCTTGCGTTCAGTCAGAGTTAAAAAGAGGAGAGAGAGACTGGAAAACTAATTTTGTCTTCACTGTTATTCTATTTTAATTATTAGGCTGAGGCAAGTCACTGTAGAATTATGACTGAGCTTTTTTAATGACAGGCATTATTTAAGTCACAATCAAAGTGAGTTTTGGGTCCAGAGTTATGTTTTGTTCTCATCTCTGGGTTTATAGGCGGTGTAAGATAAAAGAAATTGTGCAGAGAGCAAGAACTGCAGGATATTTGAGCTGGTACACTGTGGTCTTCTGATAGTCCCTCCTACACAGAGCAGTGCCGAGGTTTGCTGTAGTGTCCCTGGAACTGCACTGTGCCTGGGACAGTCATCTTCAAAGTGGGTGCGTGCATTACAGGGCCCGTGCCGGGAAATTCATTAGGATGCAGGAAGAAAATAGTAAACCTTCAGCAGTAGATGTATGTGATTTATAAACAGGTAAATTACATACATCGGGGGGGTGTGCTCAGACATTTTGTTAATGATGGGGTGTGTGATCAGAAGTGTCTGGGGACCGCTGGCCTGTGAGACTTGTGCAAGAACTGTGGAAAGAGGAGAAAAAGAAAAAAGAATTTGAAGGGCAACTGTCATTATTTTATTAATAACAGTTTTCTTAAGCTTTCTGTCATTTCGGTGTGGAATGTACTGAGAGGCATCTCTATGAATTTAACTGCTGTTGCGTTTAACAAAAGAGAGATTTCAGGACTGAATGATTTCTTTGTCCAGGGGGACCTCACTGGTCTTCTCCCTGGGGTGGCTGTGTGCCCTGCAATGTCACAGCCCCGAGGGGACAGAGTGTTAGTGGTGGTCAGATCAGAAGCCTTGTATCTTAGTGCGCTCAATCCCTTAGGCTGGGGCCTGCCAGGAGATTGATGGTCACTGAAGTTTAAGCTTAAATGCCCTTGCAGCAGGCACGTACTAATTTAATACTGTCACAGAAGTATTATCAAGAACTGGTCTTAGTATGTGGGTCATACATGTGAAGATGCTCCATGGGCAAGCATTCCTGTACCCTACTGAAAGGTCCAATGTGAAGAAAGATTTCATAGTAATATATCTCACTGATGAGCTGCCGTGAAAGCTTGTGAGGAATGATTGTTTGAAAGTTATAGTCACTGTTTTATTTCTCTTAATCTATGCCTGGTGGTTGTTCAGTCAGAGCTTTCTTGGGTGATAGTGCACAGGTGTGTCCCTCCTCATATCAGCAAAGTATACGTAGGTATGTGGAATCTGTTGATTTTAGATGTAGGCAGGTCAACCAGGCATTCAGTTTGCTACACTGAACTGTACTCCTCCGAATATGTGTGTCATGTGAAACAAAACGCCCAGAGCTCATGGAGACAGGAGCGTGATGGGGAAGGGGTTGGTGCACACCTGTGTCTTCCTACAGCGTGTGGTCTAGGCCCCTGCAGCATCTGCCCCCATCCCTAGGAGGGAACCTGTGTTCCCGGAGACCGGGCATAGGTTTCCAGGTAGATGAAGGAAGGTCCCTGCAGTGTCCTGCTGGAGTCAGGACCCTCTGTGTGTGTGTGAGGATCACACACCCTTTTCCCAGGACATTTAGTTCCAGAATTCCAAATTAGACACTGAAAAAGCTCATCCTCTTCAAGAAGTCAGTGAATGAACTAGGAAAGCAGATCCAAAAGGAAATACAGTTCTTTGAAAGACTGAATGGTAACCAAAAAACCTTTGTATGTGACAATACTAACTTAAAAAGAAAAACTGTTACCAAACAGTTAGGTAAAACTGTTACCTTTGCAGGACCAGGGAAGCCTGTTTCTTTAGTGGAGCCATTGCAGCATGTACATGTTAAGAGAATGACATGTATGCGTGTAATGACAGCCGGGGCTCTGGGGGCTGCAGCAGCACAAACGGCAGCAGCACAAACAGCAAGGGTTGTTGCTGGGCTGAGCACCAGGGCAGAGCTTGTGCTGGACTGGGAGCAGAACCCACCACCCTCCTCCTGCCTTTGGATTGCTCCCGCCAGGGTCACAAAGGAAGTTTACTCCTGTAACGCAGTTACACTGGCGTTCGATTTCTCATTAAGTGTCTGTTTTACAGAGCCATGCTATTTAATTTAAGTCTCTATTGAACCAAGCTCATAAATGTCCACCACAGCAGACTGTTCACATTTTTCCTCACTTGAAATGGCAGCCTTTCCAAACTGTCAGCAAGGAGTTGTCTATTCAAGATTTTTATTATGAAGGTTTGTCTCTTGTGGCTTTTCATTCCTTCTGGACTATCACTGTCCTTTTAATTAACAGAGTGGAGGCTATGATTAGTATTTTTCTATTATGTAGCAATAAATGTGTTTCTTCAGAGTGTTCTTAAGGTTTTACCTTTCTATAAAGTTAAGGACTTTATTTTCCCTTTCTGTGATCTCTGCCAGGAGAGTTTGCAGGTGCTTGAAAGAAGTTTTTCAGTGATTCTTGTTTGTAATTTTAGTTTGCATCTTACATCCACATGGCAACGTTTGAGTGCAGTAACACTATTATATGATGGCAGCATATGTGAAAAGACAATACATCTTAAATATTACAAATATATGTCAATGGAAAGATTATTTACCATCCCAAGGGTTTTTAGTGAGCAGCTCATGTCTATCCTAAGTCTATTAAGTTCAAAATTTAATACAAGATTTCTAGTCAACTTCTGTATCTCAGCTTCCCAGAAGCCTTGAATGACCGATGGTTCTAAGATATCTGTGTGGAATCTAGCAGGAAATACTTCATATTTTCTTATATATAAGTACTTCATATTTCATAATCTTCATCATATTTTAATGAGGAAGTGGTAGAAATGTAGGACTGATGCAGTAAGAAAAGTTAGGTAAAAGCTCTGATTCAGAAGAGAAAAATATTTCACTGAACTTATGCCACTAAGGTTTCTCTGAGCATAATTAAAGTCAGTTTTCTATGCAAACAAACTAAAAATCTTATCCAATCACACCACAGTGTTTTACATAGGCAGTGTTCTCTTCTGGCAGATCCAAGAGTTGATTGTAAATATTTGTTGTTAGAATTTTTTACATTGTCCTGGCAATATAGGTAAGTATTGCTTGTGTTGTTCTACAGCCAGGGATACCATATTACATGCCACTCAGAAAATGACTTTTAGAGAGAAGGGTGAGGCTTTGTGTTGGATCTTGCTTCTCTAATCACTCATGTTTCCTCTGGGAAGGAAATAAGGAGCAAAATATTTTCCCTCTCCATTCATAGTCTTACTCTGATTTCAGCTAAGTGTCAATTGACATTGCTGAACAAAACATCTTTTCTGAAGTATTAAATAGTGCTTGAAGAAACAAGATGTCTTTCAAAGCATTATCTTTTTTAGTGGTGGTTGAGACTATTTGATGGTTTTATTTTTAGTAAGTTTTCAAGAAAATTGTCAGTACTGCAGTCCACATACTTTAGGCCTTTATAATAATTTTTTCAACCTATAAAACCCTCTATGCTTCTAACATACTTCAATCTAGCAAGCTAGAAAATGTTTCTTACATCTTCTTAAGATAGTTTTAATAGCCAGAGCAGTAAGATATACATGAGGAAGTTTCTGTATGAGAATCATTAGGCAGGAATGCTACCAGTTCCCTGTTACAGTTGACTACCTGAGCTTTAGTGGGGGCAAGATAACATCCCATCAGGTAAAGATACTTTGGTTGATAAATAATGCATCATCCTGTTTTATTCTAGTTTAATTGGAGCAATTTACTGGTCTCTGATCAATAAAAGCATAAAACTGAAAAAAGCATATGCATGCATAAATCGAAAGCAAACTCTGAAAGCCGATTTTTCACCAAAATAATTAAATAAAAAGGACCACTTTATCAGAACAGAGACTAACAATAAAATGGAACTACATTTCTCGAGGTCAATTTCCATGTCAGATGCTATGAAATGAGAAATCTAAACCACATTTAATTTGAACAAGGAGGAGAGAATAATGTATGCATGAAAGAAAATTTTACCCCGGCTCATCCTCTGTGTTCAACTGAAAAATGTGTGTATGAAGTCCAGAGTATGATTTGGTTTAGATTGGATTGTCTGTCTTGTTTTACAACAGGATGAGCAAATTTACCATAAGCAAATTTTGAAGAACTGGTATTTTAATGATTGACCTATTGCTGATTGGAACTTTGACATACAGTTTGCCATCCAGCAAACTCCCTCCATCCCTGTGAAAGCACTAGGTTGCAATAATACATAGAGGCTTTTTTCCTGATGCTTGGGAAAATATGACTCAGAGTAATAAAAATCATGGTCTGTATTTCACAGGCAAGATGATCAAGAAGTAGATTTTCACCTTTTCAAGTTTCCTGATTGATCTGTAAAACTGCAATCAGAAGAAGACATAAGCATGAAAACATTTCAGGGGTGAGAGGAGAGGAAGCCTTTCAGTATTTTTGTGCTGTTTGAAAGCTTTAAAGATGCAAAATGATATTTGCAGCTTGGCAGTTCGAGGAGCTTTTTCAGACTGAAACCTTTGAAAATGTCTCCATTACTCATGCTGACGAGGAGCTGTGAGTTGACATTCTCAGCAAGTCCTGTTCCTGTGCAGGACATGCTGATGTTTCTCTGGCAAACACAGCGACGATTTGTGCAGGAAAAGATGTGCATTTGATCCGTATCCAGGAACAAGTAGGCTCAGGATAGAAGAGTCAACAACATTCACTGCAAGTATTCAGGAACTTTAAGAGCACAGATTTTCACACAAGGAGAAAAAATATTTCAGATATCTTTGTGGTACTGAACCAACAGCATGTGTAGTTTTTTGTATTGGTGTAGTTGTCCCGGTCAGGGTGAATTCATTACGGGAAAGCTGACTCACACCAACATTTCCATAAGGTTGGAGGAATTCTCCAGAAACTGTTAGTTTTAAGGTATGAAGTAAAGCATGTGGTTGGATGGTCTGGCATGCCAATCTTCTTTCTCTCTTGAGAAGCTTACTAATTGTGAGAAGGCAAATCTACTGATGTTGTAAACATTATTTACCATTGAAGTGAAATATTGTAACAGAGGGAAGGAAAGCTAGTATGGAATATTAAGACTTCTTGTACCATCTGTCAAGAGGCATAGGAACAGGAAGGTAGCTCTTCCGTCATTCAGGATGTGATTAATAATGTCTCATTATTTCATTCAGGAACACCTAAAACAAAAGACTCTTGAACTGAAGTAGGTATCTGGCATGGCACTCAAGGCTTGGAATTTCTAAAGAATTTATGTGTTAAGATCTGAAATCTCACTAAATTTAGATGGAAATTGAATTTTTAATGTACTTGTTCTCTTTTGAACATCTTGGTTTAAGTATATTTATTTCTCAATTAACGTAGTTTTCTGATTTGAAGTCCCATAGAGGTTCTGGTGTCCATGCAATATGAGCTAATCAAAATTGTTTATTCACAAACATATCCAATACCATGGTACAATGCTATATATCACAGTATCTAGATTACCAGCTTGCCCAGTGTAAATATGGTGTATATTTACTATTTATTATTCCCTGTTAAGGTAGCTGGTCTTGTCTGAACAAGAAAAACCTCAAATTACTGCGTTTTAGAGTTACTTAAAAACTAACAGGGATATTTTTGTGTTTCTTTTTTCACAGTGGGGAAAGTGGTGCTGGAAAGACTGTAGCTGCTAAATATATAATGAGTTATATCTCCAAAATTTCAGGAGGCGGCCCTAAAGTACAGGTGAGTAATACTGAAGCATAAGGACAGTCTTGGCAGCCAAGAGGCACTCTCCTGAAGAAGCCTGGGGGTGAGCCGCTAGAAATCCATACAAGCCCTCAACAGCAGTGAGACAAAAGCAGTGGACAGTGAGCTGCTTGCTTTGCAGATTGCTGGGCTCTCTGCCTGATGGGAATCCATGGGCCCAGAATCATCTCTGCTGAAAGTGCTGTAGCTCTCGTGCTGAATTGTGTCCACAAGAGATTTATTTTGTTTTTTAGCTAAGGGGTAAAAGGTACTTTAATTATTGTTCTTAACCAGATTAAGAATAACAACCAGTCTCCTTTTAGTAGATGTTTGAGGTTTTTTCCTCCTGTATTGGCATTCTACTGAAAACTGAACGGGCTTTTGGGGTTTTTATTACTGCTGTTAAATCTGATTTGCATGCATATGGCGAAGAGCCAACAACAGGAACATCATCTTATTTTATGAGGTTATCTAGTCAAAATTAGAGTAAAAAAAAATAGTTGCTTTTGTTAATAACTATCAATGCCTGCTCTATCAAAAATTATTAGCAAAAGCAAATTGGGTGAATTGGCTGTTATGATTCCCTTGATGATGTTACAGTGTCATTCACAGGCAGTGGCAGGTAGGTAGTAGCTGCTTTTACTAGTCTACTGGTTATTCCAAAAAGTTAATACTTTTAAAGTAAATATATTGCTTTATTTAAAAGGTCCATCTTTTGTATAAAATTAAATAAATATTCTTAGTGATGAGAGTAATAACAGTTGATGAAGTTGGTAAATTGCCTTGAGCATTTATTTTGAAATAAGATTTGCTCTTCTCTTCATGACCCAGCATGCATTAAGCTATCTTTTGTCCCTACTTCCAACTCCCAGGATCAGACAAAGAGACAATAGTGATGTGCTTTACTGCTTTCTAAGAGCTAGATAAGCAGCAGCATCGATCCCGAAACAGGCTGCTGAAGCACTTGCAGATTCTTACATTTCATTCTGCTGTGACTTAATTGGTTGTGGTTCCAGACCCCAAAAAAGATTTAAATGCTCACGTGGAAGAAGGAAATCGTTTAAAACCAAGGTGATGGAAAAAGCAGATCAATTTATTGACTGTGTTTGTTGGCAGAACGGTGAACAGAGGGACCAGTTTTTAGCTTCAGGCATTTTCGATTTTGTAGGATTTTCTTCAAAAAATATAGAAGCTAGAAGCCCTGAAAAGAATGGTTAGATTTTGTTCCTTATCTGATTAAGAGGACTTCTTAGAGAGGCAGGGTTTCTAGCTTTTTTAATGCATAATTTAGATGTAATGGTTTTCTAGAAAAACTGTAAGAACTTTAGAAATGCCTATTTCTGAATCTATTTCTCTTGTTTCCTAAAATTTTAGCATGTTAAAGATATTATTCTACAGTCCAACCCTTTACTGGAGGCCTTTGGAAATGCAAAAACTGTACGGAACAACAACTCCAGCAGATTTGTAAGTCCCTCTACCTTAAAGATGGCTTTGTTCTTCCAGCGTCTGTGCTGTTACAGAGACAGGGACAGGACTGTAATATAAATTGACTGCCAGTGCGGTAGATCTAAATAAAATATAAAGTATGTTTTAAAACATGAAGTATATGTTGAGAGGCCTGTATTTCATTCTGTATATGTTGCACATTTGTGTCTCTTATAATTTATAAATGGTTTCTCTCACAATTTATAAAATGTTCAGTTTGCAAGCAAATAACTTAGCAGCAACGAACTGGCCACTCCTTCAGATCAGTGAAATATACGCCATAATGTAAGTTTTAAAAAAAAAATTGAAGTTTGTTGAAAAATAGCTGAAACTATCCTTAGAGTTTTTTGATGGGAAATGCATTTAGTACTACATGCAGAAAGTAGGCAGGGATTATTTTTAGTCTGTCATTAAAAAACACCCAAGATAATATTGTGAAATGACAGTTCATTAGCTAATATGCGATATGTTCTGTTTTTAAAAGTTACCCATAGGCTTTACAAATTTGGGATTTGTTCCTTGGCCAACGTGAGTGCTAATGCAATCAGTGTCTCTGAAAGAAAAATAAAGTTGCTTTCCCTTGCTTCCAAGCAAAACACTATGTCTGCTGTTGGTCATAAATCTGTTAGATTTACTTCTTGTATAGGTGAGCATTATGGTTTCCTTTACACTAAGCAAGAGTCTCAGCAGTGAAAAGAAGCCACTGGCTTCCTTTCTACATTTGCATTAACACAGGCTGGTTTATTCTGAGTCTAGCGCTGTGTAAATGCAGACAAAAAGATACGTGATAGTTTGAGAACCTAAGCTTAGGTTACACCTTGAGGCAGCTGTCACTGCATCCATAAAGATGAGATATCCTAGTACCCTCCCCTCAGATGCGGTACAAGGGCACGATTCCAGGTTTGTATTTACTAATCGTTCAACAGCTTTAATTATTTATTGCAGGGGAAATACTTTGAAATCCAGTTCAGCCCAGGTGGAGAACCAGATGGAGGGAAAATCTCTAACTTCCTACTGGAAAAATCTCGAGTGGTAATGAGGAATCCTGGAGAGAGGAGTTTTCACATTTTTTACCAGGTCAGAAGTGTAGAAAGTCCTTTCCAAGTTATATAAAATGACTAGTACAAGTTTTTCATTTGACTGAAAAGTTATTCTCACACAGTGAGATTACTGAGTGCTCACTCAAGAAGATAATCTGGATATCACTGGGAAGCTTGATACCACGTTGAGATCCACGTAACATAGCCCTGTATAGCTGCCTTTCAGCTCCAGAACAAAAGTACTTTGATATCGCAAAGGCCTTGCTTGGAAATTCACTGTCAACTCCCATATGGAAAATCCCATTAGAATATAATAGAACATGAGAATTTTTCCAACAGATTTCTTTTTAAACTGTCCTGTATAATTCCCTAGCACAGCTGTGAAAGAGAGATGTACTTCTCAGTCAAGTTTTCTAGGACATTTAGGATAATATCTATTTGTTGAATTCTCCAAGCATCCCCGCCTTTTTTTTGTTGTTGTTTGTTTCAAAAGGCTTTTTTGGCCTTCATTGGTCCTTGACATACAAGTTCTTTAGCAGCTGAAGTGCTCTACAAAACTCAAGACAGTGCATTGTAAGTGACTGTAAGCAGCTTCCTGTAAAGTTGGAGTGCCAGTACCAGGATGGAAAGCTGAGCTGGAATTGCTCCAGAAGCTGTACGTTCTCCTCTTCTGAGGTATACGAACAATTTGCACTGTCCTGCTGGTTTTCCTCTGTAGCCTTGAGAGCCTTTTTATCCAGGAGTTAAGACTATGGGGTTTTGACTATTCCCTTCAGAGGTTCATTTGTTCAAGTGGTTCCTATTGCAGCCTTGTCTGCGCTCAACTGCCTGGACTTCACACGGGGCTGAGGAGCCTCTCCTCTGGTATCACAGAGGGTGTGGGAACCTTACTTAACTCCTCTGTTATTTGTTCTTGGCCTTGTTAGCCTAAGTGATGCGAAGGGGTGTGACTTAACACATGCTTCAGCTAAACGGTATTGGAGCAGTTGAAAATTTGCTTAATACATGCCATAACGGGCATAAAGAATACGTGGCCTCACAATTAGAGTCACAAATAATGTGTTCTTATTATGTTCTTTCAATTCTGCCATCCTTTCAGCAGGATGGGAAACATGTTGCTCTGAGGATTTAGATAATGTATTGGAGATTGGAAAACCCACCTTGCCATACCTTCTTGAGGTAAAGATAATGGAAGGCATTCAAGTCAGTCATGGGTTTTGCTTTATATTAGATGTGGAAGTTAGAACCAAACCATTCACAGGAATGGGAATGAAATTCTGTTCTGTTGGGTTAAATGATTAACAAATCACAGGAAGGATACATATCTGACACAGCACTAGCCAGATCTCTCCCACTAATTTCAGGCTCAGTCATTTGTTTCCAACCTGCTTCATCTCTGCTGAAGATTATCGTACGATAGCTAATGTGGGGATTTTTATTCTGCAGCTAATTGAAGGGGCCTCCTCGGAACAAAAAAGCAGTCTTGGCATTACCAGTATGGACTACTACTACTATCTGAGTCTTTCTGGGTCCTACAAAGTTGATGACATCAATGACAAATCAGATTTCCAAGAGACACTGGTGAGTTTTCCCTCTGTGATTTGCATAGTGGTGGATATATGTGCATTTCACGGTCCTTTTGTAGCACAGACATCGATATATTAATGTGAGAATGAGAAATAAATGTAGATGTAATTTATTTTTATTCTGTTTTACCCTGAAGAGGTCCTGTGCTGCAGCCTGACAATCCTAAGTAGATAGACAGCTTTTATAGAAAGGCGTTTTGTTTGCTCTTTGTTTGTTTTCAGAGGGGTGCAGATTTAATGAAATTTAATTGGGTGCAGATAATCTGCAGTATGAAAATGTGAAAATGCAAACACAGCAAGGACCTTCTATTAGAAGAACATATGAAAGATGGCCAGGTTTTAGCTGAATTCTCAGTGGTGACTGATGTCTGTGCTTCTTTAAAACAGTGCACCTGAAAGCCTGGAGAAAGGGACTTAGAAAGCATAGATCAGGGATCTTTATGCAGTACTTCTGCCAGTCCATTGCATGAACTTCATGCAAGTCAAGCTAACTTGCCAGTCTCCTGTTATGAAAAATTTACTATTTAAGATAAGCATATTAACAAATCTTATGTATATATTTAGCACATCTAAGGGCCTAAAAAACCAAATCATTGCTGTTTTATTCTAGGTAAGTTTGTTTTTTAGAAAAAACATCAGTTGAGATAACATTCTCTAAGTTATCGTGTATTCTAGACTCTAAAACCTGGTGTGGATTATTTTCTAGTAAGGGGCTGAAATTCACAGCTGAAGCCAGGTGGACTGTGCTGCTTTTTAGAGTCATTCACTACAGCTTCACAGTTCTTAGTCTCAGTGGATTATCTGCATAGAAGGAATAAAATAATTGTTTCCCATTTTTGCAGTGAAATTATTTTTAATGTGACACTTAAGAGCAGGTGCCTGACTTTTAGTAACTTCTTCTAAATGGTGTAGCTCCTTCTGTATTTAAATTAAAAAAAAATGCAAAATGCTGAAGTAGGACATCTGGTACCTTTTTGAAACTTCAGTGTAGGCTGTAAAGAAATTTGGTTGCTTTAGGTATTTGAACTGTCTAGAAAAACTCCAATTTTTAACACCAAAGTTTTAAAAAGACTTCTATTAAAGGAGTCACTGAACAGATTCTTTAACCAGTTTGGGTTATTTGCTTGTTTTTACAGCACGCAATGAGTGTGATTGGGATTTTTGCAGAGGAACAGGCATTGGTGCTGCAGATAGTGGCAGGAATACTGCATTTGGGAAACATCAGCTTCAAAGAAGTTGGCAACTATGCAGGAGTGGAGAGCGAGGAGTGTAAGTACCTCTGGAAACCAATACAGAATTACCAGATGGCATGAGGTGCACTGCAGCCTTGAGCTGCTTGTCTACACACAGTGCATCATTTCTTATAGTGTGAGGCTGCTGATTTAGATTCTTTTCCAAACCCAATGGTACTGATATTTAAGCCGATATATTGGCTTAATATGATTTTGAATTTAAGAAATCCTTTTCGAGTCTTTGAGTATGAAATAGCAGAGATTGTGAGAAAAGCATCGACACACATTCATAAAAACAGCCGTTTCCTTGTTGCCATGTGAAAGCAGCTACCAGCTTTGTGGAGTATTCCCAGTCTCAGGTACAGATGGTGATCAGGCGTTTAAGGTATACGTACATACATCCAGACAGAGAGTCTTGAAAGCAGAAATTCAGAATTTAATTGAAATGCAGTTGTGTTCCCTGCCTCCAAATTCCTTGACCTATACCTCGTTATTAGATAGATCTGCTGTATAACTATTTCCTTATCGTTTCATTATCCAGTGTATGGTCCTTGCATCCTTTGTCTCTTGCTGCTGTTCCATATCACCTAGGTCCACAGCAGCTAGATTGATGGATCTTGAATTTTAAACATTTTTGTCATAATTTATACCTTTCACCTAACATTGATGTGGTACTACCTTGATAGTCTAAGGACAGAGTGGATAAGCACAACATACATAGCAGCTTAAGTCTTATTTCAGAACGGTCCTTATGTTTATGAAAACTGCATTTGTTTAGTTTTAGGTAAGTTAAGTATGAAAAACTAACTTGTATGGTCAGCTTTCCACTCAACTATATTAGCACTCTCTTGCCATTTGTTTAGAACTTGGGAAATAAAAATTACTAATTTTTAACCGTCATTTCCTAATTTGAGACCACAGTAATGAACGCAAATTAAAAACATTGTGGTGTTTTATACATCCAGAGGAAAGTAGAGGATTTCTTATGTGCCTTACAATCCCAAATGAGCTACCACACTTCCATTTAAATTGCAGTATTAAATGTTGCAATGAAATCAAGGTGTTTAATAGCCAGACAAGAAAGATACCCAGCGTGTTGCATCCAAAAATAACAAACTGATGAGTTGAAAATAAGTCAGTAAATTTGAGTCTATTTCTTTGAAGAGACACATACACCATATTTCTCTTGCTTACTGGGATATAAATGCAGAAGTTGTGTATGAATAATACATTGAAAAAATTAGTAGACAATGAATATAGAATTTAGTTGTAAACATACTGCATTTTAAAGAAGCCAGAGAAGAAGTAGCCATGTCTAGTACAATTTCTGCATTATGAAGCTGAAACTTGGGTTAATTTCTCTTTTCATTAATCCTCTTCCCCATTTACTGTTTGTCCTTGCCAACTAAATAGTAAAGCATTTATAGCCTGGATAGCCACAAAAGATAAAACACAACAAAAGATCACTGATAAGTCATGTTTTGCATAAGTCTGAAATAAATAAAAGTTTTAAGAATTTGGTCAATAGTGTTCTTGTTAATGTACAACCAATTGCAGAAAAACATGCCCATGCCGTTCTTCAAGACACCAAAAACTCTAGTCTCTTACTCTGAGTCAGAATCAAATCTGTGCCGACCATTCTTGACTGACATTTAGACAAATAATGGTGGATGAGAAGCTGAACATGAGCTGCAATGCGTGCTGGCAGCCCAGAAACCAAACCACACCCTGGGCTGCATCAAAAGAAGCGTGGTCAGCAGGTCACAGGAGGTGATTCTACACCTTTACTCTGCTCCATGAGACCTCCNGGCTGGATGGGGCTTGGAGCAACCTGGTCTGGTGGGAGGTGTCCCTGCCCATGGCAGTGGGGGTTGGAACTGGATGAGCTTTAAGGTCCCTTCCAACTCTAACCATTCTATGATTCTATGAAATACTTCTTTAAAACTGCCAGTAATTACAAGTCTGTTACAGTGCTTGATTATATTAATAGTTTAAAAAAATGTTCTCATTATCTAAGTCTTCCATGTTGTGAATCATGCCAAGTACTGCTTGTTCTCTCCTGGATGCAGAAAATGGTTTAAACTGTCCTTCTTTACACTAGTGTTGTATTGTAAGATTTGTTTACGCTTCTGGAAAACTAATGAAGTGAATCTAGTCTTCCTCAGCTTTTCTCACAGGTTGTATTTAAAGTATTTCACAGAACACTGTCGATCACTCTGAGGATCATTTTTGCAGTTCCATGCATAGCCTGCCTTATCGTGATTGCTAGACGGTAGCTCTGTAGTCCATAACTAGGGAATGTAATCAGGCATCTTAAGAAAGTTATAGCAAGTCATGTCCAGCTATTCTGCAAGTCATACTCCAGCTACAGTAAATCGTTAGCGCTGTGAAGGAGGAGTTTGAGGCATGACTGGTGGTTCTTACCATTAGACTACTAATATATACTCTTACAGCAGTACTGGCTAAACACTTACTCTGGCATCTTTACAGTATACATAAGCATATTTGGTCTATAGGTGATACCTACGTTCTTTTACATTTTAAAGCCTATGATGTTTGACATTTTCATGTGCTTTTCAACCCAAGTTCTCAGTGAGTTACCAGAGATGTTGCCAGTGGCTCAGCTTTGGTTAGTTGTATGGTTCCTCGTGCTCTAGGGTAAATTTAATCAGCTTGCTGATGGTAATAAATCAGATGTGAGAAAGCTGGAGGTTATTTGCAGTTTTAAAAATAATTTTGGAATAACATACTGAAGGGTTTAGTGAAATCATGTTGTGACGTTACAGATGTGTACAGCATAAGTGGCTGCTGCCTTAGTCTTTTACACCCTCCTCACACCAGTAAAGTAGATCTGAAAGTGGTAGAATATGGAGGAAACACAGAGGGTTACGTGCTTTAGCAGAGGTGCAATGTCAACTCCAAGAACTGCACTTGAGAGCTATTTCTTTATGCCCTCAAGTTGTTTTTCTTCCATTCCTTAAGGTGTGTGGCACCTGCAGCTAACATCTGCACTGTGTGCTAAGAATGCAAAGAACACTAGACTGGTGGCCCCCTATTGCACAATAAATATACTTTTTGCTTTACTTTTAAACAAGGGAAACCAGAATTTGGGAAGTATTTCCAGAATAAGGAATAAAAACCCAAAACGAAGTAAATGGCAAGACAATTGAAATTTTATTGCAGTATCCTATCTTAGAAGAAGAAAGGGAAAGAGTATTAGGAAGTAGATAGCATATTTTTATTATGTTTTAAAATGTTCATGTTCTTACAAAGAATTTTCAATGGTCTAAATTATATTTACCATGTGAGCACTTTGTTTTATTTCCATCTCCTCTGTCAGTGACCTGTTAGAACCACATAGTTCAAAACTCTGACCTAAGCCAACTTTACATGTTTGAAAGACTGAAGGTATGAAAATAGCTGGCTATTTTACTTCAAGGTGGTTTATCTTAATTGAAATCCACAGAAGTAAAGAGTTGAAAATGTCCTTGGGGAGCTTAGGGAAATTTGAAAGACATAAATCCATCCTCTTTTTCTTTTTAAGCCGCTTGCCCCATGAGGGTTTTACTGTTGATTGTTATTAGAGATACAAGTAATTTTTCTTCCTTCCTTCTGTATTGGTTTAGTCTGTAAGTTATAATCCAGCAACCCTGATCTTTCTTGCAGTTTTGGCTTTCCCTGCTTTTCTCCTGGGAATTAACCAGGACCGCCTAAAGGAAAAACTGACTAGCAGACAGATGGACAGCAAGTGGGGAGGCAAATCTGAGTCCATCAATGTAACGCTAAACGTGGAACAAGCCTGCTACACCAGGGATGCACTGGCCAAGGCCCTTCATTCCCGTGTTTTTGATTACTTGGTGGATGTAAGTCGTATTTCCTTGATTCTGCTGAAGTATCAAACCAATAGGAGTGTTCCTTGCAGTGCTTTGCTTGTCTGTCATTTCTTTTACCCAGTATGTTTCTTTGCCTAAACCTGCGCAGCAGCAGTGAGTAGTACAGTGGGAGCATGACCGCAGGTGTCAAATACAAGGTACTGATTATATGACAAATGCTACACTTCCTGTGAAGCAAATGAGCTGGGCTTTAAGCTCTATATTTACTCTGTCTCCTGCCACAACTGTCCCTTATGATATTCTGATATATCCTTCCTGCCAGTGTCCATACTTCTCTAAGTCTTACATTCCCCAATGCAATTGAGCCCTTTCAGATGAGCAAAATTAGTTGGTTATGGTTCCCTGCTCTCTTAATCCATTCTCCTGCAAAGAACCCCTTCAGCATCCTGATGTTGTGGCATCTGAGCAAATGGTCAAATTCCATTCTCCATGCTGAAGTACGTTCTGTTCAGAACCAGACCTAGGCTGGATTGGTGGGGTAGAAGCCTTATCTTTGGCCACAGGTGCTGGCTAGATGAAGCAGAAGTCTCCTCTGTGGTGGCACTGCTAGTGTCTCAGTCTCCTTTGGCATGACAGCTCTGTAATGTGTGCCTGCACAGACACTGCAAAATCGGGGAATAGAGAAATAGGTGAAAAGATTCATGGTACCATCTGCAAAATGCATCACATATCGGACTTCAACCTATTCTTTATTTTTTGTTGGCTTCTTTTCTCTAAGTGAGTGAGGTAGATGAAAGGGGAAAGATTTTTACAAACAGTAGATCCAAGGGCTCACTAACCTGGAAAACAGGATAGTGTACTGTTCAGTTCTTAACCATTGTGATAACAATTTATTAAGAAGTAAAAGTAGAATACCCTATTGCGTATCTTTACATACCTTCAAATGTGTTACTTTTGAAGAAACCCAGTATTTGTATATAAAGATTTATGGATATGAATATATATTTTATAAACTATACTCTGTTTTACATTTTGTTTCTGTTTTATCAGTCTATTAATAAAGCTATGGAGAAGGACCATGAAGAATATAACATTGGTGTCCTTGATATTTATGGCTTTGAAATATTCCAGGTAAGGCAATGCAATATTCAGGGTTTTAACTGATTTGACCTGGGAGAGAATTTTTTGTTATTTAGAAGGTCCTTTGGCATGACAGCTCTGTAAACCCAAAGCCTGTGGCCAGAAAAAAAGCCAAAAAAACCTAAAGCAGCTTCCTGGACATTTTGTTCTCACTGGTAATGTCTCACTTAATAAACACAAAGTATTGAAGAAACTTCAAAGAAACGAAGTCATTGATCTTAAAAGAAAGATCTGAGATTACATAGAATGTCTATAAAGTCAGCAGCCCATCCATCACTGACAGTGTTTCTTTGAAGCTTATTGCCAGCGTAAGAACTAAGAATTACAGTATTTAAAGCATGAGACTAATTTTTACATTGTTTCCTTTTCTATAGAAAAATGGTTTTGAACAGTTCTGCATCAACTTTGTTAATGAAAAACTGCAGCAGATTTTTATTGAACTGACACTGAAGGCAGAACAGGTAACCAGACATTATTTTTGAATTAATAAATGACCTTTTGCCTTTTCAATTAGTGGAAAATTTGAGATTTCATCGTCTGCTAGCAGTAAAATTTGCCTTGTTAAGGAAGACAAAAAAGACTCCCTTGTTGTAGGCTAACCCTGAAACTGCAAATTGCATCAGGTAGATGTTTATTCTCTAATACAGTGGTACAGAAGCAAGCCCTTCATGTGGTGTTTTAGTGCAGTTGTACTACTGCCCAGGCTTGCTGCATGTCCTGACTCACTGACAGAAGTGGAAAACTTCAGCTTGGTCCATCCCTTTGCTTTCGTTGGACCTGACACCCGGTTAAATGGAAATGCTTTCCTTAATATCCTCCACACCCTTTTAATATATGAATGAAATGAGGTTACTGAGACACCGCGAGGATTTGCGGTTCTCTGCTCACAGTCTTGCTGCAGAATCTCACTGTACATGAATGTGAGGTTCTGCATGGGAGAGCAGACAGACAGAAGCAGTGTGAGCTCAGGCCTGGCACTGCCTTTAGCACAGTGTTTTCAAGAATGCACAAACACAATTGCCTTTGTGTAAAAGAAACTGGTCACTGCTGTGGAGCGCACACATGGCCTGCTAAACATCTAGCTGAACTCCTGTCTATGCAACCGAGTGGCTCCTATTAATCAGACTTTAGTATGAATTTTTCCCCCAGTCAGTCCCCAGATGTCTTTATGGTTACAGTAGTTGCGCATGGAAATTAAAAGTAGAGCTTTGTCTCCATTTCACGGGCATTTCTAAATGTGGTGTTTTGGGAGCTCTGATTCTTGATATATTTGTCACGATGACAATTTTTAAAACAGATTAGGATACGGATGCTGAGGTGAACTCTCAAGATACTGTGAAAGTCACGTTGTTACTATTTGCAAAGTGTTTTGACAAATAAATGTGCTGATGAAATATTCCTGCTTTTCTCAGTAACTGCTCAAGGGCTATGAATGACTGTGTGGGGAGGACAGAGAAGGATTCTGATTCATCTCTTCGGTACCCAAGAGCTGGATTTAACTATCATTAGGGCCATTTCTTCTGCCTTCCCCCCAGGACATTTGACAAGTCTTTCTGAGCATGAGCTGAGGTTGTGTGTATGTGGTGCACTGTAACTCTAGTGCTGCAGCTACAGCAGTTCCACTGAGTATTTGCTTCTTTCTTTTTACTTAACAGGAAGAATATGTGCAAGAAGGAATTAGATGGACGCCAATAGATTACTTTAACAATAAAATAGTGTGTGACCTGATAGAGAACAAAGTGGTAAGTATTTAAAATAAACAGATGGAAAAAGCAGCAAGGTTTTTCTCTAAAATACTTGGGCAACTGATTTGCTGTCAAGAACAATTCATGGGAAAAATGTGAATGCCGTTGTTCAGTTACTGAGTCATCCTAAGCCTATATATAAACCTTATATAAGATGTCTTATAAGAGCTTTAAGAGATGTCATCGAAGATATACATTATCTAAGATACCAACCAAAAAGAGAACCGTAAGATCACATGATTGATGTGGGACTAAAAAAACAGTGATGCAAATTAAAATTTTATCCACCTAAATTTATCAACTTCATGACATACCTTAGGGGGGATTGGATAAGGCTCTCTGTGTCCCTGGGAGATGTATTTCAGTTTGGGGAGGCTCCAATACCAGCTTCCTTTGAGTTACTGTCACAAATGAAGCAGAAAAGTGAAGAGCAAGTATTAGGAAGTGTGGTAGATAAAAGAATTTTTGTGCCTTTTCTCCACCAAATGTTGTGCAGTTTAAAGTCTTTATTTTCTGATTTGGGGTGACAAATGTTGAGGTGGCTGTTCAGACAGGAATAGGTTGTTTTTCAGCTAGTTCTTTGCCCTCATGTAACCCAGGTGATTTTAACAGTAGTTCATGTGCTATTTTAATCAGGATAACTAGAAAGAGGGTAGGATTTCTGTCACAGTCTTAGATATTTAGCTCTCAGTTTGTCAAACTACAGCATGTGAATTAAAATACTTGCCTCAGACACGGGTTTATTTTTTGGTGGAATAAGAAAGAAGATTGCTTTGTAAAGGAATTAAAACTAAAGGAAATATTGGATATCTAGGGGTTTTGTTCAGGTTTTTTGTTTGATTGTTTGTTTTTAAACAGCAATCATTATTTTCCCCATCATTTCTCACTGTCATTATAAGTACACAAAGTGGCATCCCTCCTTAACTATTTGCATGCTGGAGAAATCAATTTCTACTGCAAACTCGACTGACTGGGGACAATTGTTGCTGCTGTAGCTTTGCTCTAATGTTTTTGTGGCAAAAAAATTCCTCTTTTGGGAACTAAAACTGGTATCATACTTTATTTATCTTCACATTTTTTGCTGTCTCTGTTATTGTTTTCCAATGCATTAGAATCCCCCGGGGATTATGAGCATTTTGGATGACGTGTGTGCCACCATGCATGCAGTGGGAGAAGGAGCTGATCAAACACTGCTTCAAAAACTCCAGATGCAGATTGGGACTCATGAGCATTTCAACAGCTGGAACCAGGGATTTATCATTCATCATTATGCTGGAAAGGTAATGTGGAAAATCATCACTGTATTCTGTTTATAAAGAAAAACCAATAACGAGAGGAAGGGAGAAGGCCTGTAGAGGGCTGTTTTGCTTTTAAGTAGCCAGATTATCTCAGTAGACAGTGTCCTCTTTCACAATGTAGGGATCTTAGAACAAATATGCCCTAATGTGTCCTTTAGGATTGTTGCATCTAGGCCTTGCTGCTATCAAACAGGGTAACCAGAACGTAGTATTTTAAGTGTAATAAATAAGTGCCTCTGGTCTTTTATCTTAACTGTTGGTTATAGCAGCTGTAAGTCTAGAGAATTCAGATATAAAAATGGTCCTATGGGGATGATATAGCAGTAATACTGGGAATATAATGTACAGTTCTATCTTCTTTGCGTGTATTTATCAGACTATTTGTGGTTTCCTGAAATTTTAGTTAATTACAGTAAACCCTTATCATGCAAAAAGTTTTCTTCAATAAAATGCAGTATTGAATTCACTTGTCTTATATTCCATTCACTAGCTCCAACAGTCTTCTTCACTCAATTTAAATATAAGGATGAAATTCCTTCATGTTTATGTTGTGGAAGAGCTAACTAATATATGCAAGGACTTAGCCATCATTGTAGTATGTTTTAAGTTATATCAGACTAATCAAAAAGTTCAAAACAGCTACTGATGAGGACAGAATTTATATTTTCTTTAATTATTGGGTTCTCAACTTACCACAAACAATCAATTTCCACCTTGGCCCAGGTATCTTATGATATGGATGGATTCTGCGAGAGAAATCGGGATGTTCTTTTCATGGACTTGATTGAACTCATGCAGAGCAGTGATTTGTACGTAAGCGAAACTTGCTTAAAGCTAGGAATAACGCGTTACTTCAGATGGATGCAGAGGGCCTGACTTCTCTACTTCACAGTTTGTGAACTCATTTGTATAAAATACCACTGCAGTACAACAGTATCACTTGCATTATATTGACCTTCATTTTCTGCAAATGCGAATCAGGCCGGTACTGCAGTGTCAGAATCAAATGGTATAATGACAGCCATTTGTTTTGGCCTCAAACAAGGCCATCGGTGATTTGACATTCTCTCAGAACAGGCACTGTTTTAACATATAAAGTTACAATACTTTGTTACGTATTTTAATTAATTGATGCTTACTTTTTACGAAGTGCGGGTTTCTTTGAGTCTGGAAGTCTGGAATCACGTCTTCCAAGGCTCACTAAAAGAGCAAGAGGTCTCTATGAGGAACAATGCTTATGGGAAATACAAATCTTAAAACAGATTTGATATAATTCCAGGTTAATAGAAATAGCTATTTATATTCTGCTCAACTATCAACTTTTCCAGCATATTCCTTGACATTCCTGCATTGAATGGTATTTCTATGTCAATGATGTTGTATTAATTCTTTCCTAGGCCTTTTATAAAGGCTCTATTTCCTGAAAATCTTCACATGGACAAGAAGGGCCGTCCTACCACAGCCGGCAGTAAAATCAAAGTATGTCTGCTTTTGCTGTGTTACATGTGCATATATGAGGGGGTGTTTGTGTACAGTTACCTAAATACATTTTTAAAAGTAGTCTTTCCTGTTTTTCACGGAAGGATAGACATCAGGAGTGTGTTGATTGCAAAGTGATGCATTGTTTTAGCTGTTAGACTCCTGGTTTGCCCAGCATCAGTGTTCATTAAACATTTTGTTCAGCTGCATTCTACAGCAGTGAAGTTTCCAAACGAGCAATTGATTGTAGCAATAATAGTACTTGCATGTGCATAATGAATGCACTCCTTCACTCAGCCACT
>VZTM01041241.1:240792-258394 GCA_013400555.1 Jacana jacana | reverse complement strand
GACGAGAAGCACTGTGGGCAGAGCAGAGGTTGCAGGGGCATGTAGGTATGCGTGGCCAGCACCTCTTGGCTGACTCTGCTGGCCTCTACTCCCTCCCGGCCAGTCAATGGCAGGCCCTAAAGCAACTGGGACTGTCAGCTGAGAGTAACCACCCCTGCCTGCTTTCTAGCAGCTGCCAGGAGCAGTGGACATTCCCAGAACCCCTGGCCTGGCCACAGGCACCAGATGCTCCACAGTGCTCACATCTCCATGAGGCAAGGGGTGGATGGGGTATGGCCCACAGTGCCAGTCCATTTCTGTCCCCATGGCCTCTGGCGCACAGGCACTGGAGCTGTCCCAGTTTTGCCACAGAGCTGTGTGAAGAGATGGGAGAGGAAGGAGGGTAGCCTTAACGTGATCAGAGCAGCACACTGTGCTGTGGGAGGCAGAGGAGGGAGCTGCTGAAATACATATATAATTATCGCGTATTACATTTGCCAAGAGACCGCCACCTTACAGGTAAGGGCTTGATCCAGGTATGCCAGCTCTGTTGCAAGCCCCCAACCTGGGTTTGTGCCCTCAACAGTCCCAAGCTGTGAGGCTGCTGGAGACCTTAAGGACATCCTTTTGGAGAGAAGAATCTTGCCCCTGCTCCACCAGGTACCAGACTCTCTCTGTGGGCCACGGTGCCTTCACATGAGGGGTGAGTACTGCAGGCTCTTCCCCAAAAGTGGGTGCATGCCCTCTCTGCTCCGATTGCTGCCATGGTGGCTGGCTTGCCATGGTGGCTGGCTTCCTCATGGTGGGTGGAGACTGTCACTGCCAGGGTGAGCACTGATTGACATGGACACCCCCCTCCATCCCTTCAATCCAAAATTGCCTACGGACCTTTTATCAGGGAACCACAGACAAGAGAGAAATGCTCCATCAGCCCAGCCACACATCCCAGTGATTGCTTTGCTGTCTCCTAACCCCCAGTGCTACAGCCAAGAGGTCCCCATGGTCTGCAGCGACCCATTTGCTGCATGTGGGACCTCTCAGGCAATGAAAGTTCAAAGTGAAACACATGGGGGACTCAGGTGCAGCAGCCAAGAGGAACATCAGCCCCAAAATCAAGGAAGCTGCCCCTGCCCCAGAAGGGGATGAAGTAAAAATGCTGTGATGTCCAGAGACAGAGTGACAGAGCAGCCTAGCCATGCTCTGTTGAATCCAACTTGGAAGGACAGTGGGAACTGAGATGGGTATCAGGAGCTGGCCAGTAAGGTGTTGGGAGCAAGAGATGCAACACTCTGGGTTCATTTTTACAGAAGAGAGAAAAGAAACACACAGGGACTTTCTTCTAATCACTAAAAAGAAGCACCAGGGCTTACAAGGCCACAGAGCAGATCCATAAAACACCTGGTAGCGATTAATCTTTACTCCTTTCCTTCCCCAAAAGGAAATTGTTCACCAAGAGAGGGGAAAATAACTCCTGCCTCACTGCCCAGCTCTCTCAGCAAGCACCCGAGGCTGGTCACAGCAATCCATATGCACTATCATTATTTAAAGACAGTTTCTTTGGTTTTACACGTACCTACAGATTTGTACACTAAGACAGAGAGAACTTACGCCACAAGTCCATCTACTCTAAAAATGGAATGCTGCTACTGCTGCCTGGGAAGTTTTCACAATTTCTGCTGCAGTTGCACGGGAGGTAACAACCTCATTGTCTGGGAGCACCCGTGCAATGGCCACTGGAGAGCACAGGAGGGCTACATATGCTCCTACTGAAGCCAAGAGGAAAGATCAAGGGAAGGGTCTGCTAACAGCAGGTAACCTGGTAAAACTGACTTTAATGAAGAATGTCTGCTTCACCTTTTTAAATCTGTCTCCTAGTCCACTTTTGAATAAGGTTTCTCCTGTGTAACAGAGCCATGTAAACCTGCAAGGCGAAAGACCCACCTGAAGCACAGAATGGAAAAGAGTATTTCCCAGCAGGCAATTCTACATAGCAAGAGACTGCAAGAAAGCCCTTCTCAAGCAGGAGCTCTAATTGCCTTCTGGTTGGTGGTGTAGCACTGGGCTCCTCTCCTGTGCCACCAGCCAGCCATCTTTTATCAGAGCACAACCTCACCTGCAAGGTTCCTGACTGCTCAGCTTACAGACATTGTCTCGAGGCCCAATGACCTTTGCTGTCTGTCATTGCCCACAGTTTGCTCCCTTGCACAAACTGAAAAGCAGAAATGAAGAAAACTCATTTACTGAATTACTGAGACAATCTACTCAACTGACATGGAAACTTGAAAGGCCTTTCAGCATGCTCCTTTGCAAAGCATAACCATCACTGAATTGAGTGACTGGGTGATGCCAAAAAGGTGCTGCCTTTTTCATCAGTTCAACTGGGCCTTTGGGGAAAAGAAAAAGTTTTCTTTGTAAAGATGAAACGTAAGAAGCGACATAACCTTCCTTGTAGCATTCTACAAGCCCTATCTTTGTGCCTCTCAGCACAGACCCACCGAGACTGCTATCAGAAACAGCTGGTGTTCAGGTAGAAACATCACCTCCTGTTCTTTTAGTGAGTACCAACTGCATCAGAGACAATTTGAATATACACACATTACTGTTTGAGACAGGAAGATTTTCCCAAGGAATGGCAGAGTTTATGCATGATTTGCAGCTCCTGTAGTGCAGGTTACGAAACCAAGACATATTTTTTGCAATCAGAGGGACAAACCCTGAACAGAAAAAAAATAAAGACAGAAATGCAGCACAGACCACAGCTATGTTACATCTATAGAAGTTAAAAACTGTTTGTCTTCTTAGAACTCCAAAGAAAGCCGTGACTTACTTCATTTGTTAATTTCAGAACAAAGTTTTGCCTTTCAAATCTCAATTGCAGAGTCTGGTATTGTCCTCCAACCCTAGCTACGCTGAGAACTGGATCCCCAGCTGACTTCCTTTTTCCACTCCCACTGCTGCTGACTAATAAGATGAATATTGCTTGTACTTCAAAATCTAAATGTCAAGTAGACACTGAGAAGACTGTAGAGAGCGGAGTTGTAGTCTGGTCTAAGGGAGGTATTTCCCTGTAGTTTTTCCTTATTCTTTTGAGCTCACTGATACTGAAGTCCAGATTTCTCTGTATTTTAGTATACAATTTTCCAGTGAGTTGGCTGCTCACAGTTTTTCTCTTTTTCACCACAAAATCGGTTGTAAGTTGTTTTTGGATCAAATCCCAAGATCTCCCTTTCCTCATGGATCCGGAAGGAAAATGTTGAAACTGAGGTGCCTATAAAAAACCTGTTTAAAAAAAGCCAAACACGTTTGTCAAGGGGGATGGATCTTAAAATGCAAGTAATTTATTTCAGTCCAATGAACTGTAATGTTCATTGAAATGATAATTAAGTTATCATATATTTTATATATATATATACACAATATAACTACTATACATGTTCTCTCTATATATCAATCCTATAATAACATGTCATGCATCATCTGTAAACAACTATATCTGGGCCAAAACCAACATTCAGTTTTGTGACCGTGAGCTTTGGCTCCTCAAAGAGAAGTGGGATTTACTACCTTGCATGTGCGCAGATCCACTGGTCAATCACTGCCAAGCCTCCATCTTTGTAGAGTTCCAGCTCCTCCAAAGAAGGTTCAAATCTTACCATCTCAGGGAGCAGCTTCTTGAGCAATTCAATCTCTGAAACAGGGAAACATGCAAACTTATTCTTACATTATGAATACATGCTGCTGTCATAAAATATAAGTATTTAAGGAAAACCCTGGGTGAACAGTTATGAAGCAAGCAAAACCAAAATCTACCTAGAAATGTTACGATACATTTGCCAAACGTAAGAGCATTGTAAGCAGTGGAAGAGCCAGTGGGGCAGAGACACAGTGCCAAGGGGAGCAATTCTTGCCTGCAAGAAGTAGAACAGATGCTACCTCACTGTCTAATTCTACAGGGTAGGTGTACCAAGAGGCCCTTCTTGACAGCACACTTAGATTAGTTATTGCAAATGCTATGCCCTGCAGGGTTATTCTAACATCACACATTGAAACAGATCTCTAGACATGAGCAGGAGGGAGGTGGAGCCCTGGGATAATGCCTGGGGAGGAGAGGAACCCCACCCTTGGGTGTTTCTAAGCCTTGTCCACACACAGCCAGGTCCACCCCCGTCTGGCGTTAGGGGCAGCCAAAGGGAAGACTGGGTTGGAGACTTCAGGGACTTTTCCACCAGCATGTCTTGAGAGTCTATGAAATGCTAAGAAAAAAGTTGTGATGGAAGAAAAAGGAAGAGAAACAGGCAAATCCAATTACCTATTTGCTACTGTAAAGACCGTCAAACCCCCTATGGGAAATACCAAATGAATGGTTTCACAGAATCACAGAACATCTCCCACTAGACCAGGTCGCTCAAAGCTCCATCTGGCCTGGTCTTCAACACTCGATACCAACTATTCAAACTGTAAAGAAACAGCTGCCCACCCTGTTCAATTCCTTGTTCATTGATGGAGGCATATGATCTTGCAGTCATTTATAAAAACAAAGTTGTAATTACTGCACTCATTGACAAAAGTCACTAGTCCCAAAGTGACCATAATCTGCCTACCCTCCTCGACAGCATCAGTGGCTACAAAAACTTTTTCAAGTTTATGCATCTCCAAGAGGCTGCGGATTTTCTTTACTGCTCCTTGTAGGGAAGGCACATCTTCTCTGTGACCCCAAATGAAGTCTCTCCTCCTGAGATGAACCCCAATGTACGGACCACCTAGGGCTGTGCCTGTCTTAACCTAAGAAAGAAAGACCAGTAAACTTTAAAACTTGAGAGCACAACTATTCATTCACACCGAAACGGCCTGCGTGCACAGTCTCTGGATAAGGTACTGAATTACTCTAGCTGCAGAAGGTAATGTTAAGGTATGGGTTGGCAGTATTTTGGGATGCTTATTGCAATGTTTTGATCTTGGGTTGCCTGCATTAAACAAGAGTGTAAAATCTTTGTGAGCAAAAATTGCTCTCCTTGACCAAATCCGCAAATGGCAGTTTGCAGATGAACTTTACACCCACAGATGATGCTGAATACAAGTTTCCTTTACTGAAATGAGGGTAACAAAAACCTGGCACCCAGAACCAGTCAGCAACAACTCAACAGACTCCGTTAACTCATGTGACACAAGGAGAAGAGAGTTCAGGATGAACTCAGTATGTATGCCCACCTCAACGTGAGCAGGGAGAGCTACATTCATACGTATCTTCCAATATTCCTTGGGGCATACAGCCAGGAGTACACAAAAGAAGAAAACCAAAACAGACTGTTGGGATTTTACCTTCATCTGTGTCCAGTCCTCTTTGTAATGAGTCCTGTCTCCCTCATCTGTGGATTGAAGATACTTGTTTCTAAACTCGTCTCCTACTACACGGAGGTGTTTAGCAAACACCATGCTCCGACGAGTCTGTTGGAGTAAGAGCAGATACCAAATCAGAAAAAGGGACAGCCAAAATTTAGTAAATGGAGATAGTTTCACATACACAGAGCTTCCATGATGACACATCCATGCAGCACCACAAGCAGCGATTTCTAACCCTTTACCTGAACTTTGTTTAATTCTAATTATAATCACATTTATAACCAGCATACTCATCTGACCCTGCCATACACAGGTATGGAGGAGACTGTAGTTATTTACACAATGGAGCACTTAATATACGAAATAAAACACTCTAGCAGTATATCTCATCTTTGAAACAAAAGTTGGGCAAAGATGTTAGCTTGCAAAACACCCATAAGAATACAAACAACCTGCTTTAAAAATATCATGTGTCCAGTCACAAACGGTCCTACTAAATTTAGTGGAGAAGAGCTGAAAAAGGAATTGTTTCCTTTACCTGTGGGTAATAATCTCTTTCAAAGATTTTGTGCAGTGCACACAGTCACACGTAGCCATCTTATCAACAGGCACACACAACAAAACTAAGGCAATTCCATGTGACTTACATCAATTACAAAGGACACTTGGCAATTTGGTCTAATTCTTCATTTTATACAAGTCTTAGTCTGACCAAAGAAGGTGCAATGACAACACTTCCAATTCCAATGGTCTCTTCTCTCAGCACGGTGAAGCCCACAGTGGGCAAAGTTTGCCACATTGTGGAAAAGCCAGGCAGAGTATTACCAGTACTCCAAGACATAGCTACGTGGATTGTGCCTTTGTCTTGCTCTAGCAAAGAGGCAGGAACTAGAATCTGCCAGCTGTTTTTTCATGTTTTTCCATATGCCGAACTCTCTGTGGTTGAACTGGTTCCTCCTCCATATCATTCAATAAGAAACAAACCAATTTATTCTTCCGTAAGATCCATCATGCTGGTACCTGGAGATCCATGCCCCTCTAGATATTTAATGGAAGTACAAAGCCCGCCCTTTTAGCATCTTTAAAGAGATTATTACCATTGACTTTTTAATCTTCCAGCAAAACATTTGTACCAAGGGAGGCTGTACACACTGTCTGCTGCCAAATGCTTTTGCTGCAGTTCAGAGACAGACATTTTCCCTACTTTTTGTAATATGTCAACACAATATCATCCTGTTGAATTGAGTCACCGTGTTCCTTCCAGAGATGTGATGAACATGGTATGCCCAAGAAGCAGCAAGCATGTAAGCAACTCATGGCAGTGCAGCAGCGCCAATAAACATCTTTTGAATTCTATGCTTGTGTCAAACACCTCTAAACTTCATCCAGATTGTGTGACTACCACATCATGTTTGGCACCTATGCAGTATGATGTGCCAAGATTTTCCTGGGCTCAAAGCTCTCCTCTGACAGCAGCTGTTCTGGGGGAACACTCACCTTGCAACAGCACATGTAAAAAGAGAAAACAAGTAAATATGTGAACATCCACTGATATACTTTCTGAAGTGAATGCTCTCTGTGTGTGGTTAACCTCTGACTTCAAGTATATGTTTCAAATCTGCACATGCAATATTGTCACCCTTTCCAACTACCTCCCAGTTTTGCTGCTTCTCCCTTTTTATCTACAAAGAAACAACAGAGAATAGAGATGCTTCTTAGAGGTGCATGGAAAAAGACAAGAAGTCATGGGCCCAAGCTTCAGTAAGGCAACTTTTGCTTGCGTATCAGGCAAAACTTCTTGCCCACAGAAGTGGCACAGCCATGGGATAAACCCCAGAGAAGTGGTGGATCTCCATCTGTGGGGACATTCAATACATCCCCAAAACACCAGATCAAGTTCTGGAGTGCAAACCTCTAGGCAGGGAGGCTGAGACACTTCCCCATCTAATTTTTTCTGTGATTTAAGTTTGAAACAAAACCAACCAAACAAAATCTGCGTTGGTTATCGTCCCTTTCATGTATAAAATTGAATTAATAGTACAGGTCCTCTAATTCTCTTAGACTGTCCCCCATAAGTGGTGAAACCAAAGCAAAAAATGCTGCTTTTTCTGGAGTTGTCCTTAGAGAATTTTCTAATTCCATATAGACGGTAAAGCACTCATGTGGTCTACATGCTAAACTGATGCTCTTCAAGGGTCTCCTAAGCAGTTGCTCCTAAACAATTTTGGGAGGTCTTTCCTGCTCCATGGTCATTCAACCATTAAGAATCCCAAAAGAACACCTTTCAGCTTGCAGTTGTAGAAAAGCCTAGAGAAAAATGGTGACAACAAGTGAGATCAATGCGGCTTAATATTAAATTCAAATACTTTTGGACATTGAAGACGTAGGCTGGCTGCCGAGGGAAGCTGGTTTGGTACAATTTGAAAACTTTTTTGAGACAAGAGGGCATCCGTTAGCAAGATTATAAAGAATTCCAGGTGTTATCCAGAGAGTTATTAAGAAAAAAACAGTAACCAAAAAGCATGCATTTAGTTAAAATGGAATTAAAAGAAAGAAGACTATTTACCAGAAGGTTTAGTTTTAAATAACTTTGAGACAAGTTGAAATCGTTGAGACAATGTTTCAAGTGCCACTGTTAAGAAATGTGTGTTGTAGATCCATATGGGTTTCATGTCTGCTTTTATAGGACTACAAATCAGACTCAGAAATAATATGTGGGTTTCATTTCTCTGTTTGGAAAGTCTCTCTTAATGAAAAATTCATCATGAGCAAAATAGTGCTGGGACCATTTCTGAAAAATATGCCATATACTAAGTGAATAGCCAGATATCTATACCTCAACAAACCGAGGTCCGTGTAGTTTGTTCTGTAGTGTCATGAGAGTCACCTCCTCCTAGAAATGTAAATTACATCAAACACTCCATATCATGGTGTTTTCCTGTGGCTGAATCCTTAACTTTGTCTTAAAGCTTTTCCCACAGAAATTATTTTACTATAGACCCTTGGCATGAGGTCTCCCAAAGTGCAGTGTTACCTTGAGAGCCATGAGAATTCTGCCAAAGCCAATGGTGAGACAGACAGGACAATATTGAGCACTTTCAGGAATTCTTTTGAAAAGTCTTATCTTGAGGCTGACTAGACAAGAAACTGCACAAAGCCTGTTCCCTTCTGATTTGCTGCATAGGGGAGGTCCTTCTAAATGCCACACTGTACAACATTGAGCCTTTGGGGACCAGACACCAGAACAAATTCCTGCTTTGTATTAATACACAGCAGCCTGGAGACCATTTTTAGCATGCACTGGGGAAACATAAGACACAAGTTACTTTCAAGAAAAGAAACCCGAGGCAAAACTGGAGTACATATTGGTTATTGAATTTTTATCAGAACCAAGTATAAAGTCTAGAGAAGCTAACTGGAAAATACTCACATTCCAATAATCTTTCCCTCCGTAGTGGTCATGAAGAAGGTTTTCAGCTCTGTCTAACATCACTGACCTATTAAAAATTGTAAAACTGAGTGTAGTTCCCTTAGGAATAGAATTTACATTACGATGTTTCTTTATACAGTTGCTAGGACAGACTATGATCTGTTTGTAAAGAGAACACAGGGAAGGAGGGGTAGGTTGCCAATCTGCTCTGTATAAAGCAAACTGTGACCCATAGCCAGCTGGAGAAAGAAGGAGTCTATGCCACTGCATATTTCTACTCTCTTCCTTAATAAATAGTACTCTTAATTCTGACAGTTAAACACAAACAAGCATTAACAATCCCTCACATAGCCCTCACAACAGTTGCTGCTGGAGATTCCTAACAGGAAGAATGATCTAACAGGGAGAAGCAACCTATGAGACCAATAATGCTCAGTCTCAGAGCGTTTTGAGAGCCTCTTGGAGGAAGCAGGAGCCATGATCATAAAAGCAAAACCAGAATAATATGTCCTACAGTAAAATAACAGATCAAACAACACATAGACACTATAAAAATGTGTGGTAGAAACTAAGCACAAATTTTAAAATTAAATTTTTTCACTAACATGAAAGCAGCCTGTGCTTTTCATAAATACACACAAGTCAGGATTGTGTACTGGAAACATAACTGCACTATCCACGTTCTAAGAAACAAAAGCACTTGGGCCACAACAACCCCATGCATCGCTACAGGCTTGGGGCAGTGTGGCTGGAGAGCTGCCTGGCAGAAAAGGACCTGGGGGTGCTGGTCGACCGGCGGCTGAACATGAGCCAGCAGTGTGCCCAGGTGGCCAAGAAGGCCAATGGCATCCTGGCTTGCATAAAAAATAGTGTGACCAGCAGAAGTAGGGAGGTGATTGTCCCCCTGTACTCAGCACTGGTGAGGCCACACCTGGAGTATTGTGTTCAGTTCTGGGCACCTCAATAGAAGAGAGATATCAAGATGCTGGATCGNTAGGGGAGAACTTTGTAGAGTAGGGCTGATGGTTGGACTCAATGATCCCAAGGGTCTCTTCCAACCAAAATGATTCTGTTTCTATGATTCTATAAAATGTCCAGTTCTCATTGTAAAGGGAGGTCACAAGTGAAAGCGATCTGCTTTTCACCATACTCCAAAACAACCTACAAAAGGGCATGAACTTTGGGGTGACAGTTTGCTGATCATTTTAAATTGCTCAGAGCAGCAAAGACAAAGCCCAATTATTAAGAATTAGAGAAGTCTGATGACTGGCCAATAAAGTGGCAGATGAAATCTACTGTAGGAATGCATACACTAAAAAAAAAATACTGGCTTCACCTGATAACTAAACAGCTTGATGCTCAGAAATGAGGACAGTTTGATGAAAACATCAAGGCAACTCTTGTCAGAGGTCAAAAAAAAGAACCTGATATTAGGAATCACCAGAAGGAAAAGAAAGCACTAAACAGAGCATGTCATTATACCTCTCGGTGCACAGGATGCCATTCAGAAAACGGCAGTGAGGATGACCAAAAGCATGGAATGGCTTTCACACACACAAAAAACCCCAACTAATGAAGCCAGGACTCTTCACGCTGCAGAGCTGACAACTGACAGGGAATATGACAGAAAGCTGTAAAATCATCCATGGTGTGGAGGTGAATATGGAAGAGTTTTTGTTCACTGTGTCTTCCACTACATGAACTGAGGGACAACAGATGAAACCTGCAGATAGAAGTTACAAGAGGAGGTGGATTTTCAAAGGATGCATAGTTAGGGACAAGACCTGAAGGTTTTGCACCTAAGATCTTTTGGATGCTAACAGTGTGAATGGAGGTTCAAAGGGAAGCTTGCACAGATCCATGGACTCATTGAAGAATATAAAAGATAGAAAGACCACTTTGGCTCAAGGTCCCTACAACCACAAATATGAAAGCTGTAGTAAGACTCAAGGGGAGCATTATACACACTTACTCCATTCTTGTACTTTCCCCCAGACAGCTGATTTTAGCCACTCTTGGATTTCCCACACTAAACCAGACTGACTTTAACATGAACCACTGGAGCTGCCCTTACGTTGCTGTTTAAGTTGATACTTTTTCCTACTTGTGTCTGATGGAGAAACGGGTTCTTCTGGACCTTCTCGGAACACTTGAGCACCAGTCCTATTTTTTGCCTTGACCTCCCTCATCACCAAACCTTTGGCAGTTGCCATGAAAGTGTTAACTGTAAGGCTAAACACGGAAATCTCTATCACTTAATCCAGTTTTCTGCTGTCACTGGCAAAGATTATGGTGTAACTCCTACAAATAGAACAATGTTCCTGTTAAAAAACCTCAGGACTCTGTTTCCTCTGCTCCCAGCTGGAGGTATTACAGCTTAGGGGAATCTTCATTTCATTTCCAATTATAATCAGTAATGCCAAATTTTTGGATGTTTTTGCTGTCCTCACAAAACCACACTTCAGCTTACATGGTTTGTGTTTCTCCTATGGATTTATTCTGCCGATGTATTCATAAATACTTCCTCTTCCTGCTCTCCCCTGTACTCCAGTAGCTTTTGCTTTGCTACTATGTCTTCAGTTGTTACAGGATCACAGCTGATCAGAAATACTTTGCTACTGGGATAATCTAAGTGTGTTCCATCTCTCATGTAAGAGCTTTCCTTTCCTCTGATCATCCCAGTGGCATCTCAAAACAGAAAGATGAAACATGCTACTTGCTTTCTCTAAATCTAGCTCACACAATTGAGGATGGATGTCACAGAACAAGCACTGCACCTTGTGATCCAAGACATGGACTTGGGAAAATGTGATTCCACTTTGTTCATTCCCTCTTGACCCAGCATTGAAGGGTGGTGAAGACATGTAGCTACCTGAGAGAATATGAAGGAGCTCAAAGCTATTTCCTCTTTGGTGTTAGCACTGCAGTATTGAACCTAACTTACAGTTAGATGTTTCTTACATTGTTAATTCCCTTTGTAATGATTTTAATGCATTACAGTAACTACGTGATGAACTACCACAACAGTGGGACATAGCCTGCAAATTCTCCCTGCTCTTCCCACCTGGCAATGGATTTGTGGGCACACAATACAATAAATAGCAATACAAGACAACTCACTGTGCTGAAGTGTTCTTCAAAAGGATGGGAGCTACAATGGAGGCAGATCCTTGGACAGACAAACAAGAGACATTTAGGCCCCGTGTCTCTTCGTAACCCCAGAACCATCCCCTGCAAGGCAACACAAAGTATTGTTTCACAGGTGTGTATTTTAATTTAACACCTTATATTATGAAATAAATAAACCCTTCACCCTAGAAAGGTGGTAATGTAAATAAACCACCCAACTCTTTTATACTGTTTTTGTGTGGAACAACTTTCTAAAACTAGATCTTCCCATACCATTATAACATTTTATTATTGATGAGTTTTTAAAAACAAAGTGAAAAGCCCCTAGAAAACCACAGACAACACTACAATAACTGCACAAGTTTGTTCTGTTAAAGTAGGCAAATTTCTTAGTGAATACAACTAATAAGAAGACAGAAAAAGACTGCTAGATGTTACCTGTAGTACTCATGTTTGTCTTTGGAGTACATAAGCTGATCAATGCATGGCCTTTCATCTATTTTTTCTTCCCATGTTCCTTCTTTCCATCCTTCTGCGTAGCCTTGGAGGACATAAATCTGTTCAATAAAGGGCCCACCTGACTCTGAGCACAAGACAAAGCAAAGTATTTGGAGTTATGAAAAACAACATGATAAAGGTTGAAAATCTGATAGAAATACAAATATTGTACTGTTCTCTGTTTTCTTCACAAGAAATGAGAGGAAGTTCTGTGTGAGTCAGAAAAGCTAAAAGGGTCAGGGGCTGCTACTCCCACCCAGCTATGTGTGATTTAATGTGCCAAACAGAACTGAATTGCCATGGAAATATAAATTTAAAAAAACATGAAGCACCGAGGTTTTCAATGTTGCTCTGGGAAGAGTGCCTCCAGGAAAATGACAAGTACAAGTCCTTCTTCCCCTAAATTTCAGGGTGGGTTTCTAAATGCTTTTTGCCTGGAAGATAGGGAACAATGATCCCTTCAGAGCTCTTTGCAAAACTGTGACATTTGGTGGCTTTTATTTCCTTTGCTGAGAAACTCTGTTACACTGCTCCAGATTTTGGCATTTGGTGATTAGCTCAACACGGCAATAACTAACTTCACAGTTTCCATATTGTTAGGGAAAGCCTTTCTCCTATATATAATTTCATGCACAAAAAGCAGGGGTTAATTGAGTACGTGCAGCATCGATGCTGAAAAAGTAAATTCACTGAAGAACCCACTGTACAGCTTTTACTGTCCAACCATCTTCAGGAAAAAGGTGGCTTGTTTGTATTTTGACAGGGAGCTGCTGGCTGCCTCTTTCTCCTTGCAGCATTGTTACTATGGCTGAAATTATGCAGAAGTATCACTGGATTGAACCAGAGCTATTAACTCTCTTTCTCTGGGGTTCTAGAAAGTCAAGGGGCTGACAGCACTACATCAAATGAATCACAAACCTAGTGGTTTGGTACTCAGCACAATTCTTTCCCATCCCTCCTCTTGCCACCTTTAACTTTTTTTATTTCACATATATGGATAAACTGGTGGAGAGACCACTTCAAACATTTAGTTGATGGCAGACTGTATGATTCCATATTCTACCTGCAAGGAACTGCTCATATTCAATAACAGGGATGTTCCTGTTGAGGCTTGGGATATTGAAGAACTCAGACCAAGGGATCCGGACCTGAACGATGTCAGGGCTCTGCCAGTGATAAAGACGTCCCCAGGGAGGCAGAACTAACACCCAGTTTTCACTTTTCAGCAAGGTCTTTAGAAGGGAAGCAATGCGAATGTAGACATCTCTGCGAAGGTTGAACCCTTCAGGAGGATTTACATCATACAAAAGGTATCTGGGGAGAACAAAGCAATGTAATTACTTTGAGGAGTTTCAAATTTCTACGTTTCTTTTTTTTTTTACTCCACAGTCACGTGGCAGAGCTCTACTGGGATGGAAACTGTTCCCCTTTCATTAGTCTACGGTACTCAGAAAGGGATAAAGTAGGGGAAGACAGAGCAGTGCATGTTGCAGGGGACTGGGGGAGCCACCAGGGTCTTCTTGTGGGACATTATCAAGGTGGCACAGAGAATCAGCAATGTTTAAGTTGGAAGGGACCTATAAGACCATCTAGTCCCAACCCCCCTGCCATGGGCAGGGACAACTCCCACTAGACCAGGTTGCTCAAAGCCCTGTCCACCCTGACCATGAACGCCTCCAGGAATGGGGCATCCTCAACTTCTCTGGGCAACCTGTTGTAGTGCCTCACTGCCCTCACAGTAAAGAATTTCTTTCCAGCATCTAGTCTAAATCTGCCCTCTTCAGTTTAAAACTGTTACCCCTTGTCCTATCACTATATGTAAGCCGCTATAAAAAGTTCCCATTTTCCCGGTAAACCCTCTGTAAGTACTGAAAGGCTACTATAAGGTCTCACTAGGGCCTTCTCTTCTCCAGGCTGAACAACCCCAACTCTCTCAGGCTGTCTTCATAGAAGAGGTGATCATCTTTGTGGCCCCACTCTGTACTTGTTACAACAGGTCCATATCCTTCTTATGTTGGGGGTCCCAGAGCTAGAAGCAGTACTCTGGGGGCCGGGGGTATCTCATGAGAGCAGAGCAGAGGGGCAGAACCACCTTCCTCAACCTGCTTGGACACACTTCTTTTGACGCAGTCCAGGATGCAGCTGGCTTTCTGGGCGCACAATGCCCAGACACGTTGAGCTTCTCGTCAACCAACATCCCCAAGTCCTTCTCCTCATGGCTGCTCTCAATCCATTTTCCTGTATTTGTGCTTGGGATTGTCATGAACCCAGGTGCAGGACCTTGCAGTTGGCCTTGTTGAACTTCCTGAAGTTAACATGGGCCCACGTCTCAAGCTTGTTCAGGTTCCTCTGGATGGCATCCNGTCCAGGCCATGAGCAGCCAGTTTTTCCATGAGAATGTGGTGGGGGTGCCGCGGCCAAGAGCAGTGAAGCCAGACACAATCAATATGATTGGTAGATCAGCTTCAACTTTAATCAGAAGGCTCTCCCCTCAGAAGGCATCTCCTCCAATCAGAAGGCAATACTCTCCAGTCAGGAAGCACACCACAGTCGAATCAGGAAGCCAATACAATCCAATCAGGAAGCACTACAATCAGGAAGCACCCCCAATTGTTCTACAGTTACAGGTCCTCATTCGCTAAGCACTACATTTCGGATAGGGAGAGGGATATTGTCCACGAGCTTTCCACGCACTTTCCACAGGCTTAAAGTTGCCCCATGATTGGCTATAACATTTGTGTCATTTGCTGTTTCCCACACTTTGTTTCGCCTTCACTATACTTCGTTTTGCTTACTTCCACTTATTTGCATATGTGCCCTCCCAGCAACCCCCTCTTAAAGGGCCTGCTCTCAACACACCACATAGCAACCATGCTGAGGGTGCTCTCAATCCCACTGTCCATGTTGCCAAAAAAGCTATTAAATAGCACTGGTACCAGTACCAATCCCTGAGGAACACCACTCATCGCTGGTTTCCACTTGGACATTGAGCCATTGACTGCAAATCTTTGAGTGCGGATGGACAACAAGCCTTTCCTCTGGTGGGGCAGGATATGGGGGCCCAAGGAGCAAACCCCTCAGATGTGCTGCACTTGCTGGGGGTAACGTGGTATGTGTCATGAATGATGAAACCACATCACATGGGATAATTTCTGTGAGCTGAATATGAGGGTGGAAAGACAGGTTCAAGAAGGACAGGGGAAATAAGCTCACAGCACCTGCCGCAGGACTGGTGAGTGGGGGTCCCCTAAGCCACGGTCACAGCAGGAAAGCTGCCAGACAGCTGAAATGGCAGCATCTTCCAGAAATGACCCAAACAGCACCAGCAGGTGAAGAACGAGCTTTACATGCCCACCAGACAATGATTCAGACATGGCAGGTTGCTGGTGCTGGGGACCCATTGTCTCCCCTCAGGTAACCACGCAGGAAATGCGATGAGGGGAGGGTCCCAGGGCTGGGAAGGTCTGACCCTGGCAGGCAAAACTGGCCTGGGGTGAGCAGGCCTGTGCTGGGCCTGGGGTGGTGAGGTGGGCCAGCTGCCCAGGCATAGCCCTGCTGGGCCTATGGCGGCTGGGGGGGCTGTTGCTCACCTGGTGTGCAGTGCAGCAGCGGTGGCAGGCAGCGAGGAGGCAGTGTGGCCAGCACGGAGGGCAGGGGGTGGTAGCTGGGCAGCGGTAGGCGGTATGAAGGCAAGTGTGGCCAGGCCCAGCAGCAGCAGGCGGCAGCTGAGGCCTTGTACCACCATCCCCATGCTGTGCTGTGCCATGACTCTGGCAGTGGCCCAGTCCCTCCGTGGGTGGGAAGCGGTGGCCACAGGGTCCATCAGAAGAGACCTGCAGTCAGAGGGCGGAGGCTGGTACCCGTGAGCTGGTTCAGCTCCTCCAGGATCTCCACCTCCTTCTGGTACATCTGTGGGAAGAGAGTGCAGGAGAGATGTCATGGTCAGTGCCACTGGCACCATGCTCCACAGCTGGCCTAGCCAATACCACCATCATCACCAGCCATGGTCCTACGGAGCCGCCCACCCAGCCAGCTGTACCCACAGGTTCCCTACTATGGTGGCACGAGATGGGGAGATGCTTTCCACCCAGGTACGACCTGACACAGGTTGGACACTGCACACCTTCCCCAGTTCCAGAGCACTGCCGTACCTGTTGCCACTCGTGTTTCGTAGTGTGCTGGTAGCCAAGCAAATGGCACAACCCATGGGCCGCTGTCACCTGTGCGAAGAGTCAAGAGCAAACGACTTCCATTACAAACTTAACCCCAACATGAGCAGCTCAACTGCACAGACAGCCTTGGCACCAGACCTGCAACCTGCCCCACAAGAACTGGGGTACAGGGGTGACAACGGCTAACCCCTACCAGACCATTTGCCATTTTGCCAGAACCAGGGAGTGGGGGGGACTGGCACAACAAGCCAGCACACTGCATGGGAAACGACAAAGATCAGACAGCGCCCGAACTCACCAGTTAAATATATTTTGAAACACAGATTTAACCTTTCAGAATAAGCTATGGGATCGTCACCTCGTTTAGCCCGGCCGGGCTAGAAAAGCAGCAGCCATTACCCTGTCCTTGCAAACCACCCCACGGCTGTCCTTCCCTACAGCGTAGGACCAGCGTAGGGACGACTGATCCCGGGGGGCTGCGCAGGCCCGCAGCGGATCTCACCACCAAGACGCTGTCGAAGTCCTCCCCGGTGGCGCGGCACTGCTGGTGGATGTACTCAACCCCCAGGAAGATGTCCCCCAGATTGTATTCGTCGCGGTAGCGAGGCCGTGGCAGCTCCCCTACCGCCACCTCGTGGAAGGGGAAGGAGAGGACGTCGGTTGGCTCTGGACGCTGCCGGTACGCGCCGTTGAGATACCGCATCAGCTCGTTGCCAGCACAGACTACCCCCACGTCGAAGCGTGAGGCACCTAGGGCGGCCCGTAGGGCGCATACGGCACGGCGAAGCGGGGCCCGACGCACCGGCACAACTTTCTGCGCGTTCCTCAAGACCACGCTCATGACAATGGCGTCGGGTGCAGCGGAACCCCGCCTAGCCTNCTGGGCCTGCCGCCTTCGGGCCGCTCTATGGCCTAGGCCAGGGGCCGGCCTTCGTGGCGGCGGGCGGCAGCGGGGCCCCGGCGGGCAACACGGGATTCAGTTTCAAGTCGCCGACCAACTTGGGCAGCTTCCCGGGGTCGGGTGAGGCGCCGAGCAGTGGCGGGGGCTTCGCGG
>VZTM01041241.1:138603-240625 GCA_013400555.1 Jacana jacana | reverse complement strand
GGCCCTTGTTATCGCGTGCCGCCGCCCTGAGTTGGCCGGAGGAGAGAGGTACGCGGTCGCTCTTCGAGGAGCCGGGGGAGCCGGCGCCCAAGGGCCTGAAGCGGAAGGAGGAGAGGGAGCGCTCGCCGCGGCGGGCGGCAGTAGGCGGGCGGGTNCCCTCTTCGGCCGCACGCTGCAAGAAGTGCTGCGCAGCCAGGGCCGCGGGCACCGCGACCGCGGAGATGCCGCTGAGGCAGAGCGGGGACCCACCGAGGAGACGCCGCTGGCCGAGCCCCGGGAACCTCCCCGGGAAGGTAGGCTTGGGTGGCGAAGCCCAGCGACAACCCGCCGGCCTAGTATCGGCCCGCTTTCTGAGGTGGCTACTTTGCTGTCTTTACAGATGCCACCCCTGCGACCCCTGCCCACCGGACTCAGGGCAGCGAGAGCACGGAGGGGCTAGGGGTCATGTCGCCTGGCGAGCTGATGGCCATTCAGTGCAAGAACATTCCTGATTACCTCAATGATAGGACAGTGCTGGAGAAGCACTTCGGCCAGTTTGTAAAGGTTCGACGGATCATGACCAGACGCAGTAAAAAAATGGCTATTCTCCACTTTTTTGATCATGTAAGTGTCAAAAGCGGTTGGCATAAAAGTAGGCTTAAACCTGCGTGCTTGGATACCCCTATTTGGTAGCACAATATGTCTTTTCTCTAGGGGAGAGCTTTGCATTGTGAGCATGTATAGGGATAGAAGCGTACTGAGTTGCCCCTAAATGTGATAGCTGCTGGAGCTTTGCCTGGCTTTAGCTCTTGTGATAGCATCAAACTCAGACGTGAGGCAGATCTTCCCTGTTTATTGTCTCATGTCACCCAAACCTGAACTGCAAACGCTGCTGCGTTCCTGCTCGGGCTTGGCACTGCTAATGGCAAGGTGAGCTTGTGTCATCTTTTAGGGTGACCTGCTCGCAGGAAATGCTGCCATTATGTCAATGCTGAGATGTGTTGAAGAGGCGGTTTGGAGACTGCATGTTCTGTGCTTATGCTTTGTGCTTAACAACACACCTTTGGTCTCGAGTGCTCTATCGTTGCTTTGCGGCTATAGCAAAAAACAATGATTTTTATGGAATCCAGCAACAAACTCCTGTTGGCTGTATGTAGGTCTTAAGTGAGAGGTTAAAGTGTAGTAACCATAATTTTAAGTAAATTGGTAAATGTTATCTGGTAAAAACTGTACTGTATGTTTTGGTGTTGTGACGCGAATAGGTTTTCATACGCTGCTTTTCTTTCAGGCCTCAGCAGCTCTTGCCAGAAAAAAAGCAAAATTATTACACAAGGACATAGTAACTTTTTGGCAAAAGAAGAAAACAAGTAAGTTTTGCGTTTCCACATACAACTGCTGTGTGATACATAAGTGGCTTGGCATCTGCTCCGTTCTCGTTTCCTGGTGTGCTGAGAGCAATGTGAAGGTGATCTCAACAGTAGGAATGTTACAGTTCCGGAAGTATGATGTTTCTCTTTGACTTTTGATAATCGGACTGTGCTCTGTGCAGAGCTGCTGGGACCATTGAAGGTTATGTTTATAGGAGCATAAAATAGTTCTGCGTTCTATTAATGTCCTGACTATCTCTGTCTGGCAAAGGCTAATAATGAATATGCGGGGAGGGGGGGGGAACAGAGTGAAGCATGTAATGGCTTCTAGAAAAAAATTCTCAGCCTTTTACTGCCTGTGACTCAGGAACCACAGGAGTCAAAAGGGGTGTCTTAGTTCCTGGATAGTTTTTCTTTCGTGAAGTTAGTCAGCTGCCTTTGTAAGCTGAGTTAACTTCCAGCGTCCACAGTACTGTCCCCTGGTATTGAGGAAATCTTAAGTGAACAGCTGCAATTCACAGTTGGAAGTTGCACTGTTTCTTTCTTAAATTCCTGTTGTCTAAAACATTTTGCTTCATCTGAGCCAAAATGCTGTTTCAGCTATACAAAAGAATTTAACACACTTGAAGCAACAGTGTAGATTTACAAGAGAATTTAGAAATCATTCACGCAGCCGCACAAGGAACATAGTGATGTTAACTCTGTGCTCCTATCCTGAAGTAGGATGTTCTTCGTGGATGTCAGAAAACCCAGTTTCAAATGCCTCACTGCCTGTTTCAGAGCATGGGCTGGGATGTGGGCTTCTAGCTTTCAGCAAAGTGTCCTGAGAAGTTAAGGAGTTCCCTGGAGTGTCTGTGTTGCTGAGATTGCTGCTGTTCTGCCTATCTGCGCTTCCCTTTCTTTAGCTTTATGAATTCTGCATGTGTATCTTCTAGTTCCTAATCTGGGGATACACTTCAGCTGTCAGCAAATGAATGCTTCATCACAGCTTTGACCAACCATGAACTTGTCTTCCAGAAAATGAATAGTTACAGAGTGGTCTTCCTGAGAACTAACATTTTGAAGCAGAAGCTATAGAGGCGCTTGTTCACCTTGGTCATTTTATTGTGATGTTAAATTTATAGAAATGTGAATAGCAGTATTTTAAAATAATTAATCTGAGAGAATTTAAGAAATCAAACTGGTTGAAAATTTGTTCCTGCAAAGTGTAGATGAGAAGACATCCCAACCTCAGTCTAAGCTTGGGTATGTGAAATAAATAACCAAAATGCTTTAGCAGGAGCACTGGGGATTGTGGTTTATATAGATGAAATGGTTTTCACGTCCTGTAAAGACAAATGACTTGTGGATTATATCTCAAACCTGACAGAACTTAAATTTGGATGATGATTAGACTTCATTTACTGACAATCTACTGACAAATTCTAGTTACTGCGAAGGGATATTTTTTTGAAAAACGCTCTTTATAGAACAGTGAAGCTGACTAGCAGCTGATAGACTTAGCAGTACAGCTTCTAGTGCAAGTTGTTTTGGAAGTTTTGTATTCATATACTGTGACTTTTATTTTCTAACAGGTTTGGCTGTTCTTTTGTTAGTTTTTGGTTTTGGTTTTCTTTGTTTTGTTTTGTTTTTTTAACATAAATGCTTACCACCACCCCCAGGATGAAAGAAGGGTTGTTGCTTAAACTATGTGGCAAGTACCTGGCTTCATATTTTTATGTCACTTCAGGTCCAGCAAAAAGAGAATTTTCATCGAAAGAGAAGAAAGCAGGTGAAGATGAAGGAAGGCAAAGCAGTGAAGAGATAAACTATCAGCATTCCCCTCTTCGAAAACCTTTAATAAGATCCTCTGCCAGCAATGTCATGCCTGGTAAAAGGTGTGTCTGCTCCTCTGGGAGTCCATCTGATAGAAAAAAAGGGTACATGGGGAAGAGGGATGATCAATGTGTGCCAAATAGTTGTGTTCTTATCAGATGAGGGAAGCACACTTCCTGGTTTGTTTGAATTAGAGGCTCATAGATCTCACACTTCGTTAGGAAGATACTTCTAACTGTTTATTAAGGCCTTTTACTTTGGTCTGTGTTATTTGCATCTGTTTTACATAACAACATGAGTAACAACACCTGCAATAGTGAGGCATTAACTCCCAGTTCTAGATTTAGCCCATAACCTTAGGACGTTGATACACTTAATTTATTTGATATGTTGCCTTGTGAAGAAAATACTCTTTTAAACAGAGACATTGGCATGCTACAGAGTAGTAAACTGATTAAGGCTTGTACATGCATTAGTTTATTATTGATAAGAATATCTTCTATTTTTAGTTCTCCAGCAAAGAAGCCTGGCCTTCGAAAGGCACTGCAGTTTGAAGCAGATATGTTTGATTCTAGTTCTGAAGGGCAGAGCTCAGAGGCCTTGGGAACTTCGCTGTCATCTCTTGGTAACCTGGTAGGATTAGTGGCCGAGACATCTGAAGAGAGATACCGTCTTTTGGACCAAAGGGACAAAATCATGCGACAAGGTTATTTCACAGATTAATGAGTGTAACATCTGCTTCTCTGCTGGGAAGAAAGAAGTGGTGTCCGTTGCAAAGCTGTTAAAGATATTATGGAAATGGCTTTGAAGAAAGAGTTTAACATGGACCAATCTGTAAAATACTCTTCTATTCTACATATATTAATTTCTTGTAGAACATGCAAAAGTCTGTTTTACTTACTACACATGTATATTATGGAAAGTGAGTAGCATCCTCTGTGAAGGATGCCATGTAGGGAGATTGACTTCCCTGCAGGCTTTTTAAAGAAAGGTACTCAAAGCCTGTTTGTGTTTCACTAAATTTGGACTGCTTCACAACTGGTATTTATTTCAAGAAATGGCCCTTTGTTTCATAGTGTTGGGTTGTCAACCCTTGCATCCTGATTTTGCCACTTCAAAGCTGCTTCTACTTTTAAATTAAGATCTTATGTTTAATACCAACAAACAGATTCCTCGTCTACTTGACGTGGCATTGTGAAATTGCCAGTGCTTAGTTAGGACACAAAACATTGGGCTTTTTAGAGCCTTCAATCTTTTCAGCAAAACTTTGAATATCTAGGTAGGATGATATGAGAAACTTCCCCCAAAAGAGTGGAGCAAACTTGGGGCAGTACCCACAGTGGGGGAACCCCATTCTTGTGCATTTATGATGACACCAAGGTGTGGGTACAGCCTTTCTATGAGTAGGTGTAGAATGGGAATCTCTAGAAACTTTTTCCCACCAGCTTTTTTTGTGAACTGTTGACCTGGCAATGTCTGTGCTGACATCCATCCATTGACCAACAGGCAGACTCTAGCTGAGGCACCTGGCATGCTTAGGGCTGTGTTGGCATATCAGGATAGTAGCTTGTCATGAAAACAAAACCAAGAGATGTGTATGATAAATCATGAAATCTATTTTTTTTTTTAGCTCGAATAAGAAGGACTGACCTTGGCAAAGCGAAAACTGTTGTTGGCACTTGCCCAGACATGTGTCCTGAAAAGGAGCGCTACATGAGGGAGACAAGAAACCAGCTCAGTATCTTTGAATTGCTTCTAGGATCTGACAAGGTATGAACTCTTTGTATGCAGGAGTCTGTTTTTCCCAGGGCATGTTTATTTACTGCTTATATAAAGCTGTCACTGTTTAGTTGATTACAGAATTAATTCTGGTGGAAAAATTCTGAAGGCCATTTCTTTTATGTCTTTCAATTCCCTATCTTAAAACAAGGAGGCTAGATAATTGCCTTTTCACTCTTAAGTCATGTCTTTTTATTTAGCTACAGACAAGATTTTAGAACTATAGTTACAAGCTATAGGGCATCAGAATAGTATATTTGTATGCGTGTATATATAGTATATATGGTATAAACAATGTCTTGAAGGTTATGAGTTTGAGACTAGGTCAACACTTAGGATCCTATCATAAAAGGGAATAAAATATATTTACTATCGTAGCGCAATGGATGTGGGCTCTTAGTGTGAACAGTGGAGAAACTCCTTTAATAGTCATCCGGTTGCTAAAGTAAAGGTGTAGGCGGGATGAAATCCTCCATACTCCTGGAAGTCGAGCGTGCTCCTTAAACTTTGATTCCTTTCTCCACATCTTACAGGTAGATCATGCAGCAGCAATCAAGGAATATAGCAGGTCTTCAGCAGATCAGGAGGAACCTTTGCCCCATGAACTGAGACCCTCTGAGGTGTTGAGCATGACTATGGACTATTTAGTGACAAACATTATGGATCAAGGAGAAGGAAACTACCGGGAATGGTATGACTTCGTCTGGAACAGAACTCGTGGAATAAGAAAGGTAAGCACTTGGTGGAGGAAACGATGATAGAAAGCAAAAGATCACATACCACTCTAAAAAGTGAAGGCAAAAGCAGTAGGAATTCAAACGTTTTGAATTGCAAAGTGACTCAAGTAGAGTTGAAATTTTTTCAAAAGTAGTGCCAGATGGATATGTTCTTCAACTGTAGTTTAAAAATACATGTGATGCTTTCTTTACCGTTCCGGTTAGGATATAACACAGCAGCATCTCTGCAACCCACTGATGGTGTCTCTGATAGAGAAGTGCACTCGCTTTCACATCCATTGTGCTCATCACTTGTGTGAAGAACCCATGTCCTCCTTTGATGCCAAAATCAACAACGAGAACATGACTAAATGCCTGCAGAGCTTGAAGGAGATGTATCAGGATTTGGCTAACAAGGGGATTTACTGCAAGAGTGAAGCAGAATTCAGAGGTTATAATGTCTTGCTCAATCTCAACAAGGGTGATATTCTCAGGTGGGAACAACAGACATCACTTGTTTTCTCTCTCTGCCTCTGGGAAAAACTGAGATGAGGATTAAGTCTAGACAAATTGTAATGCAAATGAAGAGCTTAGTTGCAATTTTTTATTTTTTATTTTTTTTCCAAAGAAAGTGTACTATAATAATGTTTCACTTGAATTTATCAATAGGTCGTTTTAAAAAAGCTTTGCTTTATCTCCTTGAGTAACTCTGCAGGTAGTAAAAAGTCCAACCAAGCAACCAAAAAAGTTACAACTTCACTGTTCTCAATCAAGGGAGATTTTCTTCGTGCAGTGGTATCTGCTCTATCTGCAATAGGAACAAGCAGAAATCGTTTTGTGGGCAGACTCATACTTGGCTTTTCTAGCCAATCTCTTAACTGCCTTTCTCGCTAGATATCCATAGAATTATATAGGTTGGAAGAGACCCTTGGGATCATCAAGTCCAAAATTAGAGTGATATACCTAAATAACAAGCTGATTATGCAAGCATTTTTAGAAGGTTAATAATCAGTAAATAACGCAGCAAAGTCAGTTTGCAGCTGTTTGGTTTGGACAGGAGTTGTGTGTCTTGCTTTTAGGTCCTGATTTTAATTGTTACAGATTGATACTGAATTGTGATGGAATGCTGAAGCAAAAGTCTTGTCTCTGTCTTTTTTTCTCCACAGAGAAGTACAGCAGTTTCATCCAGAGGTTAGAAACTCCCCTGAAGTTAGATTTGCAGTTCAAGCTTTTGCTGCATTAAACAGCAACAACTTTGTGAGGTTTTTCAAGTTAGTGCAAGCAGCTTCCTATCTGAATGCCTGTCTCTTACACTGTTACTTCAACCAGGTAAGAAAAACACAGATGGGTATTTTAAAAGTGTTAATCAGTAAAACAGTCTGGGACTTTGGGGAGGAAGTCTTAGCAGAAATTTAGCCTTAAAAATAATCTTATTCCTGCTTTTTCAGAAGCATTTAAAATTTGGTAAGAGTTTTCTGCAAGGATATAGAAGGCAAATACTAGAATGCTCTTGTCATAATTTTTTTTTGTATATGTGTACAAATACATATTTCCCTTGAAAATACTTGGGAAGGAGAGAAGCAGGCATGAGACTTGCAAAGGAAATGCCACCCTGCAATGAGCAGAAACCCTTGCAAGTGTTTTCTTCTGCATAAAAGTCACAAATGGGTATGCTCAACATGAGCAACATTGAGTAGGAGAAACTAGAAAGTGATTGCATAGAACTTAGAAAGTTAAATCTCAATAGTTTTTTTTTTTGTGGATATTTGGTGACAAAGTACTAATTTCTTTTAAACATGATTTTCATGTGGTAATGAGGCACTGGGACAGGTTGCCTGGAGAAGCTGTGCCTGCTCCACACTTGCAGGCTTTCAAGGCCAGGTTGAATGGGTCTTTGAGCAACCTGGTCTAGTGGGAGGTATCCCTGCCCAAGGCAGAGGAATTGGAGCTAGGTGATCTTTAAGGTCCCTTCCAACCTAAACCATTCTATGATTTGTGTTTGTAGATGTTTTGAGGCCTTTAACTTTGTACTTACATGGCTTTTTCTCCCCCCTCCCCCTCCCCAGATTCGTAAAGATGCTCTGAAATCTCTTAATATTGCTTATACTGTGAGCACCCAAAGATGTACAGTGTTCCCCCTAGATCACCTGGTCCGCATGCTGCTGTTCAAAGATTGTGAAGAAGCAACTGATTTTATAAGTTATTACGGCTTGAGTGTATCTGATGGGTAAGTGTAAGGAAAAGGGGGTCTGTGCCTTAAGATGCTTTGGGGTTAGACCAGTGTTAGGCAAAGTGTTCATGTGGATCAGCTGCTCTTGTAGTCTGCAACTGGAAAAATAAAGGAACAGATGAGGGGTAGGGGCTGGGCTCTAAGTGAAGCACTGAGGTAGCAATAGGTGCAAATTTTAATAATACAGCCTATTTTTGCGGGTGTAATTTTTGATAAGTTTTTATTTTGTGTCTTTCTCTAAAGAAATGGGGCTTGTATCTGTGTAACTACCATGACTTCCCACAATAGCTTTTTCTGCACTTGTATATCTTTTTTTTACATAGTTTGATAAGATGACAAGGGATTTTGAGCATATGAAGTTCCTTCAGCCTTCTGGAAGGTGGTGAAAAATATGAGAAACATTTTCCCCAGAAGGAGAGGCTGTGTATTGAGCTTACTCTTCATTGGACTCTGGGGACTTCACCCTAGAAGGGGTGTTGTGGAAAACCCAGAAAAAAATAATACTGTTTTAAGTTCTTACCTCGCAGTTGAATTGTAAATTGCAGCTCTGTAGGAAATAGTGATACAGTTCTGCTTCTCAGGCAGCTGACGTTATGATGATGCATGTAGGGCAGCATGAAGTTGAACAGTGCAAACCAGTTTTTAGAGGATGCTAGAGGCCAACAGTTTGAGAGTCTGCCATGGAAGTACATACAGTGTAGGGTGTGTGCTCATACAGACTTGCAATCTCAAGAGACTGGAGAAAGCAAAAGAAAAAACAAACTTGAGCATGCCAGTTAGTGTTTTATTTCCTGTTAACATTCTGCTTTGAAATAATAAATCAGCCAGACTATAGGTGCCAAGACCGGAAAAAGACTGCAGCTTGTAAAATTACTTCTGTAGATAGCCCTGGCACCTGTCATGGGGGATGGAGCCTCGGGTAAAACGTGCATGGAGAATAGGAACAGTTGGATAAAGGTTAAAAATGGAAACAGACAGAATAGTCCATGAGGATTCCCAGAAGAGTTAGTGCAATTTGTTTGCTGTCCTGGGAGGTGATAGCTATGAGGACAGAGCACTCTGCCTTCCCTGCTCTGGTTCCAGCCAAAGATCAAGATCCAGGTTACAGGGGGCAATCCTGAGTGCCCAGTGCCTGTCTCACTTTGCTTTGCCCTACTCAGCTGTCCAACTGAAAACCTATAGGTTACTGTAGCTTTGAGAATGTACTCCTGTTCTCTGTTTTGCCCCAGTGCTTATGTGGAGCTGAATCGCTCCGCTTTCTTGGAACCAGATGGATTGCCTAAACCACGTAAATCGGTGTTTGTCAGCCAGAAGCTAACAGTCTCAGTCGGGGAAGTTGTAAATGGCGGGCCGTTGCCTGCGGTGCCTCACCACATCCCTGTGTCCAGCTTCAATGGGCAGAACAAGTATACTGGTGGAAGTGCCTCTATGGATCAGCCTAGTAGTAGCCAAAAATCTGGCATGGAAGCAACAGGTATGTTTTACATACTGCTCAGGAACTGGGTCAGCTCTATGAGTAATTTTATTGTGCAAAGCAGAAACTATTCTTGGCTCACATGGGCTGGAGTTGCATGGAAATTTGGATGTAGTGAAAGCATGTTTTGATTTTCATGTACATATACATCTGCAAAAGCTAAGAAGCAACCTTATTAATATATTTCTCAATTCAGGAAACACACTAAGGGAAAAGAGCACAATTTTGCCAGTAACAAGATGTTTGGCTACTTCAGACAGCTAGCTTCCATTTTCACTTTGCAGATTTCATATTGTAACTGCTTTTTCCTCACAGTGTGTATAATCATGTTGTTTTTCAAGTTAGCTGAATATACAGTTTTTTGTACTTGTTGAAAGTACAGATTTTGCATTTATTGGAGGGAGGTGTCTAGGTGCTTAAGTGTACTTGATTTAAAACAGTTATTTTATTGGAAATGTATATACTTGGTATTGGAGGTAACATCCAAGGATATTTTGGAATCTGATGTATAAAATAAATAAGTTTCTATGGTATAGTTATATGTTTTTAACTTTATGGCAGCAAGCTTCTGTTATGGATTTGGTTTATGACCTGATGAGATTTATCAGATAAACCAGCTTTTGAAGATAAGAATAGTTTTGCATCTATTTGTGACTGACCTGGTTTCCTTAATTTTTCTTTTCTGCTCTTCCAAGAAGGAAGAGTGGAAAGCAAAGTTGTAGATTTAGATGCCACAGGATTAAGCCTCCAACCCTCAGCTCATCTTCTGCCCTCACTGGTACCTCGTCAGCTTGTGGCAGTGCTGCCTCCTGCACAGGCAGTCTCCCAGCCTGCAGGACAACCTGAGCCCCTCTCTTCAAAGCCTCAGCCTGTCTACACAGACATAGTAAGTGAATTTAAACCCATCATGAAGTATTTGGGAAAAATCTGTGAAACATGGTAAAACATAACTGAGTTCTTAAGTTGTTCTAGTCTTCTAGAATCTGCATGTATTCTGTCGAGTCAAAAGGAGACACTCTCCGCTTCAGTGCTTGCGATACTTTGAGAAGTTGTTTCCTTGGACTATTCCAAAAAAAGCCTTAAGTGATTTCAGATGCAAGTCTGAAGTCAGTGCTTGCTATACCACCTTCATAGGATAAACAGTCCCGTCTTTTTAGCATGTATTTGAGAAACCTCTGAGGATAGAGTAAGAAAGCAATAGTAGAAAGTTACTATCTTAGTAAATGTTGCTTTAGGGAATCTTATTGAACTGTTTTTTAATGGCACGTCCTTCAAACAAGACACAATAAAGTTTCTTCTTATGGGTATATGGCTATTAATATTGAGTCTTGAACATGTACCCTGTATCTGTGCTGTTCCCCTTTTCTCCCTCCCACATGTATTCAGTTATGCACTAATGCTGAACCCACCTGGAAGTGTCTCATTGTTCTGTAAAGTACAGCTGCCATATTCTACCTAAATAGGACTATATTTCAGTGAAGATTAGGCCTAGTTGGTTGGAATTGAAAGAGAGTGAAAGAAACTCTGAACTAAGAAAATAGGAATCCCCTCAATTCACTTTTATTGGCTGTTACTTCTGAACTTGACTTGCTAATATTAAATATGGGCAGTTGCTTTTGTTTCCAGGCTTTTATTAATCTTCTAGGTAGTCTAAAATTCCAGACTCTTGTATTTGATTAGGTTAGCTTAGTTTGTAAGTAGAGATACAGATGATGTTGCCAAGTACAGTCAGTTAAATGGGGCTGGAAAGCCTCACCCCCAATTGACACGTGTACCAAGGCTATCCTGAGCAGGACTGTGTCTTGCTTCAGCTGCTTCCTCTGCTGTGTTGTAGGACATCGCTGAAGTGGTGGATGGGCTTGTGCATGACGTCCTGAAAGGAGAGTGCAGCGACATCAGCAGAGAAGGAGCGGCTTATGTGACTGCTGCCATCTGGTAAAGAGCATTTATTGCTGATACTCCTGGAGTCTGTTGTTAAAGCTGCAATTTGCCATAGCAGCAATATGTGTGAAGATCATAAAACTAAGTAAGGCAAGGTCTGTAGTGGACCTAAGTATTACTGATACAGTTGAGGGAAAGGCAGACCTTTCTTCAGATGTCTGCCCCCTCTCTCTTTCACACCAACTAGCCTAATGGAAGGCTAACTGCAAACTTCTCTAGACCTTGCCTTGCATGACAGTCATACTGCTGCCATGAGAATGTGTATTGTGGAAAGGAAGGTACCTGAAGAGAGGCAAGAGGAGTACGTTCAGACCTGGTTACTTCTCTGCTTCAAGTAACTCTAGGTACTCAAGGCAGTTGGTAGAGTGGTAGAAGTGGGTTTGTGACCAAAACAGTGTCAGTGCACCAATGTTTTGGTTGTTGCTGAACAGTACAGGATCATGGTTTTGTTTCCCCACTCTGCATCCCTGTGGGTAGGCTGGGGTGTGGCAGAGGCTGGAAGGGAAGGGGACACAGCTAGGACAGCTGACCCAGGCTGGCTAAAATCTATACCATATGGTCATGGTCAGCAATAAAGCTGGGTTAGTGGAAGAAGGAGGTAAGGTTTTCCAGCTTCTGGGTTGACTGGGCATTGGTCTGTCTGTGGGAGGTGGTGGCTGACTGTCTCTACTTTGCTTAGTTCTTTTTTGTTTCATCAGTGTCTTTCTTCCCATCCGTTAATTTTCTTGATTTTGGTCTTCCTATTTTCTCTCCTGCCCTCAGGCAGGGAGGGGCAGTCAGTAGCAGTGGGGGTGCTTGGCTGTAGTCAACCCACCACAATGGGAGCACACCACACCTTTGCATGGTGTGTTTGAGAAAATCACAGACATAGGGCTTTGAATGAAAACTTTCTGGCTTTGAAAACAGAATTGCTGTTTCTGCACAGCACTTCAGAGGCCACTGTGGAGGAACTTGTGACTGAAGTGATGGAGGAGATCCTCAGACAAGTGGCTGCGGGTGTTCTTAGTGCAGAAAGGGAGCGTGTCAAAGAGGAACGGCGCAGAGTAGAGGAAGAGAGGTGAGTTGCTGCTTTTGTTGTGGGGCAGGGTGGGTTGTATACACCCTTAGACAATGCAACAACAGCTGGTACTGACTAAGTCCTTGCACATCTGCTCAGGCCCAGTGTTCTTCCTCTCATGCTGACAGCACTCAGTTTCTGACCTTGACCTGCCCTGTGATCATGCAGTCAGGCTGTTGCTTCTGCGTTCTCAGGTGATATGCTAGTTACACTTTGGTGACCTCAGAGAGTCACTATGATAATGGTAGGGGACAATTTTGGGAACTTTCATTTGCTCAGAGCTTCTGGAGAGGGAGATAAATCCCAGTCCTGCTGTATGCAGGAACTTTGCCTCCCGAGTGAGCTACTTGTAGATTATTGGAGTAAGAATAAAATAAGCCCATTGCTATCTGTATTTTTTTATCTTTAGAGTGAGGAACCAGATAGTGGAACTTAAAATTAAGCAAATTAATTGTCTGACGCTGCAGGTAGTGCTTGTGTAACTAAGTGGCAGGTTTGTCATTGTGTGTCTTTTCACTTATGTAAATCCTGTCACTTGTGTAAATCTCTCCTCTCTCCTTCCAGGCAAAAGCAAGAAAGAGAACAATTAATAAAGCAGTTAAGCCAGCTGGTGGGTATGGAGTTAATGGAAGAAGTAATAAAGGAGGGTGTTCAAGAAGCTTCAGTCAACGAATTGAAGTATGTACAACATACTGTGTGCTATACTTTGCTGTAAGATGATATTCTAAGGGTGAGAATTTGTTAGGGAGTGGTGGACTTCTTGCTTGGCCTTCTCTGAGTTTGTTTTCAAAGAGCTACTTCAAAAAGTAAGTGTACTTGATTCTACAGCAGGCTGCCAGTGGTAGTCGTACTGTGTCAGACAACAAGCAGTCCTCCAGGGTGGAGGGAATAGAGGCCTTGTCTAAGACAAGGCTGCTTTGGGTGCTTATTTTAGTTCTGATCAGCTGTGGGCTCTCTTGCAGACCCTTCTGTAGAAGCCCATACTTAGGGTAAAACTTTGACTTTTGATAACAGGCCTTATTTAGAAGGGTCATAGAGTAGAAGAGTGGAAAATCCCTCCCCTTTGTTAAATGTGGTGGTCTTACCTCTTTGCACCTCAGCTAATTGTATTTGCATTTGCTGCAGTCTCCACCTTGTGAGATACATTGGTTTATTTCATTTTGAACTAGATGTGCTTTAGAAAGAGATCGGCAAGCCCGTATTGCCCGGTGTTCAAAAGTTGTCTGTGGCCATGTCATGGACCTCTTTCTGGAGGATGAGATTTTCCAGATTGCTAAGGAAACCCTTCAAGAGCTCCAGTGTTTCTGCAAATACTTGCAGCGGTGAGTTGCCATGCTGTGATACAAGTGATTTTCTTGGGACCATTGGCATGGAGTGGTTAATATAGTTTAAGATATAGCTGTCTGGTTGTGTTCCTTTGCTGTTGTCTTATCAGCCTCCAATAAGTTACTCAGCTATATATGAGATGGGGAGCACACCTTATTAGAGTCAGGTAATGACCTTGGCAGGATGTTTCATCTTCATTCTGTCTAGAAACTTGTAGTAATTTCTCCTTTTATTCTTTCTGTTGGATGTTTTTCTGGATGTGTGCAAAGTGTTTTGTTGGCTGTTGTGAGGCTCCAACTCAGAGATTCATTTCTCCCTGTGCTGTGCTGCCCCAGTACAGCCAGGTTGAGGTGTGTTTCAGGTGGCATTTCTCTCTGCTAAAGAGAAAGCAGCTGTGGAGCACCTTCCCTTGCAGAGTTCTTTCTGTCCTAAAACTGAGTTCATACGTCTATTCAGGGCATGTGTAAATCATCTTCAGAGTGACAGGGAAGGTTAAGAAGGAGCCTAAAAGATATGTGAAACAAATGTACATGCAGCAGTCAAGAAAAATGGATGGGATAGGGATGGTTTTTTATAATCCCTTAAATACCCAAGGAAATATAATAAAATATTTAAATTAATTATTTTTTGTGTTAAAAAAATGTTGAGTGCCATGTGTTTTAAATCCTTTGGTCATAGGAAAATAGATTATCACTTGATAAAGGATTCATTATGTTTTCTTGATGCTGGTGAATTTGCCTTTTTTAAATGTTCCTTAAAAATAGAACAAGAAAAGAGACATACCTTTCTTACTGCAATACATGTTGCAAAAGTGTTTTCAGCAAGTGCTTGAGATATCAGAGGAGCTTCTAATGGATTATTGTAAAACATTCGGTGTGCTAGGAATAAATGTGCTGAAAACTGGGAAGGAAAACTGTGCTGGAACATTTGCCTGGGAAGCACAGCTAGAAGAGTTGAGGAAGGGATGAGATGGAAGCGCAGCAATCAGGCTTCCCTCCAGTGGTCTCTGGCCACTGAGACCCAAGTGCAACTTGCTGAGCAGAAGGTCACTCCCTTCTGTTTGCACTGGAATTCCGAACAGGGCACAAGGCTGCCTCTTTTGGACACAGCTGGCAGGTCTCATCCTGTGCATCCCCTGAGACTGAACTTTGTGGCTATATGCAGAAAACCAGCTGGGAGCCTACTGCAGCACCATCTAACACTCACCCTGGGCAGACTGTAACTTGTGAATTGTTTGAGAGCCCAATCCAGTCTGAAGAGCAAAGATGAAGCCTGTTTGGTCTGGGGAAGAGTTCATTAATGTGACCTGCTTACCTATTCTCTTCCAAAGGTGGAGGGAGGCAGTGGCAGCGCGAACAAAGTTGAAACATCAAATGAGGGCGTTTCCAGCTGCTCCCAGTTGTACAGATCCAGAAAACAAACTGAAAGCACTGTCTCCCAGTGCTGAGTGGCCTATAGCCATGGAGAACTTGTGCAAGAGAATTGTAAACCTGGGGAATGGAGGAAAGCTGGGAGTATCTTGCACAAGGTAAGGATGCTTACAGTGACAGCAGCTAGCAATCTGTTTCCTTTTTGGAAGGTAAGTTACCTTCCAAAGCCCTCTTTGAACCATCGTGAACGTTAATGGTTTTGCAAAAGTGCTTGTTCTCAAATACCGCCAAACAGACCCTCGCTATACAGCTGCCATGACAAAGGCTGCAAATCTAAAGAAGCCCTTCTTCTCTTTATGGCAACTTTCAAAATTTCCTGCAGTACTTTTTGGGTCTTAGTGAGTGTTTCTTAAATTTGGTGAAAGTACCTGTTTTACACCAAAAATTACAACTAAGAATCTTTTGTTTCCAGTTTGAATTGCTTGAGAAACAAGACACTGCATGAAATCAAAGTTCAGCACTTCTACCAGCAATTGTTAAGGTACATCGGCATTTAGTCCGTGTTTTCTTTCTAAGAAAATTGTAACAGGAATCTCAAATGTCAGTAAGAAATTGCAAAACATACTCTAGTGTCCACTTGCAGCCTCACTTCTGGAAGTATTTTCCAGATAAGGGAAACTGGAAGATAAGTTCATGAAAGTGTTAGGCCATCTGATCCTATTGCTGTAGGTATAACTTCAAGGATCATGATGGGTATTGCAGGGTTTTTTTGTACCTGGTGAGATGATGCCTGGGATGGGATGTAGGGGAGAGGAGTAAATGAGCTGTTAACAGCCTGGCTTGTGGAACAAAGGGATGGATCTAGATGTTTGAAGTGCAGCAGGAAGTCTACCTTATGGCTTGTCATGCACTCTAGTGGCCTTTGTGTTTATTGGAGCAGGAGATTGGAGTGTGAAAGTGAAGCAATACATATGTGGTCTCACAGTCCCCAAAGTAAAGCTTATGTAACAGGTTTAGCCACTGCGGTTCTTGAAGGCATCTGCTCTGTGATAAAATAGATGAGCAACAGATCTAAAGGATTAGCTCTAACTTTGGACTCTTTGAACTGAACAGAAGCTACTTACAGTATTGTAACTAGTTCAAAGCAAGAAAAGCAATCCCTATATGGAGATGAGAGTGAGCACTAGGGCCATCTTTTCACCAGTTTCTGTGTCTCTTTAAGTGATTTAGCTTGGACTCCCCTGGATCTTGTCTCATTAATCACTGAACATATTCCAGTTCAACAAGAACAAGTGTTTTGGAAGGTGCTATTGGTTTTGCCAAATGATGATGAATGTGCAGAGGGTGATCCCAGCAGGTAAGTAAAAGAATTAATTGCTGAGTCTCTTTCTCAAACAGGGCAATGAAGTGGTAGTATACAGTCCTTGATGTATTTTGCTTCCTGTGCCATGTCTAATTTCCAGTTTGTTTTCTCCTGACATTGTTCATTGAATTCTCTTTGCTCATACTGAAAATGGAAAACCTTGAGAGATGCAGCAGGACAGATATGTTCAGGACATTTTAACAGCTATTTAACAAAATTAAAGCAATATGAAGTTTGGGATTATGATAAATTGTGGTGTCTTAGAGGTGTTGGTGCTAAAACCCTAAAATGTCATTTTTAAAAAAAAAAAAACAAAAACAAAAGCCCCAGAAGCCTGCTCTTTTGTGTTTGCTAGGGTACTGATGGATTGGCTGAAAGCCAAATTTATGGGAGACAAAAGCTGGAAGAAAAACACTTCACATACAGAAGGCAGAATTCAAACACTGACATTATTTAATTCTGCTGGCATGCAAGGGAGCAGAAGCATTAAAGTCAGTGTGTGTATAAAGGTAAGTGAGAACCATTTCATGATACCTAACAAACCATAAAAGGAGGGTATCCTGTCAGATGGAGGGAGATGATACTGGGAGGGTGGGTGAAAAGGTGTGAGAGAAGATGGATATTTTTTATTTTTTTTTTTTAATTCCTTGTTTCCAGTCAATTGAGTAAATACCTGCCTGTATACAGCGTGATATTTAGAACCTCAATTATCTCAATTCCTGATACTGAATCAGGTGCTGAAGTGCACTTATGTGCCTCACCTGCATCTATTGGATACATCCACATTTGTCTTAACAGCTTGTTGTCTTAGGGCTTGTAGACCTCCTGGTAATAAATGTCAAACTGAATACTAATGATAGTAAACTGCAGATTTCAGTATGTTCAGCTTTGATTCAGCTTCATTTAGATACATACTGTTGTCATCTTTCTTTCTTTTATAGGTGGCACATGGTGCCCTCTCTGACTCTGAGCTTGATATGACTGAGATGCAAAAAGACTTACTTGGAACCAGTGGTCTCATTCTTCTCCTGCCTCCTCGTGTTAAGAGTGGAGATGTTGCAGAAGATGATGTTTATTGGCTTTCAACTTTGCTGCAGCTGAAACAGTTGCTTCAGGCCAAACCTTTCCACCCAATAGTTCCTCTGGTGGTTCTTGTCCCCAGTCAGGAAGAGGAGGCCACAGAGAAAGAAGTAGAAGAGGGTGTGTAATTATTTCTGTACCTTTAAAAAACAATGTGAATGTTTAGCGCAGTCCCAGTAGAACTATTGCGGATAGTGCAGACTCTCAAATACCTTGTCTGGTAGGGGGAGAGACTGAAGTGCAATACTTCTCAAAGATTTACTAGAAAGCCTGAGGCCTTAAGAGCTGATCAATATGAAAAGTGATGAACTTCCTTTTGGCTTCCAGTTTTCCTTTGTGCACTGTATTTGATCCTGCGAGTCTGTGGGCAAGGATGGAGAAGTGATGCTGTGAATGCATGTGGAGAATGTAGTCAGAGTAGGAGATACAGTTGCTTTTTTTTTCCTCTGTGTACATGGCAGGTGTTCTTATTTTTAAGGTTTGATGCTGCAAGATTTGATTTCGGCCCAGCTTATTTCAGACTACACTATTGTTGAGCTCCCAGGTTCTATCAATGACTTACAAGGCACCAGAAAGGTAAGAACATTAGCTCATATGAAGAGGTACTCAACTGATTTATCATTAACCTCACAATTAATAATACCTTCTAAGGAATGATTATGTTCTCAGTAGCTTAAGTGGCAGCTGAATCTTGTGTAATGGGATATTTTTTTCCATTGAAGTTTCTGTAACATAGTTTTTCTTCATAAAAAGCTCTCACCGTTTATTCAAACACCTGAATTTGCTGGAGTTGGGTGCTTGGTTGTTACTAGCTGGAATCCAGCATCAGCCAGAACTTTTCCAAAATTAAATACTTCTGCTGCTTTTCCATTACTTGTGACTGTTCTGTTTTATCTGGCTAGAGATCAGTGGCATTTGCTACATAAAAGTTGGCTTCATCTGTGTGATACTGCAAAGTAAATACCAAAATATGTGGATTATGTAAATCCATACTTGTCTGTCCCGCCTGTGTGGACTAGCAGGGGTATAGTTGCTGCCTAACAGACAAGTGTTGGGTAAGCGTTTGTACCCTTAAATTCCCAGTCCTAAAATGTGAAGGACCCTTTGTAGCAATTCTGCCTGCTGTGAGATCACACAGTATTATTTCATGTTGATGAATGGGATTGGGGGATGCCTTTATCCTCTTACATATGCAAAGTAGGACTGTACAGTTCTCGCCTTTACAGCCTGTTGTTTAATCCCAGACAGCAGCTGGGACCATACAGCTGTTCAATCACTTCCTGCCACCTTCCCCCACAGCCCCCACCCCAAGTAGTGTTGGAGAAGAGGGTTGAGATAAAGATATTTTAATAGTACAGTAACAGAATGTAAAGTAATAATAATGCTAAAACAACATACAAAAAGAGGGATGCCACCCAATGGTCAATTGCCCAGCCTGTTCTGAGCAGTGATCTCAGATTCCTATCCCCTGGCCGACCTCCACTTACATCCTGAGCATGATGCCCATGGTATGGAATGTTCCTTTGGCCAGCTTGTTCTGTCTATGCTGCCTTTTAGCTTCTATGGGAAGCTGAAAAAGTCCTTGACTTGATATAAGCATTACTTGTTAGTAAGTAAAACAATATGTGTTATCAATGTTATTCTCCTACTAAATCCAAAACACAGCAGCTACTAGGAAGAAAATTAACTCTATCCCAGCTGGAACTAGTACACCAGCTTCTCCCCTTCAGTTTGTTGTGTGCTTGGCAAATAGTGTCCTGGAGATGACTTAAAAACCCATGGTGAAAAATGGTAGCTATAAGTCTGAAATAGCTTTTTGTGTGAGTCACAGCAGGGTGGTTTGGAGAGGTGGGAGGATATAATGGCCCAGAGCAGTTAAGTTGACTTAAACCAAGAGCAGCTTCAGCCCTTTATTCTCTTCTCAAGGTTTCTGAAGAAGGTGCCTAAGAAAGAAGGTTGAGAACAAGAGAAGCCCAGAGTGATGCTCCCTCAAACCCTTGCAGCTTGCATCTCTCTGCAGTTCAAGGACTGCCAGGATCAGACATGGCATCTCTGTATATAGTCACCCTGGGCTAATTTCTTTGAATCTGTCCAGTTTCTCCTCATATGTTTTTGGTATCCTCAGAGTCCTGCAGCAGGGAATTCTACTGCATGACTGCATCTAGTGTGAACGGCCTCTTTCTGTCTGTTCCTGAGCCTGCTGCATGTGAATGCATTTGCGACCAAGTAATTGGAAAATTACGTTGCAAATATGAGGATGCCAAGAATTAATTTGCTTGTATTTTGCTGCATAGTATCTTGAATACTGTTGCATCAAACTTTTGCAGGATTTGCAGGTTTGCAGGATTGAATCCTTTGTGTCCTGCAGACACAAGAGCAGTTTTCAATCACCCATGTTTTATGTGTTGTAGATCTCTGCAGCTGTGGGCTGGCTGATTTCCCAGTGCCCTGACTCCCTTGAGCTCTGTAGTCAGACCCTTCAGGAGTATGTTGAGAATGGAATTGATGGTGAATTTGGCAAGCGCTTCTACCATGACTGGAAGGAGAGGCGTTTAGCTGGCCTGTCATCTCAAGAGCCTGGGGTCATCATAGAGCTGTACAACAGCACACTGCAATTTCTTTCGGATGTGGTGTCTTCGGAGCACCTTTGTGACTTGTCCTGGCCTGTTACTGAGTTTTCAGAGCCTGGCGGTAACAAGTTGTTGCCCCACCTGCAGTGGAACATGCCTGATCATCTGGCCTGGCTGAAGAAGGCAGTGCTGTCCTTCCAGATTCCATACCTTGATCTGCCTCCACAAGGTGGTACGTACTTCACACTGCAGCATCCACTTGGCAGCATGCCATTCTCTCAGAGGTGTCTGTGTTGTATCGAACTACCAGCCTGCAAGGTGGGTAGTTTGGCTCTTGTAAATTCTTGCTATTTACTTTGTTGTTTTCTTTTCCACAGCTCCTTGGCGTCCTGTTTGCTGCATGATTTTTCAGTATGTGTGTCAGATTGCTAGTTCTTCCCATACTCAACCACTGATCCAGTCTCAAGTGGAGAACTTGCTAAGTAAAACTTACCAGAAGTGGAAAAACAGGACATCTGGGAACTCTGATGAAGATGGACCTTCTGTTGATGAGATCCCTTGGGATGGTATCTTGGCAGTCTGCATTGATCATAAACTGAGAGACTGGAAACCACCAAAACTGCCCATTGCTCCAGGTATTGTGTCCTTCTACAACACGGATGATACTTCTTGCATAAGTGTGTTTAATAACTTGACAATGGTGCCTGTATGTGTGGCAGCAAGTAATATGTAGTAGGGAGGGAGCTATGGTCTTGCTGTCCTTACTGCACATCTGTCTTCTCTTTGGAGTGTGTATTTAGTGTTGGTTATGACTTGACTTGAGCTTGTGATGAAAAAACTTTGTCTCTGTGTGGTCAGTCTTTCAGCCTTCCACTCCCAATAGGAGAGGGTTTATATTGAACTAGAGGCCAGGAGTTGGTCTCTTAGAAGTCATGTAAGCTCAGGTCAGCTGAGATAGCAGATTGCTGTTAATGATCAGACTGTTAATGAACACTTCCATGGATTAATTTAGTTTGTTTTGGATTCTGTTTTCTTTCAGTTTCAAGTCTGTGTGGCTTTTTTTGGTGCCCTGTTTGGCGTAACTACAGGGTGTCTCTTTTAATGAAATGAGTACCTAACCCTGTGGTCGTTGGACTTGGATGCACTAAAGGTCTTTAAAATTGAGATAAAGCAGCAATTTACAGTCTTTCCCAGTAATCTGGTTATCTGTTGAACAGTAAAGAAGGGACCATCTTACATGGAGATTACAATTTAAAGCTATTTGAAAGTGAACATGCAACTTTTCTTCAAATTTGCTTTTTGATACTGAGCTTTTCTTCTGAAGGGGAAAATCCGCTCTAATATTAAAAGCGGAGTTTGGGTTTGTTCACAGAAGCAGTAAGTGAAGACGGCCAGATTCATGTGTACTTCTTCAAGGAGCATTTAAAGAACTTCACTCTCCCTTTTTCATGGGAACAAGCCAGACTGCGCACGCAGGAGGAGATCCGGCAAGGCCACAAGAGGTGAGGCAGCTGCTGGCACTGCCTGTTGGCAGTAGCATTCAGCTGGTCATTGTGCCATCAGAGCTGCTCAGTGAACTCTACAGAGGTTGTTAAAGCCTCTTCAACGAACACATAGGGCTGTCATGATGCTGAAAACCAGCATATGCTACACTCTTAGAATGGGCTTTTGGTTTTGGGTATTTTTGTTAAATTTTTCTCCATCCTCAGGTCAAGGGTTAAATCATCCAACTCTTTTAAGAAAACCTATAACATCTCTGTGATGCCAGATCAATATGGTTCTGGCATGAGTGTGCCATCAGGTCAAGAAAAGAGCATTTGTGGTCCAGATGAATTCACAGACACAGCCTTGGCCGAGGAGCTTCTCTCAGAGCGTCTGTTGACACAGTTGCAACTGGAGAAAATAGAAAGCAGGAGGTACGTTCCCAAAGCAGCATCCTTTCCTTTGCAGCTCTGGTCCAGGGTCATGAATGATTTCTAACTTGTATGTAATGGGAAGTTGAAGTCCAACAGTGCTAGGAAACAGCCCAGACTTATCTCTAGTTTCATCTAATTTGATCAAGCGTATCAGTGCATTCCAGTTCCCTGCTAACTCCTACTTGCCTCACAGGAATAGTCTAGGATGGTAGAAATACTTGGAGCTTTGAGGAACGATTGGAAACTCAGTGGTCAATGAAGCCACCAAAACTAAAGCAGTGCAGTGTGTCCTGTAGTATCAGAAATATCTAGGAAGTCCACTTTGGGATGTCAGTTTGGTGCCTGTAGCTATGCAGATCACAAAGCTGAAGAACTAAAGCTTTTGACATTGGCCCAGAAGTTTCTTGTCTCTTCTGCCTTTCCCTTTAGTTGGGTGTCTTCAGTCTGTGTTGCTCTGTTCTGTACCACAGCCTTCTATGATGGATTTTCATCACAGCAGTGGGGCATGTCAGACTGTGTTGGAAATGACAGAACATCACGATCGTTATTGCAGGCACTTCTGAACCCAAAACTTAACCACTTGGTTACAAGAACACAACCAGGCTGCAGTCTGAGTGGTGTTCTTGACTTTTCTGTCCAGGTTTGAAGAGCAGTTGCATCGATGCCTAGCTGAGGACATTGAGCCCCTTGGTGATTTTGTAGGTCTTCCTCTCTACCTTCCCCAGTCTCTGGTCTCTGCCCCAGCTGTCACCTGTCCATTGATGAAGTCCCCTGTATTATGTGCTCAAGAGGTAAGAACGCATGGTACTAAGAGCTATAGCTCTGAGTCAAACCTCCTGCAGTTGCAAAACCTTTAGTGGGAAATACCTTGGTGTGTAGTATTGGATAGACATGGGAAATAATGGAAAAAACTATGCCTTGAAAATTTTTTCCCGGGGTGGGGGAATGCTTTCTGCAGATCTGGAATTAAGAGTTCTTCACAGGCATTAAGAGCTGTCAGCTGCTGACAGTCATAACAGTGTCCATATTGATCTTGTGGTGCTGCACTTTAACTGTGGGAATCACTGTTGTGGATCAACTTCCCCAAATTAAAGGCAGGCAGGGGACAGATAGAAGAACATGGTATTTTGCCCTACCTCCTCAGGGATGGGGGTTGCTGACCTCCATGGTTGATCTTGAAAGCTGGGGGAACAGCCAGTGAGCTGCGAAGTTCCTTACTGATACTGGGTAATGCTCCTTGCTTAGTCTCATCTCTTTTTCTGCCCAGGCTGGGAGTCAAGATGAATGCAAGCTTTTGGGGGAGGAGCTAAGCCCCACACTGTCGGACAGACTGAAACACTTGCAACAGCTCCTGAGAGCGAACAAGGATGGTGAAGTTGCCTCCAAGCTCCACCTATCTGCTTTGGTGGACATGGTGGATATCTAAGTAGAGCTTAGATACATGTGCAGGTGGAGAGGTTTGGTAAAGAAGTCAAGGTCAGTGATTGAACAGAGGGATAAGCTTCTGGGGCAAGTTCCAGAAAAAGCAAGTGTCCTCCTGGAAGAACACAGAGCAGATGTGCCGCCTGGGCCCTTCTCATGTGTCTGGCTTGCACAGTGGTAGCACGTCAGGGCTCACTGTGTCCCTTTGGCTCTCAGGTGAGCATTGGCTGGTCTGGGACTCCCTCCTTTTGTGCTTCACAGGCACAGAGGTGAGTCAGATGTTTTTCCTGGAAGACCTTAAATTGACACTTAGTGATGATTTTTTTCCTTCTATGAGTTCTCAATGTAGGTAAACAGCTTCACCAGGAGAAAGCTATAAGGTAGCAGGGACCCCTGGGAACAACAGGGCAATTGCTCTCCCTAGACAGTCCCTGAGATGTCCCCACTGTGTGCTTGCTTCATACGGAAGCTACCTTGCAACAGCACTGTTTGAATTTGCTGTTTTGTTGGCCAGGAATTGTCAGTCCTGTCATCTTTTGAGTCGGTGGAACACTTGGTATATTTTGTGTTTAATGATGCTCAGTACAAATCCAGAAGGATTTTTGTGCTGCTGGCCCTAGGCTTTTTTGTATTGGATATTTACGACGTTAAAACTAGAGCAGTTGCTTATTCTACAGATAAATTGTCGTGCTGGAGAGCAGGATGCTTTCTTCAGGAAGCGGCTATGGAGAAATTATTTTCCGGGCTTTTGGGAGCAGATTACTTGTGTTCCCCAGTGTTGAAAAAGCTGTACCTTTTGAAGACACTTGATTTTGGTTTAATATTGATTCCCAGTAAACAGCATGAAGATCTACTTCATGTCTGCAGTACTCTCCTACAAGTAATCCTTTTCTTGAAAGTGACAATGTCAGATGTTTCTCTGACAAAAGTTTCCCTCTGGTGAAATACAAATAAATTATTACAGCTTTGGCAGTAGAGTCGGGTTATCTTGCCTGTCAGATACCAATTGTCTGTCTTGCTTCTAATTTCATTTGAAATTCTCAGTACTCCAAAGCTGGCAGCTGCCTTTCAAAAAACTGATTTTAGTTGTTTGTGGTTTTTTAGTAGCGTTTGTATAATTTCTGTTAAACCTAGAATAGCAAGAGTAGTTTAATACTAAGTTGAAATAAGACGTTTAAACTGAAGGAATTACGCTTTGGGGTACTGTTCATACCACGTGTACTTGTGTTGGGCTGAGTTGTGTTAACTTGCCTTGGTTTTCTGCAAAGAAGCCAGTGTGAGGCTCTGGGACATGCTTTAACCCTTGGTTACCCGGAATTCAGCTGTAACAACCCAGGAGTGCTTTGGAGCAGGCTTCACACTGTCTCCTGTAAACCTGGCCTACCGAATAAATTTGTAGTGTCTTGGAATGTGGTGGTGGTGTCCTGTTGCTGCGCAAATGTTCCCAGTACGGGATCCTCTCCCAGCGTGCTGCCTCCTTTGAGCCCTGGGTTGTCGAGTGTAAAACGCCCCCATCTGCACGGCAGAGCGCTGTACGGCCTGGCAGCAGCGCTGTACGGCCCGGCCTCGCTTCCCGGCAGCCCCCCTGTCCTTCTGGCTCAGGGTCTCAGGGCTTCGCTGTGGCTCTGGGACACCGTGGGGGGAAGTTGGGGAGACAGCAAAAGTTCCGACGAAGGTGGGATTCGAACCCACGCGTGCAGAGCACAATGGATTAGCAGTCCATCGCCTTCACCACTCGGCCACCTCGTCCTCTTCTGTGAAACTTGGGGCTCCGCCCCTCCCCAGAGTGGGCAGCATGTCTGCTGCCCCGCCTGGCGAGGGCGGGGTCACCCTGCGAGGGGCCTCCCCTAGGCGCCAAAACCTCTGTCGTGACGAGGAGGAGCGGGCCTGCCGGAGCAGGGTGGGGCGAGGACTGGAGCTAGGCCGCCGCAGACGCCCGCCCCTCCGCGCAGGCGCCGAGCGGGAAAAGGGTGGGCTGCCGCCATCTCCCAGCCAGGCGGGGCTAGCAAAAGCCCTGCCCTCTCTGAGGCTTGAACTCAGGACCTTCAGATTATGAGACTGACGCGCTGCCGGCTGCGCTAAGAGGGCGGTGGCCTAGACCTTCTCCCCCGCGCAGTAAGAGCCAGGCGGGGGGAGTGCTGTCCCGCGGCAGGACGGGCGGGGCGGGCTGGCAGGTAGCGAAGGGCGGGGCTGGGGGCAAGAGGCGCAGGGGGCAGGACGAGGTGGCCGAGTGGTGAAGGCGATGGACTGCTAATCCATTGTGCTCTGCACGCGTGGGTTCGAATCCCACCTTCGTCGGAACTTTTGCTGCAGCGCTGGGCACAGCTGGGGTGCGTGTGTCTTGCGGCCGAAGTTGCTTCAGGCCCAGCTGGGCACAGGGGGACTGTGGACTCGACTCCCAGCGGTGCCTGAGCCCCGGGGGCAGCGAGGGCCTGATCCATCATGGTAACTGCATTCTACTAAGGGGAAGAGGTAACTAGTCCCCCGGCGGTAGTGTTTGAGTTTAGTAGAAGGAAAAGGAGAGGTCCGGACAGAAGTATTGAAGAAGCATCTTAAAAGGGCAGCCAGGTCCTGGCATGGAGGTGGCTGGAAGTCTCAGAGACTCACGGAAAACTCAGAAATCCTTAAAAGAGCTATTGCTGTAGAAAGCAGGTGTTGAGCAGTTAAGAATATAACCCTCTGAAAGGGGAGGGTGCGACTGGAAAGCATACCAGGACACGTGAAGAAATGGGGAGCGAGGGCAGAGAAGATCACCAGTGTCTTTTGAAAATCCTTTCTGAACATGCCTGTTCATCTTAACTGCAAAAAAGAGAGAGGGGGCAAAAAGCAGACTGCAAATCTCATCTCACCCAGGTGAGATGGTGGGAGCCAGGTACCTGGTGGGAGCCCAGAGAGGGATAGGAAGGTGCCACAGCCCCATGCCCACCCCGAGCTCTGGTTGGCACTGTGCAGTGGCTCTGGCCGAGCTGCCTGGAGAGGGACTGATCGTCTCTGTACACTCCATCCGGTGGGGGCATTAGCCCTCTCCTGCAGCTAATCTTGGCCATCTGACCTGGCAGAGCTTGCCCATCTAATCTGGCCATCTGGCCTGGGTTCCCTGCACAGGTAACAGGTGCTGCCAAGTACCTCCTGCAAGCCCTGCTAGGTGTAAGAGCCCAATAGACTGGCTGCAGGCAGGGCAGCCATGCCTGGGTGACAGGTCCTGCTGTTGCTTGTGGGACTAGCAAGCGCTGCAGGGCAGGGGCAGGAGCTGGACCTGGGTGGGAGTGATGCCTTGGTCATTGCTGTGTCCAATGGGGGACCCTGGGAAGCCTGGGCCTGACCAGAAATATGGCCTAAGGGCACCTACGCTAGTGGTGTCAGCTTCAAGGTACAGCCTCTATACTGCTGCCCATGGCTGGTATAGGGACCCTGCTGTCATGGGGAGTTTACCCCTTCACCTCTGTTCCCTTGCAGGTAGAGCTGCTTCAAGCTCCCATCATTGCAAAAGTGCTGCTGCCAGTCCCCCATCACTTACCCCACTTCCCAGAGATGCTCCCAAGTCCTTTCTGCCCCCACCCAGACTTCAGATATTCCCCAGCATCTCTAGGACTGCCCCTGTCCTACCCTGAAATGAGCTCTTGGTAAAAGTATGCACCCAGGCTGACCCGGGGCAATTTGGTCATTTGAAGAGGACAACTCAGGGCAGAGAAGTGCAGAGCCATGGTCATGCCTACCAGGACACAGGGACGCATAACCCATTGAGGGGGATAACTGAGAAGTTGTATATGTACTCTCCTCACAGGTTTGGGACTGTAGAGACAGGGAACAGTCCTGTGTGTCATGCTAAGCTCAAATCCCTGGTAGCTGTGGGGTATCTCATGGTTAAAAGTGATAAAAGTTGGTGGCTGGCTTTCAAATGAGCTCTGTGCTGGCTGGGTGGAAGTGGAGTAGTGGGTGTCCAAAACGAGGGCTTGTCCAGGAGTTGAGCCTGGGACCTCCCACACCCTAAGTGAGAATCAGACCCCAAGACCAACAAGCCAGGCTGTGTAACTGCCTGGGTACCCTCACCCTCTCCCAAGCACTGGGGTTCTGGGGGGCCGCAGGTGCTGCTTTTTAGGGATGGGGCCTGCCATCAGGCCCTGGCAAGCAGAGCAGGGCTGAGGGATACACCAGCCTCCCCAGAGACTTTCATACTTCCTGGGAAAGCACGGAATATTCTCAGGGAATGATGGCTTGGGCAGGGGCCAGGTGCCCCTGTGGGTAGTAAGAGCTGGGCTGTGATGGCCGAGGGGTGAAGGCGTTGGACTCGAAATCCAATAGGGGTTTCCCTGCGCAGGTTCAAATCCTGCTCACAGCGTGAGGTTTTAGCTGCTGCCATTACGTCTCTGCCATGAGAGCCAGCCTGGCCCTCTGGTGAGCAGGGGTAGGAGAATATTGGAGTCCACAGCTCAAGGCCTGCCCCTCATCACCTCCCTGTGAAGCAGGTTTTGCATCAGGTAAACCTGCTCCCTGAGAGAGTGAAGTAACAGACCATTTGCCCTGGGACATGGTGGAATCCTCCCTTCTGAGATGGGACTACCCAGAGAGAGCTGGAGACCCACAGCAGAGCCATGGGGTAGCAATTGTGGGTTTATCTGCAGTTGTTTTTACCATTACATTGTGGGCTGAGTGTCCAAAGAGGTACAGCTGGGGAGCTTGGTGCAAGCTTTGGGTATGGTCCTGGGTTCAGCTCCCAGAAGAGCCCTCCTTTGGAGCATCTACCTGTTTTGGCTGATGTGTGGGACTGTGGCATAACCAGGGCATAATGAGGGCAGCAGTGTTGTGCCTGACACAGAGGGATTGGTACCACGCCCTGGCTGGGCACATCCCTGTGAGCAGGATGGATACCCCAAGATCCGGCAGTGCATGACCCAAGATTCTGGTTTTAGGATCAAGGTTCTTGGGACAGAGCAGGATGGGCAGTGGGACTGGAGTCTGGCAGAGGGGACTTGCTGTTTCATTAGTTTAAGTCTGATATGTGGCTGAGGGAAGCCTTCCTCTTGAGTCACAAGGTTCAGAAAGGACCCTTTTGCTTTCTAAACTACTTCTCAGAGAGGAGTCTAGGTGCAGCTAGGTCCAGCCTTAGTCCCAGATGTGGTCAGCACTTTATGTCTAAAGGATTATATACATTAGCCACTTAATCAGAACAAACATTTACCTGTTTCAGAGCCTTGCCAAGGACATTCACTGAGACAGTTTGGCAAAGCTGAAAAGACAAATGATTTATTAAGGCAACAGGTATAACAAATTTGGAATTGCTGTTTATAAATACACTTACTGCAGAAATTGAGCTTGAGTTAATAGTTCAGCACTTCGTTAACAAACTTTTTCTGGGTAACATCTGATGTAGTCAGAGGCACGTGTCTTACCAAAGAGGGGTCCCTCCTTGGGGAAGGGAGAAGGTTGGGCCCATCAACCCATCCAGTAGTTGGAACTCTTACCCTCAAAATGAAGGATTCTAAATGCCAGATTTATATTTTTAGTGAGATGGGACTAAGAGTTGTGTGCCAATTAAGTCTTAACAAGACTTGTGTTTGGTACAGAGGCACAGTTGCTCTCCCTTCTTTACTGAGTTAACATCCAGCTGTGCGTCCTCTGCCTCACAGAGGTGCCACTCAGTTGAGTCACTTGTCCCAGTCTTCAAAAGATAAGGAAGGTATGCAGCTCTTGCTCAGTTGCTTATCAGTACTTTCAGTGGTAGATAAATATATAGCTTAACTTGTCTCAAATCAGATTTACAATGACTGTATTCTAACACAGACAAACCTGGTAGTTTCCCACACTTGCCCAGGCCCCTTCCCATGCCCTTATGCTGGGGATGTAGCTCAGCGGGAGAGCGCTTGCTTCGCATGTAAGAGGCCCTGGGTTCAACCCCCAGCATCTCCATATTCTTTTTACCCCTGAAATCAGTTTTCTCCCAAGACATTGCTGGAGGACACTTCCCTGTAGTGCAGGCCCTGTGGCAAGACTCTTCACTGCCCCTGGACTTTTTTCCCAGCCATGGGTAAATACCCCAGAGCGTTTCCTTTTCCCAGACCTTGCAGATGTGGATACAGGGAGTACTGGGACGGTGCAGATGGCCCCACACCAGGCTGGAGGATATTTTGTCCCCAGCAGACCTCATGGTAAGTCTGGGGCATCCCCATCCAGATGGGAATGGGATGTCCCCATCCAGTCAGAGTATGCTAGGGGCTGTGATGGCCGAGGGGTGAAGGCGTTGGACTCGAAATCCAATAGGGGTTTCCCTGCGCAGGTTCAAATCCTGCTCACAGCGAGAGATTTTATCAACAGTTAACACAGTTGGGTGGATTGGTGGGCTCTTGGGAGACTGTCCCTGTGGAAGCCCATGGCTAGAGAGCAGTACCAGAGCAGTACCAGTGGCCCTTCTGCAGTGCTGTGCACTGGTGGCCCAGTGGAACCCAGCAGAGTCATCCTCTTAGGCACGGCTGAAGCGATGTAGCTTGGCCGTGTTCCCTCTGCTGAGATGGTTCCACTACTGCCAGTGACGAGGTGCTGTCTCAGCTATCATGGGTGACAGTGCAGAGCTCTGTTCCCACCTTATGGTGGCCAGACCATGGTGCAGGGTATGCACATAGGGGAATATATTTGAAAGATACCTTTTCCAGAGGCAGAAATGGAATTTATCACCACTACCTCTTGGAGAGGATGGGTTTAAGGAGATAAAAGCTGGAGATGCTGGGAACATAAACCAGTTTCTTACTTGCAAGGCAAACACTCTCCTACTGAGCTACACCCCCTGCCAGAGAGCTGCTTGCACCCAGGGGTCCTGCTGACTGACAGGGCAGTTACAGGACCCTAAGGCTGTGTCCAGGTGCCAGCCCTGCAGCTTTCCTACCTGTGAACATGCATCAGGACCAAGAGAACTTAACAACTCATCCCAGCCCAACTAGTTCTTTGAGTAGTGCATGTCAAGGAGGGCGTTCTTGCCATCTTATAGTATCTTGGCTCGTTGGTCTAGGGGTATGATTCTCGCTTCGGGTGTGAGAGGTCCCGGGTTCAACTCCCGGACGAGCCCTCTTTTGGACACCAGCCTTCCTCAGCTGGTGTGCGTGGCCTCAGTCCAGTGGGGCCACGGCCAGAGTAGGGTGGTGGGAGGGCACCAGTACCTGGTGCAGCACAGATGGGCAGAGTCTTTACAGTGGACATGTCCCCATAGCCATGATCTCCATCCTGTGGTAAAACAGATAGTTGAGTGCAGGCCCTGTTTTTGGGGAGAGCAGGGTGGGGGGTGAGGCAAGTTGGCCAGGCCTCCACCCCTGCCTGTATACAGGTGATGTAGCTCAGCAGTAAAGTATTTGCTTTACATTTTAGAGGCCCTGGGTTCAACCCCCAATCTCTCTAGGTTTTGACTCCCTCCCTGCCAGCTGCAGGGCTGGCAGAGCCAAGATCACCAGACCACACAGAAAAGCCCTCTGGTTGCCTGTGAGCATGGGGCTCGTCTTGGGATCACCTGGCACTTGCAAGACTGTAAGGAAATGCCCACAGCCCTTTTCTTTCCCTGCCTGTGAGGTACGGAAGAACTTTCTGTCCATTCCTAAGGGAGATTGGGGTGAATATTGATGTTGACAGGAATTGCTGAGCTATTGAGGCTGCCTGTCTCCCCCTATGCCAACCAGCATCACCGCTGTCCATGCCTTGTCCCTGGCAGTGGGTATACCAAAAGGGGGGCTTGTCTGGGAGTTGAACTTGGGGCCTCTCACACCCTAGGCAAAAAATTCATACCCCTAGACAAACAAGCCATGCTGTGCAGCTTGAACTTAAACACAGCCCTAGAGCTGTGGGTACTGCAGAAGCCAACCTGATGCACAGCACAGGTGGTAAGTGCCTGAGGGCGCTGCCTTCTCCCTCCCCTCTGCCATTTGACCATCTGCTACCCCAGTTCTAGCTAGTTCATCTAGTTCATCAGCTACCCAGGGATGTGAGACAGGGTGATGATGATGTATTGTTTGGCATCTTGGCAAAATGGTCCCCATCCTACTCCCATTGACTGCTGCTTCCTCACCTCTCCTGGAAAACTGTGGGAGTCTGTGCCTCTCCTGCCCTAGGCCCATCACAAGCCCTGCCTGTGGCATTGCTGGGGGGTACTCAGCCAAGGAGCAGGTTGCCTGGTGGAAGAACTGTCCTCCAGGGAGAATGTGTAGGGCTGGAGGTGCCCAAGCTATTACCTGTGCTACCCTGCATAGGAGGGGGCAGCAGGTAGAATCTCTCACTGTGAGCAGAATTTGAACCTGCACTGGGAAACCTTTTGTATTTCAGGTCCAATGCCCTCACCCCTCAGCCATCATCACAGCCTCAGCCTGGTGCATTCAGAGGGGACACCTGTCCCACACGACTCCCTGGTCTGCTATCGGCACCCTGATGTCCTGGGAAGCAGGAAAGTCTCCAGATGGCTGATGCATCCCTGCACACACCTTTAGCTCTGCTCTCTCTGCATCCCAGGGCTCATTCCTGAAGAGCAGCTCCTGGTGCCCCCCCAGAATCCCAGCACGGGCTGGGGGTGCCCAGGCAGCTGTACGTCATGGCTTGCTGGTCTAGGGGTATGATTCACACTTAGGGTATGCAAGGTCCCAGGCTCTACTCCCAGACAAGCCCTCCTTTTGGCCACCCATTGCTGGGCACAGGGTGACTTGGTCTGGCACAGGGTGGATGGTCAGACTCAACAGCTCAGCTGTGTCCCATATGCTGGTACAGTCCCACCACTGCCAGGAGCGAGGTGCTGCCCGCTGCCCTGTGGCAAAGGGACATGGCTCAGCCATGGGCCTGCCCCCTCCTAAGTGAGGAAGGGGCTGTGGGGCACAGCACAGAAGAACTGTGCTGCCACCTTGTCTGCTGGTGGGCAGCTCTGCTTGGGGGCTGAGTGCAGAAAAACATGTTCCCAGTCTGCCCGCAGCCATCCTCCCAGTCTCAGCTCCCTTGCCAGCCTGCTGGCACCCTGTTGTGGTTTGGCCTCAGATGGCAACAAAGACCCACGTGGCAGCCACTCACTCTAGAGCCCATCCACAGTCAGGAGGGCAAAATCAGAAGAAAAAGGCAAAACTTGTGGCTTGGGACAACAGCAGTTTAACACAACAACAAACCAGTAACAGTAACACGAATAAAGAAATATGAAAGCACGATTACAATGCCGACCGCTCACTGACTGCACCTGGGACCATCCCTGACCCCACCACACACCCCCAATTTCCTGTCCCCCTCCCCTTCCCAGCCAGCTCCTGTCCCCTTCCCCTTCCCAACCATGGGGGATGTAGCTCAGTGGGAGAGCGCTTGCTTTGCATGTAAGAGGCCCTGGGTTCAACCCCCAGCATCTCCATATTCTTTTGCCTCCCTGGATGCCCTCCCTGCCAGCTGTGGGGCTGGCAGACACCCCCTCCCTCCAACCCACTATAAAAGCTGTAGGACTGCCAGTGGGTATGGCTGGCCTGGGGTTGCTTCCTGGCACCTGCAGACTATGAGAAAATGCCTATTCTCCTGCCTAGACCAGCGAGCCAGAGAGTGGAGCTCTTTCTCTTCCCAGAATGATCTTAAAAATAGCTGAGCTTGACACCAGTCCCTCTGAAAGGCTTTTTTTGCCCTGGCAGGCAGGCAGGAATGAGTCACTAGGGATAGTTTGGTGCTATCAACTGTGGCTATACAAGGCCAAGTCACCCCAGGAAGTAAAATAACATGAGAAGACCTACAAGGCATATCTTTAACAGTGATGCTGACAAGTCCCAGCTCTCCTTGCCCCTAGAGCCTGATGGCTCATTCCCTTCCTTGGGACCATGTCAGCAAATCCCTCTCCTCAATGTGCAGGTGATTCATGTTTAAGTGCAGGTCAGAACTTTGCGACTCTTTTGCTGTTTAGCAACTACAGGCTTTCAGCAGAACAACCTGGTGTCATGCCTGTAATTATAAATACCTTGACAATGTCAGTCCATCACAAGGAAGCATGGCTGTGAACTGCTGGCTTACCACTGTTGACATATCCAAAAAGCAGGATGGAAAGATTCTCAGACTTGGAAATCAGCTCATTGTGCAAAACTAGTAAGTTTAGGTGTGTGTCACTTTCAAGGGGTCAACTCTAGAGCCCATGGTTACTTTGCTTTTAAAATGTGATGTGCCTTCCAAGCAGAATTCATACCCCAGACATGAGGAATAAAACCAAACAAACTAACTAACAAAAAGGCAAAATTGTTTAAGTGGATCCAAAAGCATAACAATTTGGTCATGCTGGACCAGCTCAAGTCCCCATGTCTGCGTCTTTAGCACCTGGGTAGATGGGGCAGGAGAAATGGCCCTCTGGCAGTTTTCTCCCAGTTGTGCATGGTCCCCCAGTGCCCTCACCCCTTGGTTTTCCTGCCATAGATGAGACTGCTGTCTCAGGGTTTACCTTCAGCTTTGTGTTTCTTGCATTCCGTCTAAATCCCTGAGCTCACCTCAGGTGCACTGAGGAACTGAATTGGTTGTGCTCAGAGGAAGGTGGGGAGTGATGTGCCTGCCCCAGTTTTGCTGAAACACTCTCCTGCCTCATGGCATAACACCTAAAATGTACTTTGGCCTCAGGAAGCAATGTAATTAATGCCTGTAGCCTGAATAATTTCAATCTTACTTGGTATTAAATGGAAGCAAAACATGACAGATGAAAGAAGGAACTGCTTAATCAACTGGCGGACCTTTCCAGGAGAAAACTGATGGTTGTTTGGGAGTTTCAGGTGGCAGGTATGCACTTGCTCCCCCAGGGGCCAGAGCTCTCTATAAAACCCTGACATGGCACCCAGCCCTACCATCTGCTTCCAGCCACTGCCACTGCCTCCACTGTCTGGGTAAGTCAAGATGGGCTCTATCTCCTTCTCCCTACTTAGCTGTTGCTTTTGTCAATACCTTGTGCTTGGCTCTCTATAAGAGCTCAAGGTTTGTCACCTGACTCCCTCCTCCCCGTGGATGATGTTGGGGAAGGATTTCATTCTGCTGCAAAATGGGGAGTCTGAGTTCAATGTGCAAGGGATTGTGGGATGCATGGCTTGCAGGGTCCTTAACCACATAGCTGGGTGCATCCTGAATGGTTTTTGTTGCTGAAGAAAAAGAAAACAATAGCACATGCCCGAGTGCAGGGATCTGTGTGTTCCTATTTGCAGAGAGGCAGCAGAGGTCGCTTATATTTTGGGATGAGGTAGCTCAGCTCATGTTAAGTCCAGCTTGCCCACATTGTATTGATTTAAGTGGGTTTTGCCACAACTAGATGCATCTCAGTGAATATTTCACTTGCTGAAGGCTTGCCATCAGCTTCAGAAGTGGGTCTGGTCTCAGTGTTTTCAGCATTTTATGCCTCCAGCTTTCTCAGATGCGCAGCTCAAGCCAAAGTCCTTGCTTTCTCCTGGGCGGCTTATGGGGTGAGGGAAGGGGGAAGCTGGCTTCTGCCCATTTGGAAAGCCTTCCTTTGGGGTTTCTAAAGCATCTAAACTCACCCTCTAGCTAGCTCTCCTGAACCTCTTATTATGAGAACTACTAAACGAGGATTCAGCAGGAATGGACCAGCCTACTGCTGGTCTTCTGCCTTGCATTTACACCCTGACTCTGGCTTTCAGGTGTACTTCCTCGCTGAGTGATGTCCTGCTACGACCTCTGCCTGCCCTCCTCCTGTGGCCCCCGGCCACTGGCCACCAGCTGCAACCAGCCTTGCTTCCGCCACTGTGGGGACTCCACTGCTGTCATCCAGCCCCCCACTGTCATGGTCACCCTGCCTGGGCCCATCCTCAGCTCCTATCCACAAAACACGATGGTGGGGTCTACAGCATCGGCATCGGTTGGGAGCTACCTCCGGTGCTGTGGGGTCCCCGTGGCCTCTGGCGGTCCCTGGGGGCTGGGGAAAGTGGGATTGCTGTGCTTAGGTAGCAGGCTGTAGGGGTGCCCCTAGCAGTCACCTCCTCCCACTGATGCCAGCATAGCAGCTGCATTGGGAAGGAAATGCCTATGGGTTTCCCAGCTGTGAGGGGTACCCTCAATCCCTCCAGCAGTAAGGGAACCATGTGAGTTTATCGCTCAAGACCATGCTTCTGTATACCTTTTTCTCTCTAAGCCCTTACTTTGTATTTCCACATAGGTGTCACACCCTGCAGTGCTACATAGCACTTGTTACAGGCTGGGCAAAAATGCTTATACTGGGTTGCAGACAGAAGGTGATAGTAGTCGGGCAGAGGAAAACCTTGTAGGGATTGTCTTGTCCTGGAGTGGGGTATATCCATTTCTTTACTAAGCACTGGAAATCTGAACTGATTTATTCTCCTTCTCCTCATTAAAGTTATGCTACATCATAGCCCAAGTCTTCTGGTATTCCTTGTGCCTCTGGTCTGGAGGGGTAACCTGTTCTGGAGGCAACATATTGCTGTAGGGAGGAGTTTCTGTTTTTGTCTGAAATGGGAGTTTTTCCTGTTCATCTCCTCACTGAGCTGAAGTGAGTGTGTATTTTGCTGTGACCAACCGAAAGGCAACTTTCTCAGCCTGGAAACCTCTCCTACTGCCCTATAGCAAGCACTGCTTAAGGAGAACTTCCCACAGGAGAAGACTTGTTGCCTGTTCCTTTGATGAGATGGAAACACGAAGGTTTGACATTTCAAAATGGCATTTGCCCTGCATTTTGCAGCAATTTTGGGCCATGAGCTAAGGAGGATGGATGTGAGGTCAATGGAAAAATGCAGGAGTGAGCTTCTTGGTAGATGGTCCTTTGGATGGCCAACCTACTCCCGAGTCACCCAGTATTTTATGGGTGATGATGAAGAGTAAAAAATTCCTAAGATATACCAGGGCAGAACCAGACCTCAAGCGTTAGGCTTTTCATTCTTGATTTTTACAACAGCATGTGGAAAAAGAGGCCTTATACAAATAAGTATGTAATGATTCAAACCCAGATAGCCCAAATGCCAGTGAAGCACGTGAAGTGTCTGCATCTAGCTGTATCTCTTAATGAAACAACAGAAATGTTTTGCTCTCTGCTGCTGCACGTGCCCATAGACATGCATATGTACAGGCATGACTGCAATATTTGTTTCCAGTGACCCCTGTGAACAGCATGACCTGAATATACCCATGTCCCAGTACTAGTATGACAGCTCAGGGGACAGCATCTCACCCTGGATATGGGCGCACCTTTTACAGCAGCCCATGTACACAGTACCATCCTCAGCCCCATCAGAGAAACAAGGGTGCCTGCAATGTGAAAGAGTACAGTGTTACTGTGCCTTCCTCTGGACACAGACATTCAGAAGCCCAACTTTGCTGAGACTCAAGCAGAGTGCTGCTTCATCAGAAGTGTTATGAGAAGAGGCATCCTGACATTTTTGAGAGATGCCAAGCGTAATAGACACTCAGACCTGTGGCAGTGCCATCAGGAAAGATATATAAACCTAACAATAAAGACATGAAGAAGAAACTATAATTTCCCTATGTCCCACAGATACAGGGGTGAGAGCAACAGCTGGCCTAGAGCTCAGCAGGCAGCTTTTCTCTGCTGATGAGTGGAGAGACCTGCAGGTCCTGTGCCTGTGAATCTCCAACAGAGGAAGACAAAGATAATCCCATCCCTGGCCCCCGTCACAACACAATGAGCCCCATACTGAGCTTTTCATAAAGTCTGAGACCCAAGATTTTAGTTGAACACATTAGAGAATAATTGCTTTATAGGGCAAGCATATGGGTATCTCTGGGAAAAGATGCCAGGCATTGAATAAAGCGTCTCTTTAAGATGCCATATATCATCAAGCAAAACCTTTTCAGCTGATGGAAAGAGGAATAACAGTGCAACTAAGTCCTCCATGGGTATTGTTTAAATCTTCTTTCTTACCTTAAGCATTTCGGTAGTGTGACAATTTGCATAAAGTTTATGAATGTTTATAATGAGGGATTATGATGAGCTTGAAAGCATGCTGGTGTTCAAAAGCCTATGACCAAGCTCAGCTGGTTTTATTCATTGGGAGATCTTCACAGAGGCACTCCTATTTTGGAGAAAAATTTGCATGGCAATTGCTCAGCAATCAGAGAACTGGGAGAAGAAAGATGTGGTTTCACATCCCTCTTCTAAGGACTGCTCAGATATTTATATCTCATCTCCAGAAATTGTCTGCAGTGATGGGATGCAAAATTCTCTTGAACACTGCAGTGAGGAAAAGCGTTGGCTCTCCTGCTTATCTCTTCTCTTTTGTTAGAAAGGTAGAGGCAACTGGGTCTTGTGAAACTGTCTTCCGCCAGTGTGCTGCATAGGACAGTCCAAGATGGAGCAGGGAGACAGAATAATGATATTATTATGTGGCTTTTCACCGAATGACTCTGCTGGTGAGGTTGTACAGATATTTTTTCTGAAGAGCCAGTGTCTCAAAGGAGACTAAAATACACATAGGCCCTTGATTTGACTTAAAAATTGTGACACTTAAGTGCAGACAGAGTCAGGGAAGTGAGTCCCTGTCCCAAGGGACCCAACACACTGTCTCCCATAGGTGTTGTTACTCCTGGCTGGGAACCATGTTGTCTTGGCTCCCAGCTCAAGAGCTGTCCTAAATTCAAACTGCCACATAAACCCCCCAGCCAGTGCTTGCCCAGGGCAGGACCCCACAGACCAGCTGATCAGGTCCTAAAAGATAGGTTTCTGCAAAGACAGGGCAGACAAAGGCTCTAGTGAGAAACAGGGAACTACAAGCCAAGACTGAGATGAAAAATAATGCTTAGTAGGTGGAAGAATACAGATGGAGGGAAAGAACTGAGTCCTGGGGTTTGATCCCAGTACTGCCTAATTATGGCTTTCAACAGCAGCAGCAGAAGCGTTTCTAAGAAAAGCCTGGAGCTTAGCCCAAATGCAACCCATTGGCCATGCCTGCATCTATTGAGTTTCATGTCTTCTCCTCACCTCCCATCTTCCCTCACCTGCTCATGTTCTTGGAGGAAACCTCCCTGCTGTCACTCAGCATCCTCCCCCAGCAGCTTCCTGCAGACCCCTATCTCTCTTAATTTTCTTTCTTTTATCCCTTGCTTTGCTCAACCCAGCTACACCAGAAAAAAATTACAGTGCATTAGTTACAGTGGAATATACCAGCTCAAGAGGGAGCAGCTGAAGCACACCAGGGAAGGTGATGGTGGTAGCTCCCTGTTGCAGGGTCATATCCATGAGGGTATTGATCTCCTCTTTGGGATGCGTCTAACTGTGAGAGCACTCCAGCCTGCACCTCCACATGTGGTAAATGGTCTTTCTCAAATTTTATTTGCATTTATGTACCTGGGGAAGGCAACAGAAGCAGCCACTCTGATGGTGTGTACCTGACCACCTTGGGAATGGATGAGGTGGGTAGGAGAGTGAAGTCATGGTTTGAGTTGGAACAAGTGGAGAAGCATAGAGAGTTGCCATGGAAAAAAAAAAAAAAAAAAGAAGATTGGTGTGAATAGCAAGTGACTGGGACTGTCAGGAGTGGAGGTCCTGGGTGTCATGGGGCTGGTGACTGGGATGGAGGGGACTGATAGTGGTTGGATGGTTGCTGGGTCAACAAGATCGCAGTACATCAATCTGTGGCCTCTCTGCACATCCAGGTGAGAAGATAAAAATCCTGGTGACTCACAGCAGTGGGACAGGATGAAGAGACAGATCCACTGCCAGTGCTTTTGCTGGGTTGTAGAAAGCATATGCCACCCCAAGTGCCTGGTCAATGCCAGGAGGCCAAGATGGCCTCAATGGGTAGGACCCCTTGTCCTCCTCACTGGGGCAAGGATGCCCGGTCAGAGTTCTTGTCAATACATGTACTGGAATCAGACAGTTAGAGAAACTGAGTCCCTGGAGCTGGAGCCTGCAGGAATGGCAGATTGAGATGGGAATTGTTTGCCAGTAAAAATCCCATTCCTCACACACCAAAGCCCTGAAACATGATTTCCCACAAAAGCAGACAGGACCCTTGTTCTTACGCAGTACTGAAAGGACATCCCGGTCCAGGCACCCATGGACCAACTGCAGGGCAGAGGCTCCCCGTGCTTTCTCGCGGTGCCCTCCCTGCCACAAAAGGACTCTGCTCCAGCCTGGGGACCCAGACAGGCAATGACTCTGGCAAGGGCTCTGGTTCTTCCCCAGGGCTGGAAATTCCATAAAATAAGAAAATAACAGGCCGCACATGTGTGAGTCACTGGGGAAAAAGCACGCAAATCAAAATGCGCTGGCATCCTGGTGTGGCCCTCCTGGCACTACCTGGGGGACTGGGGCCCACAAGGCTTGCACCTTAGCGAGCCTGCAGTCCTGTTGGCTCCACCAGCACCATGCCCCAGTCCAGATCATCACCAGCCACGGCTCCTGGCTGTCCAACGTCCCTTTCTCCTCTGAACTTCTCCCCCTGGGGAAGGCAGCTCTTGGGGAGAGACAAGGATGAGCACAATGAAAGTAGAGCCCAAATCCCAATGGTTTACAAGGTCCTGGGAGTGAAATACTTCAGGATTTGAGTTCAAACTCAAGAATTGTTGGATGAAATATTCCACGGTTGTTGATTCATGTTTACTGAGAATCGTGTGTCGGCACGTTTCCCAAAGAGAAGAATGGTCACCTGGTTATTGCTGCACAAGGTGACTGCTGTTAGCACTGAATGTATGGGGATGAAGGAGTAGGGTAGCTGTCAGGGGTTATGGGGCTTGGAAATCACGCCTGCTCCTCCCCACACCTTCATGATTTGCAGGGAAGGGGAGAGGAGCCAGTCTTGCCTGTGCTGCCTGTGGTGGATCCTTCCTCCTGCTTCCTGCGGATCAGCTCATGGGCTTTGGATGTGCCTCAAGGAGTGGAGCCTCGCTCTGGCACAGGCTGCAATGCAATCTAATTAACATCAGAGGCTCAATGATGTCCGAAAATCAGCTCTTCACCCTGTTCCCCTTGCAGCTGTTCTACACGGATCCTCACCAGCTGGGGCTCTTGCAGCAGTGTGGCTTTCCACCTTGGCACAGCTACAGGCAGCCCTACCCTCAGGACTGTGTCCCTGGTCTGTCCCAGAGCCAAACTCCCAGTCCTGTCCCCCATGGCACCTGTGGGAGCCCTGGCACCTGAACCCTCCTAACCCCTAATGTTGGCAGCTCCTGGGGTCTGGGAAAAGGGAATGGCCAGGAGTATTTCCCAGTAACATGGCATTCGCAGCTCCTGTCCCTTGTCTCAAAGCCACACTGGCATGATGGGGAGTGGAGAGGGAGATCATTATTATCCCTGGGACCATGTGAAATCACAGACCACAGAATCATAGAATTGTAGGGGTGGGAAGGGGCCTTCAGAGATCATCTAGGCCTACCCCCCTACCAAAGCAGGTTCACCTAGAGCAGGTTGGACAGGAATGCATGCAGAGAGGTTTCGAATATCTCCAGAGAAGGAGATTTCACATCCTCTGTGTGCAGCCTGTTCCAGGACTTGAGCACCCTCAAGGTAAAGTTTTTCCACATGTTCAGATGGAACTTCCTGTGTTTGAGCTTGTTCTTGTTGCTCCTTGTCCTGTCACCAGGCACCACTTCCTGATGCCTGCCCTTTAGATATTTATAAGTTTTGATGAGGTTCCTTCCCAGTCTTCCCTTATATCTAGGCTAAACAGACCCAGCCTTTTCTCATCAGAGAGGTGCTCCATTCCCTTGATCATCTTCATAGCTCTCCCCTGTACCCTTTCCAGTAGCTCTCTCTCCTTCTTGAGCAAGGGCCTTCCTTGGCCTAGAATTGGACTCAGTATTCCTGATGTGGCTGGCCTCATCAGGGCATAGTAGAGGGGGAGGATGGCCTCCCTTGACTCTTTTTAATGCACCCCCAGGAGACCGTTGGCCTTCTTGGCCACAAGGGCATATTGCATCCTCATGGTCAACTTGTTTTCCACCAGGACTCCATGGTCTTTCTCCACAGAGCTGCTTTCCAGCAAGTCGGCTCCTAACCTGTACCGGTGTATGGGGTTATTCCTTCTTAAGTGCTGGACCCTACACTTGCCTTTGTTCAATTTCATCAGGTTCTTCACTGCCCAATTTCCTAGCCTGTCTAGGTCTTGTTGAATGGCAGCACGACCTTCCGGTGTGTCAGCCACCCCTCCCAGTTTTGTGTCATCAGCAAATTTACTGAGGGTACACTCTGTCCCCTCATCCAGGTCGTTGATGAATACATTGAACAAGAAAAGGCCCACTACTGACACCTGGGGAACACCAATAGTTATAGGCCTCCAGCTGGACTCTGTGCTGCTGATCACAACAGTCTGAGCTCTTCCACTCAGACAGTTCTCAATCCACCTCACTGCCCTCTCACCTAACCCACACTTCCTAGACTCACCTAGGAGAATGTTATGGGAGACAATGTCAAAAGCCTTGCTGAAGTCAAGGTAGTCAACACCCACTGCTCTCCTCTCATCCACCCAGCTAATCATTCTATCAAAGAAGGCCATTAGATTGGTCACACATTTCCTCTTGGTGAAACCATGCTGACCACATACAATAACCTTCTTTTCTTCTACATGCTTAGAGGTGACACCCAGGATGAACTCTTCCATAACCTCATGGAGTGATGAAGGTCAGGCTGACTGGCCTGTAGTTTCCTGGATCTTGCCCTTTTTGAAGACTGAGATGACATTAGCTTTCCTCCAGTCCTCAGGCACCTCTCCTGTTCACCATGACCTTTCAAAGATGATGGAGAGCAGCTTTGCAATAACATCTGCCAGCTTCCTCAACACTCGTGGGTGCATCCCATCAGTGCCCATGAATTTGTGGGTGTCAGGTTTGCCTATGTTCTCTCTAACCCAATATTCCTTGATAGAGGGAGAGTCTTCCGCACTCCAGGATCCTGCTCCTACCTCCAGGGTCTGGGGTTCCTGAGGGCCAGCCTTAGCAGTAAAGACTGAGACAAAAAAGGCATTCAGCGGTTCCACTTTCTCTGCATCCTCCATCACCAGGATACCCACCTCAATCAGCAGCCAGCCCACATCTTCCCTAGTCTTCGTTTTACTTTAAGAAACCTGTCTTATTGTCCTTGACATCCCTTGCCAGGTTTAACTCCAAGCAGGTCTTAACCTTCCTCATTGCATCTTTGCGTACTCTGACAGCTTCTCCCAAGTGGTCAGTCCTTTTTCCCACATTCTGTAAACTTTCTTCTTCCATCTGAGTTTTTCTAGAAGCTCCCTGCTCATCCATGCAGGTTTTCTGCTTCCTTTGCCCTACTTCTTTCTTGTAGGGATGCACCCATCTTGAGCCTGGAGGAAGGGGTGCTTAAATATTAGCCAGCTCTCTTGCACCCCCTTTCTTTCTAGAACCTTAGCCCATGGGATTACTCAAAGTAGGTCTTTGAAGAGGCCAATGTCAGCTCTCCTGAAACTCAGGGTTGTAATTCTGCTTTTTGCCCTGCTTCTTTCACACAGAATCCTGAACTATGCCATCTCATGGTCACTGCAGCCAAGGCTACCCCCAACCTTCACATCCCCATCGAGACCTTTGTTTGTTAGCACAAGGTCCAGCAAAGCACCTCTCCTTGTTGGCTTCTCCACCACTTGTGTCAAGAAGTTATCATGAATGCTCTGCAGAAATCTCCAGTACCATGCCTGGCTGTGTTGTCTTTCCAGCAAAATGTCAGGGTAGTTAAAGTTCCCCATGGGAACCAGGGCCTGTGACTGTGATGCTATTTTGAGCTGTCTGTAAAAGGCCTCATCAACTTCATCTTCCTGATCCAATAGCCTGTAGTCAATAACCACAAGTGTGTCCCATATTAGGCTGCCCCTTAATTCTTACCCATAAACTCTCAACATATTCTTCATCCACCCCAAGGCAGAGCTTGCTACATTCCAGCTAGTCACTCACGTAGAGAGCAACTCCACCTCCATGACCTGCTGGCCTATTGTTCCTAAAAACAGGAACAGTTTTTAGGAGCCATCCAAAACAGCATTCTGCTCACACAAGGTATCCCACTATATCTCTGTAATGGTAATGAGATCATAGCCCGGCACATAGATCTCTGGTTCTTCCTGTTTGTTCCCTTTGCTGTGTGCATTGGTGCACAAGCATTTCAGAGAGGCTGTCAAGTGTGAGGGTAAAAAGATCCACCTCATCCATTTACACCCTTGAGGCGGTTGGCCTTCTGGATCTCATCTTGGGAGTCAGCTAAGGAACATTTGTCACTGCTGTGGTTGGCCCAGTTTATTTCCCAGCTGGCTCAAATATTGCCATCCTGGACCCCACCCCCCGAATCCTTCAGTTTAAATCCCGCTTCACCAAGGTAGCTAGCCTGATGCCAAAGATTCCCTTGCCCCTTCTAGACAGGTGGATCCCACCCCTCTCTAAAAGGCCATAATCAGCAAAGAATGTTCCATTATCATGAAAAGTAAAACGCTCACAAAGGCACAAGCCAGGAGTCGATATGCATTATAAGCCTGTTTCTTCCCCATCCAGTTTCTGGATGCTTTCCTCTGGCTTGTAGAATGGAGGAGAAGATGACTTGGGCACTAATTTTTTTCACTTGTACTTCCAGGGCTTTATAGTCTTCTTAATTCTGCCCAGGTTCCTGCTTGAAGTGTCATACATGCTCACAGGAAAGAGTAATAGTGGGTAGGAGTCCATGTCCTTGACAAGTTGTGACATGCTGTCAGCAGCTTCTCAAACTTTAGCTCCCTGGGAGGCACCACACCTCACATGACTCCCTGTCAGGATGGCAGATTGGCACCTTGGTGCCCTTTAACAGGGAGTTGCCCACTACTATCACTTGTTGTTTGTTTTTTTTTTTCCCATGTCTACGGTCTTTGAGAAGCAGTGATGAGAGATAGGGTCACCCCAGAACCACCATTCTGTGCACAGCACAAGGGTTGGCTGGAAAACAGGGGCCAAGAGCAGGGACTATAACTTTGCCACAACTTCTTGGTGTAAAGGTATGATTCTTGGTTTATGTGTGAAAGTGTTAAACCCCTGGGCAACCCTATATTTTTGACACTGAACTTCCCGGGCAGTGTGACCAGGGCACAGTGAGTGCAGCAGTACCATGTTGTGGTTTTGGACATCTTCATGGACCACCAAGAGCCAGAAAGAAGTTCCAAGTGTAGTAGGGGGATGTAGCTGAGCAGGAGAGTGTTTGCTTTGCATGTAAGAGTTCCTGGGTTTATCCCCCAGCATCTCAAATTTTTGCCTCTCCTGACCACTCTCCTTGCTGTCTGTGGGGCTGGCAGAGCCGCCCAAAAAAGTGCTGAGGCTTCATGTGGTCAGGCTCGGGGGGAGGAGGGGGGCAGTGCAGAGGGACTGGGAGAGTTCAAAAGGGGCGCAGTACTGTGGCTTGTTAGTCTAGTGGCATGATTCTTGCTGTAGGTGTGAGAGGTCTCTGGTTCAATTCCCAGATGAGCCCTCCTTTTGGCATAAACCTTCCTTTGGGACTGCATTCCTACTGTTCTTCAGGCCCAGTAGAGGAGGGTCAGCTCTGGAATCCCCCAACTGCCTATAAACAGTACCTCAGCTGATACTGGTTTTAGAAAGCTTAGACACTGCTGCTGTACTGCCAGGGACAGTACACCCACCATGACTGTGCCTACAGCCAGGGGATGTAGCTCAGCGGGAGAGCGCTTGCTTCGCATGTAAGAGGCCCTGGGTTCAACCCCCAGCATCTCCAGCTTTTTCTCCCTGGAATTGTCCCCTTTCTTGCTGCATGAGATATCCCCAAAGCTGCTTCCCCTCTAGCACCAGAGTCAGGCAGTGGATGTGTTGTCAGCAGAGTGACACTGCCCCGACAGCCCCTTCCCCATCCAGCAGTGAGCTGACACAGGCTGAGCCATGTCTCTTTGCCCCTGGGGCAGTGGTTGGCATGCTGATCACTGTGGTCACAGTGCTCGGCACCTGGGTCCTGGCAGCAGCAGTACCATCCCAGCAGAGAGGATGGGCAGCTGTGATGTTGCTGGATAGTGTTGCCCTGTCTGTGCCCCATCCCTGCAGGGGCTGTGCTCAGTGGTAGACGCCCAAAAAGAGGACTCATCCAAGAGTAGAGCTTGAGACCTCACATACCATAAGCAAGAATCATAACCCAAGCAAGAATCATATGCCTAGACCAATGAGCTGTAAAGTGCAGCCTATACCAGTCACTGGGATACTGGGGAGACAGTGCTGTCCAGGGATCCCAAGGCCCCTGATGCTACTTCTGGGGGGACAGGCCCTGCCACCAGGCCCTGGGGAGCAGAGCAGGGCTGTGTGTGTGTGTGTGTGTAATTCACTAGTCACCCCAGAGACTTTCCAGGAAAAGGGCATAGAAAGGACAGGCTGAGACAGGGGAAGCCAGGGGTACACAGGGTAGGAGAGGCATGGCTCCTATCCTGAGGTTAACCAGGTTTTGCATCTCTTGGGTAGGTGGGGAAGTGGCATTATCCTGGAATGCTGAATGGCCTCCCTCCCTGTGCCTCCTTCTTGGGGGTGATGAGGGAGCCGATGGCTGGGGAGCAGAGGGGAGAGAGAGGGGCAGCCAGAGGTGCTAGCTACCAACTGCACTGTGCACCAGTCTGGCCTGTGTAGTACCTGGGGCAATGGGACCATGTGGGACCGGAGCTGTGCTAGGTTCAAAGTGTAAGCATGGCTTGTTGTTCTAGTGCTATGATCCTGGCTCAGGGTGAGAGAGGTCTTTGGTTCAACTCCTGGATGAGTCCTCCTTTTAGACACTCATGACTCTACTTCCAGAGCCCTGAAACATGATTTCCCACAAAAGCAGACAGGACCCTTGTTCTTACGCAGTACTGAAAGGACATCCCGGTCCAGGCACCCATGGACCAACTGCAGGGCAGAGGCTCCCCGTGCTTTCTCGCGGTGCCCTCCCTGCCACAAAAGGACTCTGCTCCAGCCTGGGGACCCAGACAGGCAATGACTCTGGCAAGGGCTCTGGTTCTTCCCCAGGGCTGGAAATCCCATAAAATAAGAAAATAACAGGCCGCACATGTGTGAGTCACTGGGGAAAAAGCACGCAAATCAAAATGCGCTGGCATCCTGGTGTGGCCCTCCTGGCACTACCTGGGGGACTGGGGCCCACAAGGCTTGCACCTTAGCGAGCCTGCAGTCCTGTTGGCTCCACCAGCACCATGCCCCAGTCCAGATCATCACCAGCCACGGCTCCTGGCTGTCCAACGTCCCTTTCTCCTCTGAACTTCTCCCCCTGGGGAAGGCAGCTCTTGGGGAGAGACAAGGATGAGCACAATGAAAGTAGAGCCCAAATCCCAATGGTTTACAAGGTCCTGGGAGTGAAATACTTCAGGATTTGAGTTCAAACTCAAGAATTGTTGGATGAAATATTCCACGGTTGTTGATTCATGTTTACTGAGAATCGTGTGTCGGCACGTTTCCCAAAGAGAAGAATGGTCACCTGGTTATTGCTGCACAAGGTGACTGCTGTTAGCACTGAATGTATGGGGATGAAGGAGTAGGGTAGCTGTCAGGGGTTATGGGGCTTGGAAATCACGCCTGCTCCTCCCCACACCTTCATGATTTGCAGGGAAGGGGAGAGGAGCCAGTCTTGCCTGTGCTGCCTGTGGTGGATCCTTCCTCCTGCTTCCTGCGGATCAGCTCATGGGCTTTGGATGTGCCTCAAGGAGTGGAGCCTCGCTCTGGCACAGGCTGCAATGCAATCTAATTAACATCAGAGGCTCAATGATGTCCGAAAATCAGCTCTTCACCCTGTTCCCCTTGCAGCTGTTCTACACGGATCCTCACCAGCTGGGGCTCTTGCAGCAGTGTGGCTTTCCACCTTGGCACAGCTACAGGCAGCCCTACCCTCAGGACTGTGTCCCTGGTCTGTCCCAGAGCCAAACTCCCAGTCCTGTCCCCCATGGCACCTGTGGGAGCCCTGGCACCTGAACCCTCCTAACCCCTAATGTTGGCAGCTCCTGGGGTCTGGGAAAAGGGAATGGCCAGGAGTATTTCCCAGTAACATGGCATTCGCAGCTCCTGTCCCTTGTCTCAAAGCCACACTGGCATGATGGGGAGTGGAGAGGGAGATCATTATTATCCCTGGGACCATGTGAAATCACAGACCACAGAATCATAGAATTGTAGGGGTGGGAAGGGGCCTTCAGAGATCATCTAGGCCTACCCCCCTACCAAAGCAGGTTCACCTAGAGCAGGTTGGACAGGAATGCATGCAGAGAGGTTTCGAATATCTCCAGAGAAGGAGATTTCACATCCTCTGTGTGCAGCCTGTTCCAGGACTCGAGCGCCCTCAAAGTGCCAGGAAGGAACCCCAGGCCAGCCATGCCCACTGGTAGTCCTGCAGCTTTTATAATGGGTTTGGGCTGGGCTCTTCTAGCCCCACAGCTGGCAGGGGGGCATCCAGGGAGGCAAAAGAACATGGAGATGCTGGGGGTTGAACCCAGGGCCTCTTACATGCAAAGCAAGCGCTCTCCCACTGAGCTACATCCCCTGTGGTTGGAAGGGGTGGGGGCCTGGCCAACTCCCCTCACATCCAACCAACTGCTACTCCTCTGCCCAGTGGTCACACTGAGCTTTCCCCAGGGCCCTGACCCTAGAAACAGACCCTCAAGGCACATGCTGCTGGCAGTACCTGCTCTCCTATGCCATGGCCAGTGCTGCCTCCAAATGTCCTTTCCCACCCCTTCCTCTGTCTGCCTCCCTGGCCACACACCCAGCAGCACCTTGTTGCTGGCTCTTGGGGGTCCATCCTGCCCATGGGGATGTGTTCCCCATGGGGACATGTTCAACCAGGATGAGGCACATACCCAAGTATTCTGGACACAGCAGTCCTTGTTGTGCCCTGGTTACACCATGATCCAATGCATTGCTTGGGAAAGTGGTAGCCCAAAATGAGAGCTTGTCCAGGAGTTGAACTTGGGATCTCTCACACCCAAAGAAACACTCATACCCCCCGTCCAATGATCCAGGGTGATGCCAGCCATTTCACCCCCAGCCTCTGCCACCCACACACTTTTGGGCATTTGAGAGCACAGCTGGGGCTGTGTGTAATACTCTGTACACTGGTGCAGGGTGATCTCTTGCTCTCTCTGTTTCATGGAGTCAGCAGCTAGAGGTGAATGCAAGATATTGGTGCCCAGCATCAACATGCCCAGTATTCCCACCATCACCAGGGGTTTTTCTCCTCAAAACCACCTCCGTGGCCGTGTCAGTGGTTGAAATGGTGCTTTGCAGCATCACCCCTGGCCCTTTGTCTGCTGTGGTGTAACCCCCAAAGCTGATGTTCAACTCTGATCTGGCTTTATCATCATTCTGAGAAAAATCCAGTTGCTGATTCCTTCCCCAGTCCACCAGAAGTGCTGAGCTTTGGGTCCAGTGCGTTGCAGGCACTGGCTGTCTGGGCACCCCCACTGTATAATAGACATTGGGGTGCCAAGGTGGGCACTGCTGTTCAATGACCCCAGGAGCTCCCCCAGCTCCCTAGGGATGTGGCAAAGGGCATTCAGCATTCTGAGAAAATGCCACTTTCCCACCTATTCCAGGGCTGCAAAGTCTGGAACACCTCGGGGGGGTGGGGGTGGGGAGGCTTGCTCCTCCTGCCCCAGGGCCATCACAGCCCCAGTCTGGGGCATTGCAGGGCTACCTGTGTATCCCTGGCTTCCTCTGCCCTGAAACCCCCAAATCTGTCCCTGTCCCCACTGGGCAGCCCATTTTCCTGGAAAGTGGGAAAGTCTCCAGGGTGACTGGTGCATGCCCACACCCCTCCTCAGTTCTGCTTTGCACCCCAGAGCCTGGTGGCAGTACTTGTTCCTGAAAAGCAGCTCCTGGCACTCCCCCAGAATCCCAGTGCCTGGCACAGGCTGGGGGTGCCCAGGCAGCTGTATGTCATGGCTTGCTGGTCTAGGGGTATGATTCACACTTAGGGTATGCAAGGTCCCAGGCTCTACTCCCAGACAAGCCCTCCTTTTGGCCACCCGCTGCTGGGCACAGCCCCTGTAGGGACAGGGTGACTTGGTCTGGCACAGGGTGGATGGTCAGACTCAACAGTTCAGCTGTGTCCCATATGCTGGTACAGTCCCACCACTGCCAGGAGCGAGGTGCTGCCCGCTGCCCTGTGGCAAAGGGACATGGCTCAGCCATGGGCCTGCCCCCTCCTAAGTGAGGAAGGGGCTGTGGGGCACAGCACAGAAGAACTGTGCTGCCACCTTATCTGCTGGTGGGCAGCTCTGCTTGGGGGCTGAGTGCAGAAAAACACCCGAGGGACACTCAGTGCCAGCAAACACCTGAATCCCAATGTCAGCAGCTTTTGAGTAATTAGTGTTGTAGCCTGGCCCTGGTGAGTATGCAGTGCCCTTGTGCCCAAAGCTGCTCCAGGGGCAGAAGGGCCAGTAGCCCTTTGTTTATCCAAGACCTTTTCTGTCTCCTGGCCACAAATCGATGCAGTTAATGAGAAACCCCAGCAGAGGGAAGAGGCAACGGGTTGGATGCTGGGAGGCTTTTGCTCCACAGTAGGACAGGAAGGGGCAGGCAAACCCACTGGGTGCGAGGAGCAGAGCACGGGGCTGTGGGGTGCAGGCAGACTCTGGGACAATGGCCAAGCTGGTGGAGTGTGTCCCTAACTTCTCAGAGGGGAATAACAAGGAGGTGAGGGAGCGCGAGGAGCGGCTGAGGGGTGGGTGGTGCTGGGGTGCATGTGGCTGGGGTGCCTTAGCAGAAAAGCCATGCAGGTGGCACCTGCTGCCAGACTCTGCACTGCCTCCTTTGAAGTGCTGTGCACCTTTCTCTGAGTAATGCTGAAAATGCCCAAAGGCAACCTCTGATCCCTTTCGGTACCTTGCTAAGAACGGGGGGCTCAGACTCACTCCACGCTGCCTGCAGGTTGCTGTAGCACCAGGGTTTGGGCAGTGTAGCATACCCCCTTAGAGAAATTTCCCTTGCAGTTGTTGTGCCAAAACACACTGTCCAGGTTAATGGATATCAGCCCTATGCTGAACTTTGGCCCTATGGGGACTGGGGGAGTTCAACAAACCTAAAATTGCAATAAATACTGTTTCCCCCAGGGGACAAGCTTTACAGAGCCAAAACTGCTTTGAAGCTGGCGGGGACAGTACCCTCAGAAACAGCAATTTATGATGATAGTCTCTGATGTGCAGCAGCAGCCAGGCAGTTCTCCACCACCATGACAGGTTTGGGGCTTGCTGGGAGCCAAGCATGTCCCAAACTCCCTGGGTAGGAGTGGGATGCTCACTCCTCTGAATCTTGCATCATTTGCTGTGCAGGGCTGCATCCCCACTGATCGTAGGTTCATTCCCAACCACAGTGCCAGTGGGAAGGGGGAGAGCTGAGAAAAGACATTCCTCACCTTGTGAAGGTGAGGGTCTTGCTAGCTCAGCTGCCTTGCCCCTTTCCACTGTCTGCCAGGTGATTGACGCGCTGGGGCAAGCCATCTCCCAGACGCCGGGCTGTGTGCTGCTGGATGTGGATGCTGGCTCCTCCACCAACCGCACCGTCTACACCTTTGTGGGGTCTCCCCAGGCCGTTGTCGAAGGGGCGCTGAGTGCGGCTCGCATGGCTGGGCAGCTCATTGACATGAGTCGACACACAGGTAAGCTCAGGGGTGGCACCTGGTGCAGAACACCCCTTGGCTGTGGTGCATGTTTGACTCCAGGTGCACTTTGCATGGCTGGAGCTAAAAGCAGCTGTTGACAGCCAAGTAGTGTTGACAGCACACTAATGCACCTACAGCAAGCAGCGCTACTGGAATGGATGGTGGTCAGACCACACAAAGCCCTTGCTCATCCTCCCATGGAGTAAACATTGCTGCCACAAACACAATTTTCCTCACAGTGGCAGTGCTCAGTCTGCAAAAGAGTCTGGGAAAGGGTTATCCCCCCTCTTTGTTTGCTTGCTTGCTTGTCCCAGTTCCCATCCTTATATCTGCCCTGTCCCCAGGTGAACACCCTCGCATGGGGGCCCTGGACGTCTGCCCTTTTGTGCCAGTGATGAATGTCAGCATGGAGGAGTGTGTCACCTGTGCCCAAGTCTTTGGGCAGCGCTTAGCAGCAGAGCTGGGAGTGCCTGGTGAGTGGGGTTGTGAAACCTCTGCCCACCCTGTCCCACCCCACATGCTTCCAGCTGTGGAGAAACTACACACCTTTTGCAAAAGCTTAACAAAGGAGAAAATGAGGTTTGCTCCTAAATGGGCAAAACTGGACCCCACTAGATGATGTGCCACCAGTCCATGCCTGGCAGTGTTCAACCTTGGCTCTGTCTTGCAGTTTACCTGTATGGAGAGGCAGCGCAGCAGGAGAGCAGGAAAGCTCTGCCCACCATCCGTGCTGGAGAGTATGAGGCTCTGCCTGAGAAGGTGAGTCTGACAGCACCCATTTGGGCAGCATGGACCTGGCTTCAGGGAGGGTGCTGGGGGCTGGCATAATCCCTTCACACCAGGAGGAGCTGATGAAACACTTTGGGTGCTGCTGAACATGGAGGTGGTCATGGCAGGTGATGGCCGGGAAGGGAAACTCTGTCCCTGGGAGGGTGGCTTGTGCTGCCTGGCAGTGCCAGCCCAAGCACTCTCCTCCCTTCTTCCCAGCTTGCAAAACCAGAGTGGGCTCCCGATTTTGGGCCCCCAACCTTTGTCCCTCGGTGGGGGGCCACAGTGACAGGTGCCCGGACTTTTCTGATTGCGTACAACATCAACCTGCTGTGCACCAAGGAGCTGGCTCACCGCATTGCCCTCAACATCCGAGAGCAGGGTCGTGGCACTGACCAGGTACATCCATGCTGGTGGCATGCTGGGAGCAGGCCTGCTTGCCTCCATGCCTCCTGGGTCATGCCTTGACTGTGGTAGTTCTTGGCAGCCTGGGCGCTTGAAGAGGGTGCAGGGCATCGGCTGGTATTTGGAGGAAGAGAATTTAGCCCAGGTTTCAACGAACCTGCTGGACTTTGAGACCACACCGCTCCATGTTGTCTACGAGGAGGTCTGCCGAGATGCAGAGGTGAGTGGCATGGGGCAGCACACCATGCTTGTTTCAATGGGGGCTCCACAGAGAATGCCTCCTTCCAAGTTTTTCTTCCCATCCTCAGGTCAGGCTCTGCTTTATCTCACACTCAGCTCAGCCAAGCTGAGCAGAGCATTGAATGGCACAAAAACCCTAAAAGCTTAGAAATTTGCTGCCAGCTCCCAATTCCTCCACTGAAGGTTTTTTCATGAGCTTCCCAGGTCCTGGGAAGGGGGAAGAACACCCAGATTGGTGTGGTAGCAGCAGCGGGGCAGGTGGCTCTGGGCATAGTCATGTTTTTTATGTCCTTCGCAGGCACTGAACCTCCCTGTGGTGGGTTCCCAGCTGGTGGGGCTTGTTCCCAAGAAGGCCATGCTAGATACAGCTGAGTTTTATATTAAGAAGGAAAAACTCTTCATCCTGGAGGAAGAACAGAAGATCAGGCTGGTAATGTGGCTCCTCCTAGTACCTTGGTACTAGGGTACAAGGGTGGGATCATGAGAGAGACACCCTCCCACTCCCCCAGCCTCCCAAAGTGGCACTGAGCAGACATTTAGGGCTACAGCAATCCCCAGGCATGACACTCGTGTCCATGAATGGTGCCTGGCCAAGCTGTGAGGGCGCAGTGAATGGATCAAGTTGCTTTATTGTCCTGAGGATGCTGAGATGCTCAAGGAGGAGAGAGCCCATCCTGTGAGGACAGAGTGTAGGCAGCAGCTGCCCAGCTTGCTTGCATGGAGTCCAGGAGGGCAAGGAGACCTCCCCAGAGCTGAAGGACAGTGTGTGGGATTATGGGAAACTGCCCCCCAAGCCCAGTGTAAACTGGAAATAAGGAGTTGGGCTGTGCTTTTCAGCTGCAGGAGGGAGGGACTTTTCTACCCTATGGGGAATGTGCTAGATAAGAGCTGGTTAATTATTTATTGGTGCAGTTTCCAGTCATTTGCAGGTGGCCACATGCCACCCCGAAGTCTGGGGTGTGACAGGCTGTTGATGTAAGCTGTCCTCTTCCTGGCTGGTGGCCTGAGCAATGTTGTCCTAGGGCTGGATCACCCACGGTTAATTATTAGCAGGGAATGAGGATGCAATGTGATTTATCGTGACGGAGCTGATGTGGTGGCGCTAATGTGGTGGTGCTGCTCCTTGCAGGTGGTCAGCCGGCTGGGCCTGGACTCCCTGTCTCCATTTCACCCCCGGGAGCGCATCATTGAGTAGGGATCACCATCTTGCTTCTCATCATGGTGCCCAGCCCTGCCCAGATTGGGGGATCCCCCTGCCTGCCTCTTGTGCTCAGCTTGTTTTGGGAGTGGCATCTGCACCCAACTCTCCTTCACACCCAGGGGACATCTCTACCGTGTGTTGTGCAGGCACAGGGTAGTTCCTGCTCCCAAATGCTGATGTTTGTGAATGTGGGGTGTCTCAGACAGACAGTGGGAGCAGGTTCTGTGGCCAACTTGAGCATGTGCATGTTAAATCCCCCACCCTACCCCTAGCCCAAATTTCACTGCCTCTGCTGCTCTCTAAGGAGAGACGCTATAGTGCAGCCCCTGGTGTAAGTCTGTGGGGGTAGAGGAAGGGAATCCAGCTGTGCCAAGGCGAAATCAGGACATGTACTTCAAGCCCTTGTTCCACCAATGGGGGCATGGCTGCGGGTATATTTCTGTTCCACCAAACACTGTTTGCACAAGCCCATCCTCTCTAATGCAGAGCAACCCCAAATAACACCAGGACAAATACTCCCCAGCTAACTGTCTGTCCCCATGGGCCTCTGCATCCTCTCCCTGACCTTCCTGGTCAGGGTTTTTTTTGGCTAGTCTCCTCTCAGCCACCCACAGAGCCAAGGGGTGGATGAAAACCTGTTGGAAAGGGCAGTGCTGTGTGAGAAGAGACCGGGTAGTGGTGGCAGGTGTCCCTGCACCTGGGGAGTCTCTGACCCACAAGGTCTCTGTGTTACAGGTACCTGGTGCAGGCAGGAGAGCTGGACAGGGGTCTGGTAGCCAAGCCGCTGGGCACCTTCGTGCAAGCAGTTGGTGGGAGGTCGGCAGTGCCGGGAGGAGGCTCTGTGTCTGCAGCCGCAGCTGCCCTGGTATGTGCCCTACACCAGCACGAGTTCCCTACCTGCCTGGAACATCCTCTTGGGTGTGCCAAGCTGACACAACAGTGGCATGTATCCTCCTGGAGGACTTACCTGTGTGCCTTTGCAGGGAGCGGCGCTGGGCTGCATGGTGGGGCAGATGAGCTATGGAAAGCGTCAGTTTGAGGAGCTGGACCCCATCATGAGGAAGCTGATCCCACCATTCTACCAAGGCATGGATGAGCTTGTGGCAATGGTGGATGCTGACTCCCGTGCCTTCAGCAGCTACATGGTGAGGTTCCACCAGCAGCAGATATCTGACAGGGAAGTGAGGGACTTTCCAGCTGAGAGGAGAGCCAGCATCACATTGCCCCAGTGTCCTTAGGAGCAGGGCAGTGACCCAACTCCAAGCCAGGGCCAGTGAAAGGGACATCATCACCTAAAGGAGGCTTGCAAGAGCATGGGATCTGTCAGGTCTGCCTTGGCCCCTGATACAAGACATGCGAGACCTTGGAGCAAACGGCAAGCAAAATCTGCTTTTCTTTGCCTGCAGCAAGCCATGAAACTGCCAAAAAGCACCCCTGAAGAGCAGGAGAGGTGAGCTGGACTGGTGGGGACTTGCAGACCAGGGGAGCACAGTTACCCAGTGCTTATTCTGGGGCTGTCCCCCCTCCCAGACGCACGGCTGCCATGCAACAGGGGCTGAAGACAGCTGTGAGGGTGCCCTGTGCCCTGGCAGAGAAGGTGAGCGGGCTCTGGCCTGCTCTGAAGGAGCTGGCCCGCCACTGCAACCTGGCCTGCAAATCTGACATCCAGGTATGGCCCTGGGCTGGGGCTTAGGAGGCTGACAGGCTCACCACTTCTCCCTATACAGTGTCCAATCCTGTCCTGACCTCCAGGTTGCATCTTCTCAAGCCATGCTTCACAAACTGGCCAGTGATTTCCACTCACTAACTTCCTGGCAGCTTGCAACCCTTGTAGGAGACTTGACTTCCACCAGCCCTTGCCTCAGTTTCCCCCCTTGTGTGGCAAAGCCATGAATGGCTCCCACTGCCAGAGCCACATCCTGAAAATACCATGTTGGAATGTGTTGCATGCTGCTGGGTCATGGAGGGTGGGAGTCTTGCATGCAGCAGAGCAGATCCTTAGGCTGCAGAACTGGATGCTAGTGCTCTGGTTCTGCAGGAGAGCTTCTCGTAAGTTTTTTTTTCCTAGGTGGGAGCCAAAATGTTGGAAGCAGCTGTGTTTGGAGCTTACTTCAATGTCATGATCAACCTCAAAGACATAACGGATGAGAAGTTCAAGCTTGCGGTAAGCAGGGGCTGTGCATGTGTGTTGACCCTGGTGGTGGGATTGAGGCGAGACAGAGATGGAGATGAAGCCCTTGGGACCCTTCATGCCTGGGTACCTCCTCCCTTTGCCACCAAAGGGATGCATGGGGTGGATGGTGGGCAGCTCTTCTGTCCTGTCAAGTGACAAATAATGCACTTTCTCCCTCCCCGTGCAGATGTCGCAGAAGGTCTCTGGGCTGCTGGAGGAGGCGAAACAAGGCTCGGCACTTGTGCTGGCAGTGCTGGAGAAGCGGGGACCCTGAGAGGGGCTCAGGGATGGACTAGGGGCTCTGCGGTGGCAAATACAGCTGGAAAACACATTCATCCCTGCCTGGGCTCCTTTGGTGTCTGCCTTGAGATTGCTGCTCCACTCAGGCAGATCTCAGCAACATGTCCCCTGCTGGCCTTTCACTGGCCAACAGTGATTTTTGCTGTCTGGGGGTCAGACCCCAGTCTTCATTCCCCCATCCCTGGGGCAGAAGGAGACAGCTGGGATGGCAGTGCCTGGGGCTACAGGGCTCCTAATGGAGAGGACAGCAGGGCTCCTGAGGCACTGCCAGGAAGGAGATCCCTGTGTGTGGGCACCTCCTGACCCCACATGCCCCTTTGTGCTTCTATGCCCAGTACCCACCCCACCCTCCCCCTCCTCTCTGTGAGATACCACTCTGTCTGAAGGGCTGGGACAAGACCTGGTGCAGTCCCTTTCTTCAAGGTGTCTTTTTTACGGTACATTACTAGACCCACCTGTTACATTGCTTGCTGGCCCAGGAAGACAGTTTTGCCAAACCCAGGACCCCATCAAGGGTGCTAGTGGGGAGATAGGGATGGGAGGGAGGATCTCTGCCCCCTCCTCATAGATGCCCCAAGAGGAAGACCTGCTGATTGGGGCGTCCAGTCCTGCCTCCTGTCTCCGTTGACTGGGTCTGATGGCAGGTATCACCTGCTTCACTCACACACCCTGAGCAGTGTCACATTAGCTGGATCCTAAGCTCCACTATCCCACAGCAGTGCCTGTGGGCAGGTGACCCCTCTGTGCTGCCTCCCTCTCCCTGGACACTGTGGTCATGCTGGGAGCACAGAGCCAGGGTTCACGGCAGGGAAACCTGACTCATCCCATCAGCTGACACTGGGAGGTGAAACCCTTCCAACCCTTGTTTTTATTAGCTCTGTGGGACCTTTGTGCCAGCTGGGAGTGGTGTGCTAATGTTTCCTGCATGCCCATGGTGATAGCTGTGGTGCAGGGAGTGGTGCAGTGTCACCCCTGCCCGCTGCACCCCTGCTTGCTTGGGCAGGGCCCTGGTATTTAGGTATTTAGCCTGCCACCCCAGGAGATCTGTGCAGAGGACGGTGATCAGCAGTGCTGCTGCCAGCAGTGCTTTCAAAAGGTGCTGCCAGCATCACCTCTGCTGGGAGCTTTTCGGCAGGTTTGGTAAGTGAACGCAGCTGCTTGAGGCAGCAGTGCCTGGTGGGATGCAAGGCAGCTGGGGAGCACAGAGGCAGTGGGAGTGTGGGCACGCCTAGAGTGCACCATAGGCCAGGGTGCACCATCCCCATGGCTGGTGCTGCACCAAGACATGGTGTCCCCAGCCCCTTGTGGTCCACAAGAACATGGGCAGGGCACCCAGCCTTGGCCTGAGTTAGTTATTTCTGTTAATGATGGAAACCATATGCCCGGGGCTTTGGGTGTCCAGAGAGGTACATACAGTCCCTCTCAGGATCAGCACTGTAACTCAAAGAGATAAGGCAGCTGTTGGGGTCTGCAGGGGGACAGTACTCCCTGGGAAGTGAGACTGTTTCTTTACGGGGCAGATATGTGGGGCAGAGGATCCAGTCCCAGCTGCTGGCAGGGTGATGATCTCCTTACGACAGAAGGTGTTGTGAGGGAGCACTGATGGTGCCTGTCCTTCCTTTGCAGCTTGGTGGCCGTGGAGGATGTGGAACGTCAACCCAGGTGAGTGGCTGTGAGGCCAGGCCAGGCTGTGGGGCTTGGAGAGGCGTTCTGTGCAATTGCCATTAGCACCATGGGGGATTACCTGTGTACCAAAGGGGAGTGGGGCATCATTTGTGAGAAGAGAGGTACACTGGGAGGGGTCCTTTGGGTGCAAGGGTACACCCATTTCTTGCATTGCCTGCCCAGGGGGAGCCCAGCTCTGCTTGCTAATAGCCACCCTCTTCTTCCTAGGTGTGCCCGGCGGGGTTCCACCACCACGACTGCAAATTTGCCCACCTGCCCCTCCAGGATACCCTGGTCCTGGTACCTCAGCTGGTCCCTTCCCCGGGTACCCTGCAGTGCCACCTTGTGCCCCAGGAGCCTGTGCCCCAGGAACCTATCCCCCAGCACCTCCATGTGGCTATCCCTGTGGCCCCTCTCCACCTGGCCCCTGTCCACAGGGGCAGCACTCCCATGGGCATCCCCCACAGGCACATCATCCCCACGGACACCCCAATCTGGGACCACCAGGAGTACCAGGGTGCCAACCATGTCCCCCTGGCTGCCATCAGAAGCACCATAAGAAGCACAAGAAGAAGCACTCCAAGCACCATGGAGGCAAGGTAAGAGTGAGGCAGCAGTGGACCCTTCTGAATCTCTGCTGTGATCCTTTGGACCCCCTTGCACATACCACAGCAACCAGCCTGGGTAGCTGGAGCTCTCCTCTTCCTCCCCGTGGTGGCTGGAGCAGGCTGCTGACACCTCAGTGGATTTTTTTAGACATGGAGCCTTCTGTTTGGTTAATAAATAGGCAAGCAATGAGTCATTCCAAACAAGTGATTTTGAAATGTGATTCATGAAATCCCTTGAAGCCATTGGAAACAGCTCAGGGCACACCATGCAGTGTATTAAGTCCCAGGACTTTGTCTTGCTCACTGGAAAGCAATTCATGCCTCTATAAGGGACATTTTCTCAGTGTCCTGCAGCAGAGGAGCAGTTCAGTTCCCCCTTAAAAACCAAAAAAACTCCAAACTCCTGCACCCTCACCCCCCCAAAAAGAAAAGCCATTTCTGTGCTAGAGTGGATGCTGCAGAAAATTCCATTCCAGGCACCTGCACATGGGGACACCATCTGGAGCAGGTCTGAGTGAGGGAATGCTCAACAAAATGCCAGTTCCACCTTTTCAATGCTTCCAGTAGAAGCGTTTTCGAAACGAAGCAAACCATTGACTCCTCTCACTGTATAATGGCTCTGGAAGTGATCTTCCTTGATATTTGTCCTTGCTGGCAGCGAACAGAACCCTTGTGGAGTTTGCTTAATTGGCCTGAACAGCCTTGTAAAATAATAATAAAAAAACTAGCCCTTCCACTATATGCCCATAATTGTATTCTCTATGCAGAAAAATAATGGCTCCAAACTCTAAGATGTGGCTTGTAACAGCATAGCAATAAACATTGTGCTGATGTTATTAGTAGCCATTTTCTCTTCAGGTTGAGGTATCCCAGCTCAGGTTTGCTGTCTGAGGCTAGTAGTGCTATGCTGGCTCTCACCTAGGCTCAACTTCTGCATGCCCCCTAGGGCCTTAGACATTAACTAATTACCTTGCAATCCAGCCAGCATGCAATCCTGAGGGCATCTCTATTGCTAACATGCAAAGGCACCTGAGGAAAGGTGGGTCTGCAGCCACCACTGCTGCATATTCAACCTGGACCTAGCTGGGCACTGGGAATGGGCACCCACCACAGGATTGCTAACTGTCAGAAATGGTGTGAAAAAAGGTTTGTTTTCAAGCTACCATAAACTTGTTTTATCTCCTCCAGCACTCCAGCAGCTCAAGCAGCTCAAGCAGCAGTTCTGACTCTGACTGAAGAGAGCATCTCCCACTTGCACAGCAGTGAAGGAATGAAACATAAAGCTGAACACCCCACAGGAACTATCTGCAGGTTGCTCTGCTCCTATCCCCTTCTCTTAGAGTGGCATTTTGCCTACTGAGTGATTTTCTTGTTTTTAGTTTGTAAATTCTTTGACCTGTAATCACTGTGAGATGACGGGCAGCAGTTCCATCTGTCTTCGGGAGATTCCACTGAAAATCATCCCTGGGGCTGCAGGCAGCAGCATGGGGAGTATCACAAGCTGTTTTGCAGTGTGCTGGTGTCTGTGTGGTTTTTCCTGTGCAATGACGCCGTCTGCTAATATGGATCCCACCACCCATAGGAGTCCTTACATGACCTTTCTCAGCTGGAGCAAAGGGACTGGCTGAGGAATGCCATAACTTTCTCCTTGCTGAGCGTAATGGGATGCCATTCTCCATGCCACCATAACAATTAATTGGAAAGAGTAGTGAGCTCTCCTTCTGAAACCCCTGAGCCATGGCCATGGGACTGTGGTGTGCTCACTAGGAAAGGTGAAAAGCCTGGCAGTGATTTCACCACAATTTTAACACAGAGCCGCTTTTGCTGCTGTTTTATTTTTGTTTTGCCCATTGTCATGGCTCATAAGGACCCTTCCCAGCCTCATTATCAGGAAGGCTTTCCTTCCAGACAGTGTGACTGTCTGCTGAATCCAGTCATATAAACACAAGCAGCTCACTGTGGCAATCTCCAAAAGAGGTGGTACAGCTCATCTCCCCTATATTTACTGCCATTGCAGCCTTGGTCCTTGTTGCATTGCTCCGTGTGAGTGTGTGTTCTGGGGCAGTGGGATTTCACTCCTGTGGCTACTCTTTGGATGCAGTCATATTTTATGTTGTGCCCCTTGAAGCTCACCTATAGCTCTTCTTCCCAAAGCAGGGAAAATACGGCAGTGACACTGCAGCACACAAGGCCACCACTGCCCACTGCTGTACCCGTCTCTGCACCCACGCTGCTGGCTCCTGTGCACACTGTCCCTGGGGTCCCCTATGGGCAACCTGAGGTTTGCCCAGCCTCTCTTTTGCATCCTGTGGATGTGACTTTACAGAAACGCCCCTGTCCTTGGAATGTTCCCCTGCTCCACTGTTCTGGTTTGAGATCAATAACTGTTGGATGTGAGAGTGGCTGAAGAAAGCATGGATAAAGGCTGATTCAAGTGCAATGCCACCTTCATTGTGGTGAAAGACAGACTCCCTCAAAGAGGGGCACCTGTGGAAATCTGCTCTCCTCACTCATGAACAGGTGAAGAACATGAAGCAAGTGAGGAATGAAGACATAGTCTTTATCATGATGAGAGATGGCAGCTTGATGGGTGCTGGGGAAGGAGAGGGGGGGAGGTGCGGGGCCAGGGGGCAGAGGAACAGGTCTGCCAAGGGTATTGCTCCAGACACCAGGGAGAGCTGGAAGGGCCCCATCAAGCATCTTGTGGTCCTTCAGGTTCTCAGGAGTGCCCTGTGGTCCCTGAGCTGTAGGGAACCCTGGCCTTGTGCCCCAGTATTTGCATGGAGAGACAGAATACAAAGTTACCTGAATTTAACAGCCTAGCACCAGGGGAATAAGCTGGTCAATAAAAATAATCGAAAAATGAGACACACTACAGAACAGAGAGGCTTTTCCAGGGTAGAGTGAAAAGAGTTTATTTATTTTTGCAACAGCAAAATTGAAGTTCAAATCTGGACATTGCTCAGCAGATACTGGTGGGAAGAAGACACCATGGTTGCTTTCAGCACACTGGGATGACAGGGAGGCAGCTCCAGCAGCTGCCCAGTATTTGTGAAATGCTTTGAGGAATGCTGCTTCTCTAAATGAACAGGTTCTGATGAAGGTTGGAATGGCAGAAGGAAGCAAGGGAGAGATTGCCCAAAGGAAAATAAAAAGCTTAGCAATAATCTGTGAAAAGTAGGGTAGAGGTCTGTCCAAAAGGAACATCTGCAGACAACTGTAGAAGGTAGCACAACCTCTCACCATCCTATTGCTCCTAAGAAAGAGAAGCAAGCCACTAAGGGCCATGCAGAATGAAAGCAGTTCGATGACCATTTCAAGCAGCATGTGATGTGTCATAAACTCACTTGGTTCTCTCAGCACAGACATACTGAGAAAACTACAAAGATGAAATAATCTGTAAAAGGGTTTCCTAAAGAATGGGGGAAGTCACAACTGTAAAGCTCCTCACAGGATGCTGAGGGATATTGAGAGTTTTTGAAAATTAGAGACAATCATACATCCTACTATACTGGAAAGGTTTCTCACTTCTCTGACAAGCCCTCTTACGGTTACAGTATGTTTGCAAGGCTTGGTGCATGTAAAGCATTACAGAAGTACATTGTTTGGCTCTGTATCCTGATTTGATCTAGTTTTAATTAGCATAAATGTAAGATATACAACTTTTCATCATGAAAATAAAAAAAGAGCTCTTGATTTTGGCTAGAAAGGAGGACCCAGAGGGCACTGTCTGGGCCAGCTCAGAGGTGCTAGCAACCACATAGGGGGAAGAAAATTAAACAGGTAATATCAGGGGTGTGTATACCGGTGAGAGGAGGACATGTGCATTTAACATATCCACCTAATGAATCTGTCAAAGAAGCTGGGCTGGGAGAGGCTATCATAGTCCTTCTCCCGGAAGATGGCTGCCTGGTCCCCGAGACCAAGCTTCAGCAGGACGTCCATGTCTACGTCACTCCCAAGAGCCACTACCGTGGGCATGACATCTTGCTTCTTCATGGAGTTGATGGCCTCCTCAAGGTTCTTGCTTCCTGTGATGCCATCAGTGATGAAGACAAAGGAGAGCTCAGCATTGCGCCGGGCAAGTCGCTGCCCATTTCCTGGGCTGAGCACGATGTTGTTGATGGCATGTATGATGGCTGACCCAATGTTGGAGGATGAGTCCAGGTACTTGATCTGTGCCAGGGCATTGGAGATTTCTGTCAGGTTGTAGGTCAGTGGGAAGACCACATCCTGGTCTCTCTCACTGCCATACTGCAGCAGTGCAATCCGGGCATTCATGTTGTCATTGTTGCTCCTGGCCAGCGTCAGCTGTCGGGCCACCTCCTCCACAAAGTGGTGGGCCCTGTGGAAATTCTGCTCTCCGATCCTCTCAGAGCCATCGAGCAAGAAGACAACATCAACAGGGCGTTGTGTGCACTGGGCCACTGCAAGTTCTGCAAGAGAAAGAGGAAGACAAGTTGGGAGCATAAAAAAGCCTATACAATAATGTTTGAGCTTGCCTTGGGCAGTTTGGGCTGGAGTCAGCTCCATGCATCTTTGCCCAAAGAAGGACTAGCCCCACTGTGCTACCAAAGTCTGTCTTTGAAGCTGGTAATGTAGAAACTTTGCTTCTGATTCCCTCATCTCCTGGGCACTAGGTCTTAAAGAATGTTAATTCTGGGGCCTATGAGAGACTTCCACAAACATCCATGAGATTAGACAGGTCTGTGCATTTCAGTCCCAGAATTACTTCCACCTTCTTACAGCAATGTTCCACTCCTATCTGTAACAGGAATATCCAGAGATCAATGAGGCAGTGTCTACAAACCTCTTAGTTACTTCTAGAGAGTGGTTTACTTTCAGAGTTACTCTTCACACACAGATCTGTAGGATGAAAGCTGTTTTCATAGCTTTCACCCAGATTAGTTTTATCAGCAAACATTAATTTCTGAAGAGCTTACAAAGGTTGGATCATATGGCTGGAAAAGAAGACTATCTTTGTTGATGCACCTGTATATAAAACAGCTTTTGTAATAGATAACAGACCAATATTTGAGTGAAACACAGTGGGACATTGTTCTTCAGTCAGTCAGAACAGCAATTGTCCACAAAGTGGGCATATGAATATTCACAGTGAATGAACTTGAAAAAAAAAAAAAAAAGAAAAAGGGAGAAGAAAATAGCAATCTTTGGAGACAGTTGTTAGTTAGGGACCATTACTTCATTCCTTTGCAGTAGTTATACATATTGCCTTTTGTGTTCCTCTGTGTGCACTGCTCCAAGAAATACTTATATTAAAGTACTGTAGATTTTTTTTCTTTGAGTTTCTTTCTCTGCTGAAAGCACTAGTCAGGAATATGGTGGCAACAACAGTATTCATTTGTGATGTATGTGCTCTGGTTGGCCACCCCATAAGTTCACAGCAGGTCAATGGCCATACCACCATCAAGCAATTCTTTGGCTCCAAGACCGAATCTTGAAAAGGTGAAGTCCTGGAGCCAATGTCATGTTGTGCTTCATGACATGGCAAGGAATAGGAGATTCTGGAGCAGGCCCACCTTAAGCATCCATTTCTGGCATTGAGGGGTAACTTTTGGGATAGGAGGATCACATTAGGTTGAAATTCTGTACTATGAGGAAATCCAACTTGACAAAGTGCTTCCTCAGCGCTGAATGCTGCTACACCTGGATTGCTGAACCGGTGTAATTCCTTGTATGAGCTGAACAACAAATGGATAACTGTTTAGTATATTAGTGCTATGCATGTAGTCAACATTTGGCAAATAGTGAAGTTATGTTTTAAGCAAAAAAGATACACTCTTGAGACTACAGAGACAGCACAACACAACAGCACAAGATAGTGTAGCAGAAGCTCTGATGCTGCATATTGTTGAGTTTGCAGACTATTTGGTACCACTTCCATTCACGAAAAAAAGAGTCAAACCTGATGTAGAAAGTTCTGCTGGTATTTGTGGTTTAACCTAAGTCATTGGACATTGCAAAAATCTGTGGTTGTTTCTGTCATGTTCCCTGACCTTGTACATTGGCATTTCTCCTTTGCCCACACTGTAAGACATATCTACAACAAAGGCATGCCTTACTATACATTTTCTTACTGTGAACAATAGGCTTCTGCAATGTAGAAACCATCTCCAAGCAATGCTTTTCCCCCTATGAGATTTTTGAATACTGATTTTCAAAATTCAACTGTGAAACTCCACTCCTTTAAAGAAATAAAGGTATGTACTCACCTCTGCCCAACCTTCCTTGAGAAATGTTGTCTAAAGGTACACTGATGCTGCAGTTCCCGGTATGCAGGCACTGCTGACACAGGGATACTTTGCCTTGGCAGTGCCTGCACTCCTGGTCCTCACCTGCACTGTGCAGTCAATGGAGGGCAAAAGGAATGCAGGCATGCCTCCCATATAGTCTGAAATCTATACAGGGGTCTGCAAAAACAGGTGGTAGCAAGTGGGTGGAAGTGAGGGCTGCATATTGCATGGGAGAAGTGTTACTAGTCTCTCTCCCCCAGTCCTTGTCTACATGTAGTTCTTGAGACAACAAGCAAGATCCACCCACCTCCCACATGACCTGAAGCAAGCCTTCAGAGCCCCTAGTTAAGCAGAACATGGCTGAGAGTAGCATCACTCCATAGAGCTTCAGTGAGAGTGTATCACATATCTGGCTCTTGAGGCAGCCTCTACTGCATGAGCACTCCCCAGAGTCACTCCACTTGCTGCTCAGCCCTCACAGCTGAAGAGTCTTGCCTTTGAAATGTGTGATACTTTACATATGAGTTATCCCACGAGGACATAACAGATGTGAGGCAGTGCAGCAAAACCTTGGGTTTGTCCTGTTCAGTGTCATGCTTCAGTTGCATGTTTCTAGGAGGCTGAAGACCTGAGCACCCTTTGCTGCAGCAAGGAACAAGATTCTCATCCTTAACTGGAAGATAAGCTCTCAGAGGCACCACCACATATCAGGCCAACTGAAATCTTCACATTGTGCTTTTATAATTGGAGCACCAGTCCTTCTCATGCTGCTTGCAGCCAGGCACAAATGCTCACCGCACTGCACTGCATACTGTGTGCTAGGACACAGATGAGGACATCTAACAGAGATAGCACAAAACCCAGAAAAACCATCACTTTTCCTGCCATTAGCAACCTATACAGTTACACACATGTCAGAGTAATCCTGCTCATTCACATCATGTTCCTGCTTCTTCTAAAGCATGGGTAACTTGCATTTCCTCTGTTGTTTCACAGTGTTAATAGAGAACACAAAAGCAACAGTGAGATGGGAACTGACCTCCCACACTGCAAGAAGTTCCAAGTGGGCAAGTTCCAATTGCAGTTCCCATGCCTGAGCTTGGCAACTGGCTCCATTTTGCACACCTGGAAACATTACAGCCCAACCGTCTTTTTGAAGATCGTACATCTCCTTTCTGCCCATTAAATATGACATTTGCTCAATATACTTTATTGCAATAATATCATGTCAGTTAGAGAGGCTGCAAAATTCACTTGCTGGAAGTAAACACTTCTACTCTCATGTATGCACATGAAATGCTGATTTCTTACAGTTTGAGAGGGCAGTAGCTATTCTGGAGGTAGGAATGGCAGCCATCTGCCTGACCTCTTTGGAAAACCAGCGGCAGCTGAGTTCATGGAAATATCACTCCTTGTCCAAATGCATGTACTCACAGTGCAAGTGGTCTGTCTGTAGTCTTTCTGAACCAAACTAACACGGAGTATGTATTGAATGGGTTATACTACGAGTTCAAATACTTGCTTTTGAATAGCTCACATAATGTATAACAGAATTTTTACTATGCAGCCATGGATTTTTGCTTTGGATTGCCTGGTCCTACATAACATCTAACTCTTAGATATGAAACGGAATGTGTTGCTAGCTAAGGCAGAAGAAACACAAATGTAAAAGCAGAGAAAAGGGCAAGAGCTCATACAGCTTCTGAGAGAAACTCAGAAACTCCCCAGGTTTTGGTGCTCTCGGTTGAAAGCCAGGGTTGACCCCTCTCTCAACCTGTTTGCTCTTTTCCTTCAAATATTCTCAACTGCCCATTGAACGGTTGTACAAAGACATACTGTGGAAAGAGATGCACCTTGCTTTGCCAGTCCTGCCACACAAATGGTTTGCAGAACCTGAAGAAAGCCCTCATGGTAACCCAGCAAGAAGATGCAGAAGCAGTCAGCAAATCCATACATACAGTATCCTTAGTGGAACTTAGTGCTCGTCTGTGGCTCAAGGCTGGGACATGCTACCCTCCCACAGCAGGGTTGGAGTGCAGGAGGGCTGGAGGGGAGCAGTGTGGCTGGCTCAGAGACCAAGGCCGCACAGCTCCTCTGCAGAAAAGCAGTGGGCAAAACAAGAGCATCTCTTGACATCAGTAGAGAAAGACATCACGCTCATCACCCAACCAAGGCAGGTAGGCCCGCCCCTTGTGTCACATTCCCAACTGAGCACAACCAAGCCGATTCACTGCCTGTGTTTCTCCTAAACTAAAAGCATCTACCAATGTATCTGTCCCCTCTGTCAAACAGGCACTCAAGCAAAGACGATTACCACCTCCACTCAACCTCTGCCTCCACCTGCTTCATGCAATTTCTAATGGGGACGTCAGCAAAGCCCTAGCACAGTTTCTGGGTCCCCCACAATCTCACTGTGCACCATTTTGAAGGTGTCAATGAACAAGTCCATCCACTCTTGCCGCTCATTTCCAGTGGCAAACTTTGCTTTTTCGGCGGTAAAGGCCAAAGTTGCCACCAGCTGGGTGTACATGCTGGGATCCTGCGTTTCCCGCGTGGAGTTTAGGAACTGGGCGATCGAATGTATGGTGCTGGGGAAATCTATGTTGACTCCCTCTTCCATGGGGCGGAAAATAAGTGGGTTTATGTTCCCAGGGTTCCTGTCATCTGCAAGTGAGCGTCAAAAGAATATTTTCAGGGCTTGCTAGCAATGGCTTTGTCTCTGAAGGCTACCTGGCTTTCCTATGTGCACTGCACCAAAGAAGAGTAGAGCCAATGAGGGACAGAAATAAAGATGAAAGCCTGATTTTAAATCTTACTGTCACTTTTATGGCTGGGGAACCACAGGATTTGCACCAAAAATCAATCACACATCAAACAAGGGATTTCAGACTTGAAAAATTAACTTCCCACTTCCTTTCCTCTCATCCAGCATAGGCACAATGGAGAAAGAGCACTGCTCAGGAAGAGGGCCACAAGGTCCAGCTTCTTTCATGATGGGACTGAGCCATCATATAGCTTTGAACTCTTGCTCTGTGCTAACTGCACACATGATGCTGTACAGCCAGAAGGACATCTAAGGGACAGCATTATGTGAACTCCTTGCCTGGGACTCAGTCCAGTGTGCTTTGGCTAGGGTCACTGCCTTACGGTGTGCAATGCTCCTGTGCGGTGTTTGGGCTAGTCAGACCCCTGAGACTCTCCATCTCCACCTGGCTGTGCTAAACTTAAATCCAAATAACATCCCAAAGTTCAAAGCAAAGCCTTTTGCATAGGTTAGAAAGAGCATCACAGAGCGCCATGCGGTTTCTATTGAAGCAAGTGGTCAGTTCAGACTTGCCCAACATTTACCACTCCAGCACCCTGTTAGAACCGCAGTAATTGATAGGCCATTACAGGACAACAAAGGTTTGCCCTGAAAACAGGAAAATCTGGATTTCCTTAGGCAGAGCACTGAGGCAGCAGACCTTCAGCTGTGGCTGTGAACCTGAAGTGCTGAAATGCCTGGCTCTGCAAGGCAGTAGGGAGGAAGCCAGGGTGTACATAATACCTGTCCCTCTCTGTGCTCTGTCAATACTATCGAGGCTGGAACTGGGGCTCCTGGTATAAGCAATTGATTTACTCCTTAAAGTGCCAGGACTGCAACTCTGATGTCCATGGGGCCGAGAATAGGGCTGGCTCCCTGACCTGAACCTGTCTGGCTTATCTACAACTGGACTTGCAGTGGATGTGCATGAAGCTCACTCACAACCTGTGAAGGGCACAATCTCCATCCAAAGGGTTTGCATGTAAATTGGCATCAACTCTTGAGATGTTCTTGGAGAACCAGAGGAAGCTTAGCACTGAGCAGAGAAGCCCCAAGCTCTGTCACATCCCATCCAATATGTTCCCTTTCCATGAGTCAAGTGTAATCATTGCATGTTGATGACAGCAATGCATCACAGACAATCCAGTGCGGCAGATAGAAGGTGCTTTGCCCAAAGGGCTTTGAATCCCTTAAAACTTGATCTACAAGGCTTAACACATGCCCTTGCATGCCAAGACAACTTTTACCCATACTGAGATGGGTGTACTAGCACTTTCACAGGAGGCCCACACCTACCCAGTCATGTCACTCAACCTTCCTCGTCCTCTGGGGCACAGGTATAGATCTGCTTTTGACCTGGCCTGCCTGTGGCATGGCTTGAGGGATTCGCCTGTCCTGGTTTGAGGTAAACCAAACCAATTTTCTGCTCAGTAATTTTACTTTTTTAGCTGGGCCTCTTCTGCTAACTAAAGTCTGAAATTAACAGAACATTGTTCAGAAACTGTTCTGTCTCACAGTGATAAGACCTGACTATACCAAGGGATGGTGTGCAGAGAGGCCCTTGCTTATACTTATTGCTGTAACAACCAAGGTCAGGTAATTCTGTCATTTGCCTGTTGGAGGGTCGGAAGCAGAAAAAGCGTGGAGGGGTTACACTAGAGGGAGGAGCACGCAGGACAGGTGACCCAAAATTGACCAACTGGGGTATTCCATCCCATCCGCATCATGCTCAGTATAAAAGCTGAGGGATCAAAGGGTCAACTCTCTTCCTTCCATGGCTGATGTCTGGGACCCTGTCTGTTCTTCTGCCTTTGATCCTGATACGAGCATTCCTGACTCCAGATCTGGAATCCAGCTCCTGTCGGTCACCGAGTCCAGCCTGGGACTTTTCCTGATGCTGCTGGTGATGTGATCATTGTCCTGGGAGCTTGACACAGTTTTGTATAGACTGTATACCTTTTTCTTTTCTTTCGTTTATACTTCTTTTTTTTCCCCTTCTTTTTATTATTTATTATATTATTATTTATATTTTCATTAAAGTAGTTTAGTTTTTCTGAACTCCTGAATCTCTTTAATCCCTTCCTCTCCTCTCTTTTCCTTAGGGGGGAGGGAGGGATCATCATCTGTCTGATTGGTCAAAACCACAACATCGCCCAAGAGAGAATCCTCTCCTCAGATGCCTCCTCAGGCCATTTCTGTTCTGGTTCCCAGGACTGTCAGGTACCAGAGAACTGTTCTCACCTTGCTTTAGGAACAGAAGCACCCAGGTACACAACAGGGAAAGGACCACCAACTTCACTTTGCTTTGGAGGAATCTGATGGCCCAGGCCTAGGAGAACACGAGTGCACCACTGATTGGGTCAGTCTCTCTCGCAGTGTTTCTCAGAAACTGGGAGGCTGAAAAGACCAAAACCTTTGAAGACACCTGACCAGTCAGCAGTGTGGCATGGGAAAGCTGTTTCCTTGTGCATGGATCCGCAGGGCAAAGCTCCTCAAAGGACACTGCAGAGGAGCCTGTGTGGATAGCTCAGCATCATGGCTGGACATTGTGCTGTCTGCATAGCCAAGTGCAAATACTCAAAATACTAGCAAGAGATTTTAGTTAGAAATAATTATATCTTTTCTGTCTTCAGATTTCTGAGCACCCTGGGACCAGTTTTCCTTTGTTTTGTATGGAAACAAAGGGACTCCTTTGAAAATGAAATCTGAGATTCTGTATAACACTGAGTTGAAGCTAGGGACTTTCACAAAAACATTCAAGGCAAGAGTAGAGCTAAAAATTCCAAGAACTGGCAAGACTGTGTCCCTTATAAGCTTTGTGTCAGCAAATGGTGTATCTATTGTATTAGAACAGGCACAGAGACTCAGACAGACAGGATCTCTATGAATTCAGGCTGCATATCCACCCCTTCACAAGCAAAATGTAATTAAGTAAAGCTTCCTGCAGTGAGCAGCAGCCATCTCCTTTATGCCAGAGGATCCTTACAAACTTCTTCCTTTAATTCAACACTCTGAGTTAATTGTTAATTAAATACAGCCAGTGTTAGAGAAGCCAAAGCTTTTGGCCCACTATGGTGTCATTTTCCAAATGGTCCCTATCCCCTGCTCTGCCCTTGTCATTCCCAAGAAGCATCCCACTCAGAGTCACAGCTTGACCTCTGCATTTCAAAGGTCACATGGGTGGGAGAGTTTAGCAAGGGGTTTTTGACTTGATGTGTAATAGAGACATGGAACAAGTGAGAGATTATTTGCCAAGTTTAGAGGTCAAAACCTAGTGTCTTCCAGGAATTGGAACAGGGAGAAATATATCCAGGCTGAGACACACTGATTCACTAACATGGTGCACTTGTACCTACCTGTGCAGAGAACTCATAAAGACAGAAAAAGAGCAAGAAATGAAACCCTGGAGCCTCTGCTCGTGTAAAGCAACCCCATTTCTCAAACTCCTGCCATTCAAAGGGAATGAAGAGGGTTGCACACCCCCTTCCCAATCCTGAGCCTTGTGCACTCTCCGCCAGACCTACCACTTTGTACAGATGGCACGAATCTATTTGTAATACTTACCTGTCTGACAGGGCAGCTCAGGGCAGACCACCTGTGGATCTGGAAGGAAAAGAAACAAAGAAAACTGAGTGATGTGCTGCCATCCCCCTTCATGGTTTGCACAGACATGTGGCAGGACAAGGTGTCTTACAAGGGAAAAGGACTTCAAAGGTCTGTCCCAAAAGGCTTGCCTGTATCTGAGGAAACACTGTTTACCCATGGGTACATAAAGCCCTCACCATGAATGACCCAGCTTATAAGCTACTGGCCAACCTGCTGGGACACAATATCTCCGCAATCATTGCAACACACCATATATTCCCCCACTCCAAACCTGGGGGGTAAAAGCTCCAGTTCTACTAAGACCTGTGCAAGCACAGGTACAGATAAAATCAGTGCATCTCTAAGAGCAAAAAATCAGGCAAGAGAAACAAGAGACCTGTGTGGTTGATCAGGGAGCTTCTGAAAATGCTCAAGTGGAAGAAGGCTGGACAGGCTGGAGACTTGGGCAGAGAAGAACACGATGAAATTCAACAAGAGCAAGTGTAGGGTGCTGCACCTGGGGAGGAATAACCCCTTGCACCAGTACAGGTTGGGGGAGACAACTGCTGGAGACTTGCTCTGAGGAAAAAGACCTCGAAGTCCTGGTGGACAACAGTATGAGCATGAGCCAGCAATGTGTCCTTGTGGCCAAGAAGGCCAATGGCATCCTGGGTTGCATCAAGAAGAGTGTGGCCAGCAGGTTGAGAGAGGTTATCCTGCCCCTCTACTCTGCCCTGGTGAGGCCCTATGCTGGAGTACTGTGTCCGTTTCTGGGCTCCCCAATTCAAGAAGGACAGGGAACTAACAGAGAGGGTACATCAGAGGACCACATGATTAGGGGTCTGGAGCATCTCTCTTACAAGGAAAGGCTGAAGGACTTGGGTCTTTTTAGTCTGGAAAAGAGAAGACCGAGGGGGGATCAGATCAATGCCTAGAAATACTTAAAGGGTGAGTATCCAGAGCAAGGGGCCAGTCTTTTCTCAGTGGTGCTCAGTGAGAGGACAAGAGGAAATGGGTACAAACTTGTACATAAGAAGTTCCATCTAAATATGAGGAGGAACTTCTTTGAGGGTGGCAGAGCACTGGAACACGCTGTCCAGAGAGGTGGTGGAGTCTCTGTCTCTGGAGGCATTCAAAACCTGCTTGGACAAGCTCCTGTGCAACCTGCTCTAGGTGGACCTGCCTCTAGGGGGATTGCATTAGATGATCTCCAGAGGTCCCTTCCAATCCCATATCATTCTGTGATTTTGTACAAACCTGGGCAGAGCACATCCTCCATCTTGTCAATGAATTCCTCTGCCACCAGGTCTGAGAAGAGTCTCATTTTTTGGACTCGCTGGGGTTCATTGCAGGCTATGGAGACCAGCGTCTCACTCTGTTCTGGCTGGTCAAACATGTCTCCAATGCCAATGGTGTTGACGACCACATCTCTACCGCAAAGAGCCCCTAGGTTCTTGTCATCATCTCGGGGGTCATAGCGCCCATCTGTGATCACCACGGCAAACACTTGGGCATTCTTTCGCCTGCTTTCCTTGATGAGCTTGTTGTAGGCAAACTGAAGGGCAGAGGGTGTCCAGGTGCCTCCAGCAATCCACTCGAGGCGCTTCACTGCTTCCTTGAAGCTTGACAGTGAATCAATGCGCTCATCATCAAGCTTGATGGCTTCAAAGGTCCCCTCGTGACTGTACTGCACCACCCCAACACGGGCACCTGCCAATGAATCATCATATTACCTGGCTTTGCATCCTTGGTGAGAAGCAGAGAAAGTCAGAAAACTTTCCTATCAGCCTGATTTGCCTACAAAGCTGGGAAGGGGAGAAGGAAGAGCAGAAACTGCTGGAAAAATGCTGGACAGATGGATTGCAGCCCAGGACAGCTACAGACAAATATGGAATGTGGAGAGATCCAAGACCCTTTTCTTTTCCCCATGCCCCATTCTGTCCCCACACAGTCCAGACCTGTCTGTGACTTGGGATCTTTGGCAATAGAGCCCAGTCGGCTGACCACATTAACAACAAAATTCTTCTCCAGGGTGAAGTTGGTGTAGCCAATACTCTCCGAGCTGTCTATGACAAACATGATGTCCAGGGCACCACAGCGCTTCTCACAGTCTGGGGAAAGGTACAGAAAGAGGAAAACACAAAGGTCAGTCATGGTGGGAACAAAGGACACCAGGGCAGAAGAGACCATCTATGGGAAGACACAAAACATCCATGGTGTTTGTGGTGCTGCCTACAGCTGTCAGCACAGGGAGGATTTTACAAGCATCTTGCTGTTAATGTATATCAAAAGAAATCTTTTTAATCTCTCTGTGTAATAGACTCTATCCTATCATCTGGACCATGCAACTCTATATTACAGCTCACTGCTCCTGTGATGGCAGAGCTAAATTTTGGGAGGTAAGCCAGACTGCCCCTGAAGTGTCACCAGACTCATTGGTAGGCTGGGACTAGGGTGAGCAGGGAAGGACTTCCTGTGGTTTGTCCTCTTCAGGGTGCAGCACTATGCAGGTGGGCAAAAAGCCCACCATGCCAGTAGCTCAGTGCAAAGGGCAATTCACAGGGCAGAGCTCTCTCACGCGAGCTCCTGAAGAAGGAGGCAGCCTCTAGTGACCCCCTTCCCCATCCCTTGAGTTGGTTGTTCCCCTGCCCTGGGGAGAGGTGATGGTCTGCTCACCACAGCATCCACATGCCTCTCGCACGTAGGTCATCACGTCGCAGTCCTGTCAGCAAAAGAGTGCACGGTGAATATCTCCCTCCCCTTACGCATCACATGTCTCCTCTATGGGAAAGGCTTTCCTTTCCTTTCCCACCCATCCAGACTCTCTTTCCTTGGCTTCCACAGGAAGCCACAGGCCAGCTCTGCTGGGCAGCAGCAGGACCTGTGATACCCTCTTTCATTCTCAGGCTGTGCATGGCAAAGCCAGAGTTGCCCCAGGAGAAAGAGCATTGAGGGCTGCAGAGCAGTGCTACTTACAGTCAGGCCAGGATCTCCTGGTGGACCAGGGTTCCCCTGTAATAAGAGCACAGGAATTTCAGGCAGAGTTTTCCCATGACTTCTCTTTTTGAGGAGCAGATGTCAGAGCCATTATAAACAGCATTTTTGCAGAGGTCTGCTATGGGAAGGGTAGGAAAGCCTTGCTGGGAGCCAGCAGACATATCTGACAGTTGGTGTTCCCTCCAGCAAACCCTACTGCAGGGAGACCCGCTGACATCCTCTGGGCTTTAGAGCATCAAGGACAAGTACTGAGGAGAGGAGGGAGCTGCAGCATGATGGCATGGTACTGTACCTCGGGGCCTGGTTCACCAGTTGCACCTCGGGGCCCAGGCTCACCTCCTGGGCCAGGATCACCCTGGGAAAGAAGCAAAGAAGGGTCAAATATTTCCCCAGCAAGGCCACTGCTAAGCATGATCACCACCCTGCCATAACTGAGCTTGGGGACACAGGGCAAGCAGGAGTACAGACAGTATTGTCACCAGCACACCTGGCAGAGGTATGGGAGGGGGACAGTGACAGTGTGGGCAGTAGGAGAAGTCTGCTTACCGGTTCTCCCTTTTGTCCTTTGGTCCCTTGCACTCCTTTTGGTCCAAGCTCACCTCTTCCTCCCTGCTCGAAGAAAGGAGAAACATCATGGAGAACATCTGGATGTGCTCAGGCAGAGGCACTACTGCTATGAGCTCATAAAAAACACATGCCTGCCTGGCCTGGGAGAGCACCCTCTAAAACAGAAGCTCAGTGCAAATAAACAGTGTTTACATAGGCATTAACTAAGAATAAAGAAGTTTTGCAAAGCATATTTCAGATGGTTTCAAAAGGAATGGGCTTGAGCGATACACTTCAGAGAATAGCCAGGGCAGCTGCCAGAACAGCCCCTCGTCCATGCACCCAGAGGGTCAGGCAACAACTGCTCAGAATTTCAGTCAGTACAAAAACCAGGTGATAGAGAGAAACACACTCACCTTGGGTCCTGGCTGTCCCTTCTCACCCTTGTCACCCTGCGAAGGGAGAAGAGGGAGAGGTCGGCATCTGACCAGTACCAGCCCTGCACTGTGCACACATACATCTAAAGTTTGCAGTGAGGGACACAAAGCTGAACAGCAGGTACAGCTTCAAGCTGATGGCTGTGGTAGTGGGTGCAGCCACCTCCCCATCACCACTGTTGAAGCTGGAGTCCCCAGTACCTCTGCGACAAGGCTGATATAGCTGCATCCAGGGTCAGTCTTGATGTTCAACTCCCTTGTCCCTCAGGCTCCATGTTTTTGTGACCCTGATAATTTTTCATCCTCCTTCCCTCTTCTCCCAGGTTGCTAAAGCTCCAACAGTAACCTCCACTGAAACAGGCTTCCTCACAGCACATACATATGCACTGGAAAAAGAACTCATACCTGCGGTCCTCTGGGTCCAGGGTAGCTAAAGCCAGGTCTGCCTCTGTCACCCTTTGGTAGGAAAAAAATTGACCCATCAGAAACAAAAAGCAGCCTTTCTGACCTGGCAATGCCAAGTGACAGTCAGAGCTGTTTTCTTCTTCTCTCAGGGTGTGACACCACCAAGGAGCCATGACTTCTACAGCTGGCCCTGAAACATCAGGAACACCTGTCTGGATCAAGGTTTTCAGGGTCTTGGAGATATCACATGATGGGGACATCCCTGAATCTATGCAGGGTGAGGGATATAATCAGAGCTGCTTTGGCCAGAGCATCTCCCCCATAGGGAGGCTCAGGTTTGGGCCATTCTGCAATGGGAACTACATTGTTTTTAATAATTGAGAAAGAGTGTATCAAAATAGCCTTTCAAATGCAGAGTTGCATTCAGGTACTTTACCTTTGGTCCTGGTGGTCCAGCATCACCTCTTGGGCCCAAGTCACCAGGGTCCCCACGCAATCCCTGCAGGATAGTGTTGGGAAAAGTGGAAGAAGCAGGTGAGGATATTTCCTGAGGTTCCCTGGCTGCACAGGGGACTGTGCTGGAGAAACTAGCCCTTGAGATGATGCTGTGAGACCATCTCTCCTCCTGATGATGTTACTGTGACAGTGACTGATATAGCACTCAGGTTTCCACATCCCATGGACCCATATGGATGTCATGGCACTACTGCCATAGTAGGATGCTGGACTAACCATGAACTCAGGACAAGCAGGTGCCCAGAGAACCCTACCTTTCCTCGCCCATGACCTACTCTGATGTGGTCCCTTCCATGTTGTCATGAGAACATCTGGGACAGGGAGTGATGGAGAAGCAAAGACTCCTGGGTCCTGAAATTTTTCCTTGCCCCTGGAAGAGCTGGTCAGGATCCTTTGGGCTCATTCTTGAACCTCCCTGAGAAAAGGTCAGGCAGGCTCCCCTCAAGAGGGATAGTGCAGCCTGCTTATATCAGTAGGGCAAGCTCTCACTGCAGAGGGAGGACACAGTCCCACAGATGCCCCAGGTTGACTTACTATCTTGCCTGGCTCTCCCACAGCACCTGAAGGGCCTCGGGGTCCTGGCAGTCCTTGGTCTCCCTGTAAAGCACACCAAGATGCAAGAATTTACAGAGGCAGGTATAGGCAGGTGTGCACAAGGAGAAAAGCTGGGTGAGCTCCTCCAGAAGGCAACAGCACTATCCCTTCATCCTGCCTGTCTCCAGCCCCTGCTCCATGCTTACCCTTGCTCCTTTGCTTCCAACCTCACCAGGCAGGCCACGAGTACCCTCTGGACCAGGATCTCCCTGTGAGGACAGTAAAGATATTCCTGGTCAGGGACTGCTCCCATGCTGTTTGTGTGCATGCCAGTGATCCTTCAAGTGAGGAGGCACGATGCTGTTTGCAAATCTGCTGTTTCTTGGCTTGAAACACATGGACAGGGCAGTGTGCCTTCCGCACATGTTTCTCAGCCTTGAGGTTTGCTGTCCTTCTTCCCCTCTCTGGCTCAAGCCCTGGAAGAGGAGAGCAGGCAGCAGGCACAGTGGGAGCACAGTGCACATGTGCACATGTAGAGTCCACTGGGATTTGCAGTTCCCAGCTCTGGTACTGGATACTTTGTGCCTGGGCAGTAGAGCATCACACATCTTAGTCTCATTTGCAATGATCTAGACAGTTGCTTTACTTACCCTTTCTCCTTTGGCCCCAGGAGTGCCTTTGCTGCCTTTTGTCCCTGGATCTCCACGTCGACCCTTGGCAGACACAGAAAATCACATAAATGCGATGCAAAGATGGATGCTACCTGAACAGTAATGCCTGAAAGTCCTGCCTTCTCACTCTTAGCCCAAGAGATGTCCCCTTGCCCCCATAGCAAGCATATGCCTAGCAGCAGGGTAGCAGGGATGCCCATGGTGGCACTGCTTGAGGGATCTTGGGATCTTGCCTTTGACTTCTGGGAAGCCACAGCCAGAGTGTTCTTTCATGGGGTTGGTCATTATAGTGACCACAAGCACTTGCCATTCATTCCCTCAGGGTTAAGTGCTGCTTTATGTCCAACTCATCCCACGTTGCTTCCCCCACCAGTTCTCACACAAGGACACATGCCAGCTAGGATCTGGCCTCTTGGTGCTAGTGGAGCCATGCTGCTGTATTTTTCTAGGGAACATCATCTCCAACCTGCTCCCCAGATTTTACAGTACCCCATCAAATTAGCTTGGATCTACATGGTACCATTGATGTCATGACATGCCTGCCGTTTTAAGAGAGCTATACTGATCTCAAGATCAGTGAGCTTGATCTCAAGTCTGTGAGCTCTTGTGAGAAGCCAGAGGTTTGGGGAACTTGCTAGAGTACAGCCAAAGGGTCCCTGGTCATCCATGGAGGTACTGGAATGGTTAACAACAGGCTTAAGACTATGGACATACTGCTCTTTGAAGATGGGGGAGACAAAGACATCAGCATCTGCCCATCTGTTGGGAGGCAGAAGGAAGGGCAGGCGGGCTAAATGGGGTGGTTTTTCAGAGCTTATGCATAAAACTGCATCAGGTTTCCATGATGTGCCCACTGTCCAGAGAGCTACTCAGATACTTACAGGCTCTCCTTTGGGTCCAGGAGGTCCTGTTTCACCTTTTCTTCCCTTACTTCCAGCACGCCCTTGAGCTCCAGGATTGCCTGGAAGTCCCTTGGAGAAGAAAAAGAAATAAAATTTGTTGGAAGAACAGTTAAGGTGCACACATATGTACCTCTTGTCTGTGTCAAGCAGTCCACTCTTGAGCAGATGTGCATAACAGCACACAATTTATGCTTCCACAGACCCACCATGCCCATATGTCAAAGCTATATGCACAGACTCCAGCCATGGAGCAGTGATGCTATGTCACCTTTTTTCCATCAACCAGTGCAAAGGCTTGTCAACTCCTTCTTACAGCATCTGTCCAGCCTTGTCTAAAGAGAGAGGGCTATTTCAGCCTCCCCTGCTATGTCTGAAGTAACTGGTCATTAGCACGGCAAACCCTTTGGTCAAGTGTAGCCAGTAAAACCTATATTAGATTTCTGAGAAATTAATAATTAAATTTCACTCACATGAATAAAAACAGCCTGCAAACACTGGCACTACCATAAACACTGAGGAAGTCATGAGACTGTGAAAGGGAAAACCCCAGTGAAACGGGGTCTTTCTACTCAGAAGATGGGAAGAGAAGGAAGATGTAGTGCAATGGATCAGCTGGAAATGCAAATCCTCTTAAGTCTTTGTTGCCTTCTTTTCTCTGCTCTGGACAAGAGCTTGAGACTTATTCTCATTTTGCTCGGGGCAGCTGCGGGGATATTGCATAGTTTCATCTGCTGTTGCCCACATGACATTTCCCACTGCACTGATGTGGACATGCATGGTGGGAGAGCTCATTCAGCCACCCAGTGTTTTGTGCTTTCTCCATGCTGGTGGGATAATCTGCAGAATTACCAGAATGGTAATTCTCGGTCAGCAGTCATCTTTGTGCTGCAGCTGCCCCATGACTGGCAGTTGATATCACTCCAGCTCCACACCATGTGGAGCAGACCACTGGAGACATTTGAATACTGCATGAACCTACCGGGCTTCCTTTTTCTCCTGGTGGTCCCGGGGGTCCACTACGACCAGGCCGGCCAGGATCTCCCTGAAACAGCCAGAAAGCAATGGTCATTGCCTGTGTTATCAGCATGTGGCTGTGTACCACTTATGTGCACCATGTGCCTGGTGATGGGATCCAGACCTCAGGTAGACAGAGTCTATGGGGTCCATGAGTAGCAAAGGATTGAAAAGCAAATACAGGCAGTGGTGTTTAGCTGTCCCCACTGGTGGCCTCTGCCCACACTCTGCTCACTGTTCAGAGTACTGGTACCTTTATGCCTTCATCTCCTCTTTCTCCTTGGTCTCCTGCATCTCCTGGGTAGCCATCAGGGCCCTAGGGAGTGAAAGGACAAAGAACCATACATTTTACAGTGGCAACAATATGCTTAGAAAGTTACTGTGGAGACTAAAATAGTTTTTGCTTGTTGCCAGCATTGATAAAAGGAGCAGCTCATCCTCTCCATATAGAGGGGAGGGACACTGTGGGATCCCAACTTCCTTGCCCGTGGAAAGGAGACACAAGAAATTCAGGCTATGCTCCCCCTTCTGGGGATCCCAGGCCTGGGATCAGATCATGCAATTGGTTGGAAAGTGGGCCAGTAACTTCTCATTGGCCTTATTTCTCTGTGTGTGCAGCTCTCTCTGCAGCTAAAGCTGGGGCAATACATCTGATGTGCCTAGTGAAAGAGTAAAGCATTCCTACCTTGTTACCTGGGTCTCCCTTGCAGCCTGGTGGTCCAATTCTTCCCAGCTTGCCCTAGAGAGATATCATTCAAAAGAAGACAAGAGAAGACATGTCTGAAGGGAAAATACAGTGTTTCCTTTTAACAGTTACTAATTTTTAACATTGTCTGCTGACTGTACCTGTGATCAGTTAAACAATAAATAGCAGCTGTATTCCTTAAACAGGGTGCAGTGTGCAGAGAGAAATGGAGGAGGAAAGTAGTCAGAACACCCCAAGTTGTAGCAAGGATTGGTGGGAATTCAAGCATGGTAACCCCACATATGTGCCCTGGCTAATTGTCACATCCCTCAAGGCTGGATTTGGTGGTCACCCATGTCCACAGTTGTGCTGGTCCTTCATTGTGCATCTCTCATCAGAGCAGCTCAGGTTCACACTGCGTGACGGACCCCGTGAGACCAGTGACTGCCTTGCTCTGTGCTCTGCTGTGCTGGCAGTGCTTACACAACTCACCTCGGCTGGACAGCATTAGTCCAGGGCTTTTGTGTTTTAGAGCTTAAGCAGGCGTTTTAGGAGTGAGAAGAAGAACTGCTATTGTCTCACAGATGTACTTGGCTGGGTATACAAGAAAGTGCAGGGCAAAATTTGGTGTAGTGAAAGGTGTTCCTGCCCCATGGCAGGGGGTTGGAATGAAGACAATCTTTAAGGTCCCTTCCAACCCAAACTATTCTATAATTCTATGAAAACTAATGTGTGCTGACCAATGGACCAAGCCAGCTGAAATCTTCTCAGATTAGGCTATCTTGCTGTGGTATATCTGCATGACATAGAGATCTAATGGAGGTCAAAGTTCTCCACAATCTCAGTAGAGGGGACAGGATTTCAGGGACTTTAACCTGGCTTTGGGATGTTACAAGGTACTTGAATCTGGTTTTAGGGCTTTAATATTAAGAACAAGAAGTATCTTAGGAATGAAATTTCAGATTCTGTGACGAACTGCCTTGAAACTCAAATTTCATCAAAATTTTCTGTGTATATGTCCTGTAGGGGTCACTAACGCTCAAGATGAGAAATCTACACCCAGTGCTCTGGCTGTATCACCTCTTGCAGCAGGGGCACAGACCAGGCTCCACATATAGTTCTTGCAGAAGACTTGCTGATGAAGGGATAGCACTTCTGTGACCTGAATTAATTAATGAATTAATTGATTAATCTCCAGCTAGCTTACCACAGGACAGGCAGAGTAATGTGCAAGTAAATTCATAGATACTTCAGTCAGAAGGGATGGGAGAAACAAAATACCCTTTTGGGACTAGGGTGGGTAAAGAAATGAAACAGCAGCAGTAACCTTACAGCGTGCTCCCAAGTAACATTACCTTCTGCCCATCTGTGCCATTCCTGCCTGCCAAGCCAGCAGCACCCTGGAATGAAGGGGGAAAAAAAGAGAGCTCTGTTAACACACACTGAGGGGTTGGCAGCTGGAACAACATGCAAGTTAGAAAATGTCCTTTCTTACCCTCCGTCCGTCTGATCCAATCTCTCCCTGGGGAAAGAAGAGGACAGGAGTCAGCCACTTTGCTTACATCACCTCCCACTAATTTGCAATATAAAACATCACCACTGCACAAGACCTTAAGCAATGCCTGAAGGAGGAGACAGGTTTTGGAATGCCCATGGAAAACCTCCTCCCTGTCCACAATTACATGTTAATAGGGTTGCTATTCTCATTATAGCTAAATCTTCCCTCTGCAACAGAAAGGTGTCCCTCCCAACCCGGGACCCAGGCATGCCATTTGGGCTCTTCTTTCTCACCTTCTCTCCTTTCAGCCCTGGAACACCCTACACAAAAAGAGAAAAAACCCTGTATTAGTGCCTGGGGATCAGCAGGAACAGAAGCAGCAGAGAGCAGGGGTCTCATGTGGGAAACAGGCAGGTGAGAGGGGAGAAGCAGAGTTCCCCCTGCCTTACCAAAAATCAGTTCACGCAAAGAGCTTAGTCACCAGCTATGGGATTTTTACCTTGGGACCAGGATATCCAATTGGACCTTCAATACCTGGGTCACCCTTAATGGAAGAAGACATCACGAGTTAGCTTCAAAGCAGAGATGCGGTCCCAGCTGCTGGCTGCGGTGATGGTGGACTTTCCACAACTCACCTGTCGTCCCTTCAACCCAGGGGAGCCTGGCTCACCCATGTTCCCCTTCGCACCCTAAGAAAAGAAAACACCAAACATAAGTCTGGGCTTGGTGCTGACTGTGAGAAAATGGCATGGGCATGGGCATGAGCATGAGGACGCTAGAAGCATGAGGCTCATTGTGGCACCTCCTACAGAGCTTGGGGCCTGCTTTATTCTGGGGTGGGACCTGCTTTATTCTGGGGAAGACAGAGGAAGGCTGTTTGGGGAGGGAAGCACATAGAGCTGGGGTCAGGAGAGTGAAACACCCTGCACACATGACAGTTCTGCTCTTGAGGATGGCAGAATCAGAGATAACTGCTGCCTCACTCCTGTTGTCATCAGGTGCTAGCTGTGGCTAGCAGAGCTGATGCTCAGATGCCTATCTGCACTGCTGTCAATGCACCAGCCTCCAATGGACATGAAGAGACACTGGTGCTGGCTGTGTGCTCCATTGGCTGCAGCATGGCAATCTCACAGTGCCAAGTCAGAAGCTGAGGAGTTACTTCCCATCTGGGTGCTACGCCTGTGAAGGCTGCTGCAGCTGAGGTGAGATCTAGGGTCTGTGACAGGCACGGGCATTATTCTCTTCCCACAGGTTAGGGCTACTTACCTTCTGCCCTTGGTATCCCTTGGGACCTGGTGGACCTGCAATCTCCAGGCAGCTCATCTTGTAGCACTGAAATACAAATTAAACACATGATAGCACTGTGCTGCAGTGGTGTGCTGGCTGCTTGTTGTGCTGAGCTAGCACGCACCAGAAGCTCAGTGCAACACCATAGCTCTCCACACACCTCTCCCCGGGACTGCTGGGCTAAAAACTACTATGGCTCCTGCTGGGTCAGTGTTTGCCAGCAACAAGCATGCAGAAAAATGCTGCCTGTAAACTAAAAGCAGAAGGTTGACACAACCACATTCATTATGTCTTAGCTCTGGGCCCAAACTGAAAGAACAGAACTGCTAAGTGTCAGGCGAGGTGATGTAGGCTCATGCATCTGGGGCCATCAGGGTACATGGATGCCCCTTGGAGCATTGCTCTGCATGCTCCTCCTTACGTATGGCATACCCTGCCTATGTGATACCAGCAGGGCAGGGCTTCAGCTTGCAGAGCACCTAGAAAACATGCCTCCAAAGTGATAAAATGAGTCTACTCAATAGACCTGAATACATTGCAGGTGAGGGGAGGCAGAAAGTCCAGTGTATCATTTTAACCACTGGATAAAGGGACGGATTGCCAGCTCTGCAGTGATCTACAGGTGGGAAGAGACACATCCGGTGCAGGTCATTGTAAAACCTGGCCTGCTACTTCAGGATATCAGTCGATCTTCTCTAAATGAGGCAACGTTGCATGGCAATGGCCTGCTGCTCACTCACCTCTCCGTAGGCTTCATGTTTCTGCAAAGAAGAAAACAGGATGGACACAATCATTTACAGTGGTCAGCCCCAAGAGAAAAGCAGCATCACACCATTGAAGGTGTGTGTGATGGTAAGGGAGAGTAGGTGGCAAAGTTTCTATGGCTTTAAAGACGTTATCAGTAGAATCCTTAGTTAACAGTGCCTCACAGGTGAGGCTATCCTGATGGTCAGCACTGCACACTCTTGCATGTGTCCCTGGATGGGACACCAGCTTGGGTATGGATCTGTCCTTGAGCAAGAGCCAGGACTAGGGTGGCAGTCTGCCCAGATGTGCAGACATGCTAGGGAACCAAGACACAATCCAAGGAGTCCTGGTTAAGCACCTAACCAGAGAAATCAAAGGTGCTCAAGGCGTCATTTGCCTGGTAAGTACTGAAAGGACATAGAAAAGAAAGAGAAACAAATTGGAGGCTTTTGCCAGCTAGAGGTGCTCTCTAGAGCCCTCCTAAAACCCAGTGTGGAGCTGCTCAGAAAGCATACCCCCCGTCCATGTGCTGCTTCTCTTGTCCCACCCCCTTATATGCCCTGCTGCTCAGCTGGCACTCCATACCATAACTTGGATTATCCTCTCAATAGTGTTCACGTCGATGTTCAGAGTGTCTTTCTGCGTGATGGCGTAGTTGTTGCGGTACAACTCGTGTGGCAGGTTGGCGATCTCCCGCAATCCCTGCTCATAAACGTTCTTGCTGGGGGCCACTGCAAAGAGCTTGATCCCCATATCTCGCGCCCTCTCAGCTTGCATCTTCATGCCCCCACAGGGGCTGCCAGTAACATGGCCATCAGTGATGACTACTGCAAAGTTCACACCTGAGGCCATCTGGGTCTGGATCTGCTCTGTCATGTTGGAGATAGCGCAGTCTGTGAAGGTGCCCCGGCCAAGGTAGTTAATAGCAGACAGCCTGGGGAGGTATATGTCTTTGCTGCTCGTTAAAGGGCTGTAAATTTCCACCACATCCGAGTAATGAAGTCCACCAAACTGCCAAGTGATGTAGACTTGGTTCTGGTAGAGTTCATTCTCCAGCTTATTGATGAACTCAGGGATGAACTGCTTTATTTGATCCACGAGGCTCTGGATAGGCACAGTCTGCAGAGCAACACTCTCCGAGGTGTCAATGATGAAGTACACATTGATGGGGCAGTTCCTCTTTTCTGCAGGGAAACATTTATTCAGACCACGTCAGAGCACTTCATGCACCATTGCATCCCATTCACTGTTCCCTAGAAACCTGGACCAAAAAGTGTATATGGACAGCACACAGAGGACAGCACATAGAGATGTGAAGAGAGCAAACCACAGCATGAGGTTTGAGGTTCAGCTTTCTGTGAGGGTGTTGCAGCTCTTACCAATTAGGATATATTTCCTCCTGGCCTGGAGGGAATGAGGAAACTGAGGACTAAGTTCCAGGTTTAAATTTTGCCCTCCTGCACTAAATGAGTGTCCTGCCTGCCAGGCTGCTGGCTGCTCTCTGATATATATACATTCTCAAAAAGATCATGCCCAAGTGTGATACTGGAAAAAGCACAAATCTCATTAGCTCTAGTGGTTACATTTGTGTTTGTGCAAGATGACTGTCCAGCACTCAGGAATTGAGAATCCTAATATCTCCTCACTATTGGATCAATCTTGAAAATCTTGCCATTTTCTGCAAAAGTCAGGCTGGACACAGAAATCATCTACTCCTCATTGCAACTGAAAAGCACTGAGGTAATCAAAATAGACTATTCTCTGGCATCAGATACAGAACTGATTATTTATTACTGATTATTATTTATTACTGATTCAGCTTGGAGAAGGCATTACTGGCAGACCTCAGGTTTTCAATCTCTACCTCTCTGCACTCCAATGCATACCTAGAAATGGAAATTTTGGTGGAGGAGGGTGTTCCCTACAGATGGATTGCTACGCCAGGGCACTGTCCAGGAGTGCAAAGAGGCAAGAGAAGTGTAAGGAGCCACTGCCAGTTACTTGTAAGCAGGCTCTACAACTGAGCATGGCGAAATTGCTGCCTACCAAGGAGAAAGACGCCCGAATGATCTGGTTAATACCTGCACAGGAGGTTGGAGTGACATCTCCAGGATCACCATCAAACTGAGCATGGAGAGGAACTAGAGCCACACAAAGGAGAGTAGAAAAAAAGGCTTCTTGGAACATCTCAGCAGTTCCTCTGTATATTTAGATGCCTGTGGGAAAATGCAAGTTACATGTTAAGTGCAATATACAACCTCTTAGCTTTCCTGGGAAAACACAAAGCCAGCCAACAATCCTTGTAGACCCTGTGTGTGGGAAACACAAGTCGTCCATCACTTCGATGCCTCACCAAGCCAGTAATGTAGATTTTTATATTGACTCGAGAGCTAAGGAATGAAAATATTTCCATTGTTGGAGTATGGCTGAATGATTTAAAAGTTCTTTAGCTTCTCTGTCAGTCTGAAGGGAGGGATCAGGTTGTCAAGCGTCAGGAACGACAGTGCATCAGGATCTTCTGATTTCATGTTTTTTTTTTTCCAGGTGTGTGTCTGTCCGCTCCAGGACCACACTGACTCTGATGTAAGCATCCATGCTCATTTCTTTGCCTGCTTACCCAGGTCACTAATGAAGGTGAGCAGCAGGTCCTTTCTGCCTCCAGCTTGCTGTGTTGTGGTGATGCCTGTGTATACCAAAAAGGTATGAAATCCTCTGCTTAACAGTGCTGCTTTGTAGACGGTACAAACCATGGAGTGAACGGATGAACACACAAGTACCTGAGGAAATGCGCATCTTTAGCATTCAACCCATCACTGGGCCTCCGAGGCGTATATGGTGTATATACATGGGAGTATATTTTGTGCAGGGTTATGATAACTTAAGCAGAAGAGTTAGGAATCTAGTCTGAAAAGTTATTGGGAATGTATATATAAATGTTCAAAAGAACCCAGGCTTTGAGAGGGTATTCACGGATAAATCCAAGCGACACTTACCAACATCAAAGAATACAAAGAAAGAGGTGATGCTTGCTTTTTTGTCTAGAGGACAATTGCACTAACCATCATGGTTCCCTGAAGGCACATAGACCAAATAGTAGCATCGATAATTTTCTGCTTGGTGGTCAACACAACAAAAACCAAAAAGGGACATGCGTGATCTCTGTTAGGAAAAGAAGCCCAGTGCAGAAAGAGAGCTTCTTCCTTAAATGGCTTTTTTGGGATAGTTCTTGGAAGAGTCCAAGGCTTGAATGGACACTGAGAGCACATTTGGTTGCAATAGCAGTGTAGGGGGAGGGCAAGTGATGCAGCTGAGCTGCGGCCTTAATTGCATGAGAAACTGCAGTACCTGAGGAAATACAGACAGCTCAGCTCCCCCTACATCTCTCTAGAGACTTCTCTCCATGTAGTGACTAGCTATTCCCTGGTGGGACACATTCCATTCCAGTTTACACTGTAAGCTGCAGTTGCAGCATCATGGTTCTGCAAACTGGCTATGCTGTAAAGCCTGGTTTGTATCAGTGCTGCCAATGTCCTTACAACAGTGACAGCTTTCCTCCTTACTAAGGCTTGTGCATATGCTAACAAGCCTGTGAAAGCCAGTGCTCAGGCCAGATTTCAGGTAGGGGAAAGAGAAACCCTCATGTTCTTTGGGATCTCCTGGGGAAGGGGACAAGATGTACAGAGATCCGAAAGCTTTGGGAACACCAACTTGAGGTGCGTCACAGACATGGCTCAGCCAAGCCCTTTGACATTGAGGGCCTCTCACGTGCCTCCAGATCAGCACCCAAATGTTCCTACCAAGTAGTTCATGAGTCTGTTCTCCCTTTTCCCAGCTCAGAAAGGATGCACAATGGTTAGCAAAGAGACCTGACCGTGGCCTCGTGAAGTCCCTGCACAAGTAAGCATGGCTCAGCTTTCATTGTGCTGCAGAGAACAGTAGAGGTACTGCAAGGATGAAATTCTTTAATGATAAAGGGACATTTTAGTTAAGATAAGGACTTCCTCCCTCTAGCCTTATTATAGGCTTCCCTTGCCTTGTTTACCTTCCACAGAGTTGCAGGAGATCCTGATGTCTTCTACCACACAACAGCTTTGTGCCATCAGACAGCACCATTTTAGAGCCGGTGTTATGTGATGGCTGAGGAAGCTGGAGACATCAGCTTTTGGAGAAGCTGGGAGAATGGAGGCTTTGGCCAAGCGTCTGACTCACAGATCATGGCATCCTGAATTTAACCACCTCCCTCCCTTATGCTATGTGTGCAGAAGAACTGCTTTCCAGGCACAAGACTGCCCTTGCTTGTGGGGCTTTGGGCTGAGACACTATGGCCCTGGCCTCTACGGGGCAGAAAGGTGAGGCAGAAAAATGACAGCGGAAAACTCTTGACACACTTCACTTTGTTATGGTCCTGTTGCACCCGGTCTCTTTTCTTTAACTCTGCCACAGGCACTGTCTCCCTCAGATGGGATCTCTGTGCCTCAAGCTACATTAGCCTTCTGCTATACCAGCATCGCAGCTGGTAATTAACAGTGGATGGACACAAGGCGGGAGACCCCTCTCACTACCTAAGGGGTCTCCAAGGAGGGGTAGGTGACAGTGCCTAGTTTGTGATCCTCAGAGCACTATTAGCTATTGTGATTCTCTCACAAATGTCGTAACATTTGGTATTTTCCTTAAAGCTGCACCTCCTGCTGCAAAATGCTCAAATGGAAATCTCAGATTTCACCAGCAAAAGGGTATATTTCAGACTAACACATTTTCTAAATGTTAAAGACAATTTTTGAACACTGACAGTTCAGAAAACTAATGGAAAGAGCAAACTGGAAGCTAACTCATTACGTTTGAATACTTGGGTCTGCCCATCCTGTTCTTCCTCGACCTTTCTCTCTTGTCTGCAAGAGTAGGACCATGATACTGTAGGAGCAAGGCCTAAACCAAGGATTTGTCTTGAAATTTCCTTCTCTCATTATTTGTATTGTCGAGTGATGCATGCCTTTTGCCATGAGATGCACACAAAGGAAAAAAGAACAGAGCATCTTGAGCAGGGGTTTTGGGTCCTCTGAATAGATTTTGAGGACACTGCATTGCACCATACTCCCTGCATTAGGGCCTATGATCCTACATAATGCCTTTGGTGCTCAGCAGAAAAATGCATGGTCTTCTCTGCTGTTCCCACACTCATCCCAAGTCAAACACATATCCCAAGTGACCTGGCTGTTACCCACATAATTGCAAAAAGCATATGGAGTTATCTACACAGAGCCCTGCAATAATGGTGGTCTTGCGGGAGAACCCGAGTCTCTTCTTGTGGGTACCTCTTCCCACCCTAAGCAACTGAACCAAATGTAATATTATGGAAAATAAATGACTTGAAAAGACTTTCAAATGTACAAATTACAGTTAGCTTACTTGCACTCTCAAATACGATTATCAGACAGACCAGACTTTATTACATCAGGAAAGTCACCTCATGTGCCTAGCCAGGCAGAGCCATGGTCTGTCTTATCCCACACATGGATATTTCTGAAGTTCCTCCCGGTGCACTGTGTATTTCTCCTTCAATACTACAACATTAATATAGCTGAGCAAATTGTTTCCAAATTTACAAAAATTCAGGTGCTTTGCTCTCTGTCTGCAAGGACACATTTAAGGCACAAAATTTTTATTACTCTCAAGAAAGGAGAATCATGCTAGCCATGTCATGCAGAATAACGTTTGAAACTGCAATGTTGCTCCGACATGGACCCACTCCAACTTTTTTCACAGCCATGCCCACTGGACAGTGCCTGTGATGCCATCCACTTATGCAGGTAGCATTTTACTCAACTGAAATGTTTGCTAAATAAAAAAAAATAAAATCAGGACAAAATATCGGACCCATTTGGAACAAAAGCTCTTGTAAATGCATCTCCTTTTCCTCTTTTGCATGCCGAGGACATTGCATGAGTAGGGAATGTCAACGTTTCTCATAGTCACTACTCAAATGCACCCTGTAGTTTTAGTCCTGGGCACACCGCTCAGGTGTGCCTACAGAAAGTTTCCCCACAGCTGCAAGGAGCCCTCCAGCTCTCCTACTTCAACTCTCCTGCGACTTCAGCCAGGGGGAAACTCAGGCTGCAGGAACGCTGGCGGCAGCAGCCCCCACTGGGTGCTCTGACTGCAGGACTCTGCCTGCACCCCAGGGAGATGCTGCAGCCCCTCTGGAGTTTTGGTGCTGGCAGCCAGAAATCTCCATAGCACTCATGCAGACCCTTGCCATCAAAAAAAAAAAAGCTGACCCAAGGAGGCAAGCTCAATCTGCTCGCAGGCATTTCCAAACCTGCTGTTTCCCCTTATGCTGATGAAACTCAGAGTAACAAGAGACGAATCACAGGTTAGTCTAATCCGTATCTTCTGAAATTCTTAAAATCACAGAGGAATTGTGGGGCAGAACAGTTGCTCTGCTGCACAGCAACAGCAGAATAACATGCTGCTACTGCTGCCATCACTTCAGTGTAGCTGGTGAACTCAACTCTGTTCCCTCAGGGAAGAATTTGGTTCAAGAGGTCCCCTCAGAGGGATTTTCTAGACCCCAGGCCGTGGCAGATGAGACTCTGGCTCACACAACCCGCACCTGGGAAAAAGTCTTGGAAGAATGCCCAAACTAGCCAAAAGCTGAATGCAACAGAAAAATCTATATTCTTTTATAGCAGATACTGCCTAAACACGATGTGCGTGCAATAAGCTGGAGAGCCTGTGATGAGTGGCAAGAACTGTGCAGCCTGCAGGGGTGCAGGCTGGGATTTGAAAGGCTGGCTTTTTCATTCCTAGCCCTAGAGCCGTCAGTAAATAGCCGCACGAGCGCTGTACAAGGAGAGGAAAACTTTGCCTACCTGGAAGTCGTAAAAATTTCCACTGATCTGTCAGGAAAAGGACTCTGTAGAGTCCCTCATATCAGGAAGGCTCCTGTATCCGCAGTTGGAAGTGTGAGCTCGTAGGCTTTGGGTGCTCCGGCGTGTGCGGGGAGAAGCGTCCGGGACCAGAAGAGGCGTCCCAAGCCCAGCCCCTCTATTCCCTCGCAAACTGGAACTGCTCTCTGTATCCCTCCCGCCTCAAAACCAGGCAGCGCCTAAGTTGTAGTAGCTGCAGACATGCACGGAGAGTCGCTGTGAGTCTACCGACACCTCGATACGGCCTCCTCCCACCCGCTCCCCTCCCAGGGCAGATGCTAAACTGGGGCGAGGTTGTCATCTTTGGAGCTGAAGGCATTTCTGTTTTAAACAAACTGGAAAAAGTCTAATTTTTTCTATTATGAGAGGCCCCTTTTCGTAGTTGGCATTGCTGCCCCACATATTTATACCATCAAATAGTATTCTTCTTTCTTCCCCCTTTCCCCCTCCTCCTTCTCTTCCCATCCTAGTAACGTGTCCTGAGTGGAAGAAACAAAACAAGAACATTTCGAAAAAGAGCAACTTGAGTCTGGGTATTACCTCTCTGTAGTGATTCAGTTCTAGGTTTTGGCGTTTTTGTTGTGATGTTGGAGGTCTTTTTTGGTTTTATTTTGGTTTTGTTTGGGGGTTTTTCACATTTTTAGTTTCACAGGCAACTTTTAGCTCTGCTAAATGAAAAATAGGGGCAAATGTCACAACAAAATACAGTCAACAGCAATGTCTTTCAAGAACATGGCCTGCTACCCCTTGAGCTATGAATTTCTGTCTCCAAACTTTAATGTAAATAGACAATGTGAAGGGGACAGAATCAGGGCACAGCTGCCAGACAAGGTAATCACAACAGGGAAACCCAATTTAACTTTCATTTCACTCTACTGGCTCCCAAGTAATTTCAAAAGCAAAGTATTTGTCTCAAGACTCCTTAACAGTAAGCTGCTAACCCACCAATGTTGATCTACAGCAACATGTTGCTTAGGTTGTTTTTGCTTGTGAAAAACATCTGAACTGCCAGGTGAAAATAATAAAACCTAATTCTGTGTAGCTACTAGTGCTTAAAAATGTACATTTTTGTAGTATCTTCTGTATCAGCAGCTTCACCAGGAGTACTCTGGTGGACTTGGAAGTGTTAAGTTTGTAGTTGGACTTGATGATCTTAAAAGTTCTTTTCCAGCCTAAATGATTCTGTGATGCTCTGATACTCAAGCAGCACCTACCAGAACCGCAGCCATAAACTAAAATTTTAGGTGTCAGTTTTCCCATTCATCTCAAAGCCCTGTGACTGAAGCGGGGCAAAGGGTCCAGCTTCTGATGACAGTGATTTACCAGACAGTACATGAGAATTTTAAGTAAAGCATTCACCTTCCAGTAACCTAGAGAACACACCACATACCAGGCTATTTCTTTTGCAGATATTGCTGCTGTGTGCAAGGTCAATTGTGCCTCTGAGTTCCTACCTGTTGTGGTTTAGCTGCAGCCTGCAACAAAGAACCAAGCCTCCCTTCTCTCCCACCACAGCTACCCTGGAGGAGAATCAGAAAAAAAAAAAAAAAAAAAAGGCAAAATTTGAGGGTTGAGACACAGGCAGTTTAACAGAACAGGAAAGGGAACAGGAAAACCAAAACAATAACATGGATAGAGGAATGGACAAACATGATTAGGGTACCATGGCTCACCCCTCACCAACCAGACCCGAGATTCACCAACCCATATCTATGTCCCTGTCCCTGCCAGAACCAGGGCACCATCAGTGCTGCTTCTAATCCACATTCCTTACTTCTATTTCTAGGTAAATCTGCCCTTGCAGAAACTGTTTCTCCAGCAACATGCCTTATCACAAGCAACTGGACAGCACATCTGTCTTCCACATTGCTGGTGAGTGCCCAAAGTGTCGAAAGGAGGAGAACACTGGCCTACTCTTTATCTCCCTCTTCCTCCTCACAGTCTTCTGAATGTTTTTTGTCTGCAGTTCCTTGACCAAAGGACTTAAAGACTTTTAACTTTCTATGTGTGCTTCTTGAGTATTCTCATATTAAATCAAAACCTTTTCCTACAGCTTGACATGACATAATTCCTTGTCCCCAGGAGGATTCTTAGATATTTCAGAAAACAACCACCTATTGCATCCTTTCCCTCAATAAAAATGCCTAGCTTGGTCTTTCTCACCTAGCTTTTGGCAAGAAAATGGCATCCATTTTAATCACATTTTTAGAAATATTATCTGTTGGAATGTATATGTGGAGGAACACACCACAGCCTCTGTTGTAAATGGCAAGTTCATTTCTTACAGTCTAATATATGGGCACTGAAGTGGTACTATGTCTTGTTTATATAGAAATTTGGACACAATAACTTCAAAAAAGATGCTGCTTTTTTTCCTGGATTTGTTGGACTATTTTACAATCTTCTTATTTAACTGGTGGCATTAAAGGCCTGAGCTAATTCTTCATAATCAGATTTTTGTACTTTTGAATGGGATGAGAATGTAGGAAGTTCTAGACAAAAATGGTCATGAGGCAGGAACTTTTTGAGACAGTAACAAAATTTTATGTAGCATCTTCTTTCTTTTTTTGTAAGGGAAATCGTGGTTGGCAAAGATATTTATTTCTGTGCGCAGTAATCCTCTTTTATGCATACTGTTTGCTCTTTCCATAGATATATATATTTATCTGTATGAGGAAGTCCATCTCACCTGAAGTCTAGAGGAGGTCTGGACCCTTCACTCATGGGAGCTTCATCCACTATTTCTGTTCTCTCTTCGACTCCTCTTCTGAATCCTTAAATTGATTACCTTCCTTTTTTCTTTCTTTCAGTGGAACTACAAATCTCATGGAAGGATTTTTGTAGAGAATGTGCATGGATGTGAATTAGTTGCTTATCCCGTATGTATATCTGACCTGTATACTATTATTGCTGATCACAGAACATGCTGTGCAGCTGATCAGATATTTAGTATTAAATTATATTTAAAATGGAGAGACAGGAAGTGGAAGATGGAAGGAAGGAAGGAAGGAAGGAAGGAAGGAAGGAAGGAAGGAAGGAAGGAAGGAAGGGAAAAAAATCCTGCTTGATTTTCTGTTCTCCTCTATGACGTTAGAGTTCCAAGTAAGGGAGTCAGACAGGTATGAATGACTGCCATTTCATTTACATGCCCTTTAGACTTAAATGTGGTTTATAGCACATTTAGCTGTTACTTTGTAAGCTGTATATGTGCTCCTTTTTTTTATTTTTACATCTGAGTTGTTACGCCCAAGAAAATGCAATCTCCTAGTTTTAAATCACATACATACATCTGAAACAGCTTTATGGGACTGCTGTGGTGCTTTGTGTCTGTCTGCAATTGCATCCACCCTTCATGTGATTCTGAGATTATATGGTGGTCTCCAAGGGTCTTATTTCCTAAAAATGTGAAGAGAACCAAAAACAAGGCCAAGATTGTTAAGTGTTTCGTGAAAATAATGAATGCTGGTTTTCAAATAATTGTAGGGCTGTAGTTGATAATTGTAGCCTTTTCACTGACAACAAATGGAAGGATGGATTTTACATTCTTTTATATTTGCCATTGTCTGAAATTCTTACTTCCTAATTCAATTTGTACTGAGCATTTGTATTCCTCCCCTGCAAAAGGCAAACCCCTCCTCCTCTGAGGTTCTGCGTTGTAATTCTTGCTGTTTGCTTTGCTGACTTCTCTTAGCACCTGAAAGGCCGTAGTCTTGCAGTCCCTGCAGACAAGGCTGCCTCCAGTTTTCTCATTTTCAGCCAGTTCTTCCTCTGTGTTTGAATAGAGGGTTCAAAAGACCATTTTCCCTAGTTGGTTCATTCATTACCTCCATCATGAAATTGCCTTCAAACCATCACAGAAGCCTTGTGTGGTGGTTGTGCCAGCCAGACTGCTCTCCTAGCAGATAGCAAGGTGGTTAAATCCGCTCATGAGTACCCAAGCCTAAAGAAAATTTTATCCACCTCCTCTTCTTCATCAGGTGGTCTGCAGCAGATACCTACTACAACGTCACCTGTGCTGGTCCACCCTCCCATCCTCACCAACCTTTATGTGGACACTGGGTGCAGACACAGGTGACTGACCTGGCAGGTCTTGCTCATCCTCAGCAGTGCCCAGGAGAAGACATCTATTATAGAAACAAAAGAAGAAAAAACATTTATTTTTCTAGACTAGCCCAGATTGTGTCCATAAGCAACAGCCCCCACTGTGTTTGACGTTCTTCAGATGTGGTAAAGTGAGACACAAAGGTGAATCTTTCTTTCTGAAGAAAGAAGATATTCATTTGTTACCGTATTTTAGCAACATTTCCTGAGATTTAGGCCATTAAAGCCAATTGCTCCAGGATGTTTAGAAAGTCATCATGAACACACAAGCGCAATCTGAGAGTTTGCATACTTTTTCCAATATTAACTTTTAAGTCTCCTATGCTATTGCATTAGTTCCCTGCTTTTATATATAGCACTTGCGTGCTCATAAACTGTTGTTTGTTAACACATAAGGAAGTACTGTCAGGAGTTTTTAGACTTTTATTTTAAACAGTCTCAAGGATTTCCCAACCCACAGCATTACTGAAACCTTGCCAGATGCAGGCCCATATCTGTGACCTTGTGTTTCTTCAGTAGAGCTCTAAATACTTAGAGGATGACGACATCCCAGAGCCATTACAATGTTTAGATATAGTGCTGAGAAAAAGAGCAGCCAGAAGTGGAGATGGTGGTCTTTCATCTTCCAGCTGGTCCCATGCTGCACAGATTCCAGAGAAGCATACAGGAGCCACCCTTAATGCCACCAGTGGAGCATTAGCATGGTGCAGCATGCTATTGTTGGTTGGTGGAGTGCCAGTTTTGATTCTGCTCTGCACATCAGAGGGCTGGTAGAGAGGAATCACCCAAGGGAACAGCTCCTGACTGTCCCAGGTGCAGGTTACTCCTCGCTGAGGCTTTGCTCCCACAGCTTGCTTCCCTAACATTTCTAATAATCTTCCTGAAGTGTTTGGTAATCCTCACTAGTACAGAGATCCTTGCTCCAAGTTTTATTTCCCCTCTGCACAAGATCTGCCTTCATGGGACCGGTTAAGTATGCTGGCTTGAAGAAACAGCAGGAATGCTCCAGAGGTGCTGTGCTAACCTGCTCTTGCTGCACAATTTCTTAGTGTGTTCGAAGATTGCGTTTTTGATTGAGGCCATACTTATGAACTTGTTAGTATTTTACATTTGAGCGCTTAGTCCAGACTTACTGTCTGAAGTCAGCTTTTCTACAGTGCCCCAACAGTGTGAGAGTTCAGGGCTTCAGCTGACCATTTCCGGGTCTCCTTGCCACTGTGCAGTGGGTGGAAGAGCCGTCTCAGACATTTCCACACAATGAGAAGTGAGGGGGCCTGGGGCTCTCCCAGAGGTGCCAGATAGAAGCAACACAAGATTGTAAGTGAACCCAGCAAGCAAAATAGTGGGCGGACATTGGCAGAGTGAGTGGGGAAAGGACAGACCGAAACCCTTTCTCCCACCAGACTCCCCCTTTTACCAGTTTTGCAACCCTTGCTTTTGTGTCTTTCATCTCTTGCAGCACATTTTCTCCACACAGACAATCAAGACAGTTGAGTCTCAGACCTTGTTGACTCATTGGGAAGAGCCTTTGCATAGTGAAGCAATTGTATTCCAGCTCTCTGGCAAGGCAGGACCTTGGAGAGGCAGCGGATGCTGCTGTGGTCTGCAGTACATGCTGGATAATACCAAGCTATCTTTGTGGGGATTTCAAACCAACTTTAGTATTGTAACTCAGGGTAGGGAAAGAGTTAAAACTCAGTTTGTATCTTTGGAGCTTGGTGGTGAAATACAGCAAGAGCAGAATGACCCAGCTGCATTTGTTTTATTTTCTTGTCACCAAAGAAACCAGAGGGAAAAACTTGCAGTGGAGTTTCCATGAAATTGAAAGAAAAAACCCACATAGTTTATAGAGGAAACCTCATTCCTCTCCCTAGCCTTTTACCAGTGATAGTTCAAAAAAACGTACATTTTTAAATTTAGTCACATCCCACCCCACCCACAGTCCTTAACACTATGTACAGACCTAAGAAAAACATTTCAGTTTCCTTCTGCTGATGAACTTCTATCTAAACATTTGCTTTTCACTGCTGCAGCCTGGAGGTACTGCCTCCACATGAAATGACTACTCTGGCTACGGTTACAAAAAAAAACCCCAAAAACCCAGGACTCTCTTTTAGATTTCAACTAACCATTTGAATAATATTCCCTTAAGACATACTCATTACGATGAACCATAAATCTACCGGGGGACACTTTTGCAATGACTAACAGGTATAAATAGAAAGGAAAGGAATTAATTAGTGCTTTATCCTGGGAAAAGAGGGGGCTGAAAGGGATGAGATAGGGGAAAAAACTATTTCCTCTCAATGTGGGGGTACAGCATTGTGGGCTGTTGAGGAGGGAGAAGGCTGGCCCTGGTTGGAGTCGCTTCCCTCAGGAGTCTGGTGGGCTGGCAAGGGCACATTAGGGCTCAGCAATTGGAATATAAATATATTTCAAATACTAATCTTGTCTTTAATCCTAGATTTGTCCCTCTGTAACCATACTGCTCTGCTGCTCTTGGGTCCTAAATTTTTCCCACGTCCAGCTTATATGGAGCTGGATCCTTGGAACCGATGATGTGTAATTCTCATGTCCATGGGTCTAGTAAAAAGGACCTAAAAAGAAAATGTGGAAAAACCACAAACTTTCAAGCCAATGAGAGGCTTTTTACTAGCTTTAGGGACCTGTGATTCAGGTCCTAAATGACAATCTGTGACTTCAAGGCTGCAACTTGTAACTAAAGATGCTCACCAGGAGAAAGCATTGTTTAATTTCTTGAAAAGCAGTAATCCTCACAAACCCCCAGGTCATGGAGAAGATGCTGATAAATTAGTTTAGAATGCTTTAGCACACTGGTACAATAGGGTAGCAGTCAAATATGAGCCCAGGTCTATATTGAAGGCAGCATAGCACCATGTTAGTACACTGGCAGCAGTATCTCTGAAACCTCCTGGAATTGGCTTGGCTTGCCTTGTGTTGCCTTGCCTTCCAGGAGCACAAAGCGGCTGAAAATCCTTCCCTTGAGTCTCTCCCTAACAACACAGTAACCTTTTAATTTTTATCTTATAGAGGTTAAAGAAAAACATAATCCCTGCTTTTCTAAACCACAGGACCTTTGGGATGAAAGCAGCAAGGATGCCAACAACAGTGTAGAAGAGCATCTGATTGGTGCTCACATGAATCAATGGATTGATAGACAAAAGACACTGCAGAGGTAAACAACAGAGAACAAGACTGAACAGTAATATCTTCTGTATTTTCTGCAGTGGTGAGGAATTGCATCAATTTACTCAGTAATAATATCCCTCCCAAACTCTGAGGAAGATGAGTACAGTCCTGGAGCAAGGGATTCCATCACAACTGTTTTCATAACCTGAATGTAGGGCCAAATTTGTCACAGTTTAAACTAACAATAACTTACAAAAAATTTGCACAAATTTGCAATCATATTTATTTGTAGAATAATTTGAAAATCCAAACTTTTGCAGCTAATTCAAGTCTTGCTTACAGCATATGCCACAGGCATACAGATGTGCTTCTGAACTGGAGCCACAGAGACCTCTGAAATCTACACCCGCCTCAGCTACCATGTCCTGGAGCAAAAGCCCATCATGTCTTCAGTCCTCCTTGGACTGACTTTATGTGCTGATGCCTCCTGGGCTTGCTTTCCTCTCCTGGGGAAGAGAATGAAGGTGCTATCCTGCTCTCCAGTCATCTCTGTGCTGGGCAGTCACCCAGCTGCTGTTCCTCAGCTTGCAGAGTTTTTCCACTGCTCAATAGCTGTTGCTTTTCACATATTTGATGTGAATCCAGGGAGCTGTGTGCAGCTCTTTCGCCCGGGTCACGTACAGCAGAGTATTGCTGTAGAGCCTGTCTGCTTTTGGCACAATGCTTAACACCCCTCCTTCCCTCATGCATATGCTCAAATTTTTGCCCTAAGAAAAAACGTTAGTGGCTTTTATTTCATTTGTAGCTATAGATTGGTGCTCAAGAAATGTATAATTCTGTGAGGACGTTTCTTCCTGGCCATGTACAGGCATCATAATAGAATTCTGCTCTAGCATCAGGCAAACCTGCTGCTACTGACAATGAAAGTAGTATTTGCACCAGGTGTAATACAAATTTGAATGGAAGTTTTATGCATGTAAGAAAAGTAATGCAATTAGATGCATAATCAGTGTTAAGAAAAAGATTCTTATTTGAGTTGGTTTCAAAGATTCTTCTACAAATTAAAGCAAAAAAAAGATCCTCAAATCTAAAAAATATGCTGCATTATTAACTTGTATTCCTCTGAGACAAAACAAGAAAATACTCTGCAGAGCAAGTAAGCAATACAAGGTACTGAAGGAGGACAGTATTTAATCTTTCTTTGGATTCTTTTTTGATGATACCTTAAATCAGCCCAAGAGATTAGGGTCACAAGGAAGTTAAAATATTTTTGCCAGAAGTCTGACAAACCCTTTTACCAGGGAACTGAACATCTGTGCTCTTCATTTATTCATTAATGTGAGCCCAACATCCAACGTCAAATGAAATAATTTTGATCACATGCGCACAATAAATAAAATCTTATGTTTATACTACTTTTCCTTAAAACTGTCAGTGGAACTTGAATGCTTATCTAGAGTCCACAGAGGCTTGAGATTTTCCAGCTTCACTGTGTAACAAACCTAACAGTGGGGAAATGAAAGCGCAGGCACACACTCACTGTCTTTTACATACAGCTCTTCTTTTACATACAGTTCTTTGTTCTCCCTTCTCCTCCTCACCCATCCAGACTGACAGCCTCCTTCTACAAAGATAAAAATACAAAGAGAGAGTCAGAAATGAACAAGAATTCATGCACTATATTTTTCTTTTATAATTACTTTCTTGGGCACAAAACCCAGATTTTCATTTTACATTGAGATTTCCCCTGCATCATTCTGGCAGTATAAATAGTCCTGAAATTGTTGGCATTACCTATCCAAATGCCTCTTCACACCACAGCATAACTGGTGTAATGGCATTAAAAATATACCCTGCTATGAAGTAAATTGTGCCTATCCTAAAATCATGGTAACAACTGTGCCAGGCTCACCAGTGTGCTCACAGGAGAAGCTTCAAGGCTAAACAGCTGAACCATGTATGAGATTAGGCAAACGTGAGCATCCTTGAAAACAGTCCACTCATGTTTGCACACCTTGCTGCCTTGCAAACGCAGAACTGATGTCGTGTCTGCTTAGCATGTCTCTGTCAGACATGAAAAAATGCAACGTGCATCTGTGATCAAGATACAGTCTAGCATAGCTCACCCTCAGGAAGGCACAAGGACAAACTGAGTGAAAGGTGAAGGTTGCTCAAAAAGGGAAATTGAGAAGGAGGGACTTGCAGGAGGTGCTGAAAACTCTGTGGGAAAATCCCACATCCCTTCTGAAGAATACAGATAATTGAAGGCTCTAGGAATGCTTGATAGAAAATCCCAGACCTGGCACAATAAAGTTCTCTAGGTTTCTCATGAAGAACATATGGATCCCATTGAGAGACCACATCTTGGCCGGTGTACAGACATCTCTGTGGGAGAGGACTTGGGGCTGGCAGCATCTGGCAACTGGAGACAGCAGGCAGCAGTTTGTTTTGGCAAAGCCTCTGTCATGTTTCATCTCTGTGAGTAGACAGCAAGCTTGCCTCTGGTCCAGGGTTTTGCTCTTGAAACTTTTGGGAAGGTGTAGAGGAGCATGGGAGGCACCAGCTTTATGTTTACTCCTCTGCAGCCTTGATTGTCGATGCTGCAGCTGCCATAGAAACCTGTGTGGGCTTCCTGCCCACCAGCAATAATAGCAGGGGCTGGTGCTGGCTGGGATGGAGCACACGCCAGAGAGCACCTGAACCAGAAACGCCAGTAAAGATTACAGCCTGGGTTTGCTACCTCTGAGCTGCTGATATCCCTGAGCAGCATCAGCCCCAGTTTCAATAACATCATGATGACTTAAGAGTCCTGCTTTCAGGAAAAACATATTTCCAGAACCAGGAGCTTCTTTCATGCAGCTTTAAGTCCACATTTTGGGGAACACATATTTAAGATGTCCTTTGAATATACATTTATTACAAAATCTTTAAACTTCATCACAGCCTTAACATCCATGTGCTACAAACAAGCTTTCCTCATAGACACCGTGTGCATGCACTCAGAAAGCAGCCCCCCTTACCCTACAAAACATCAAAACTAGGGTTACAAGTTTAAACACATATACATTATAATCTCCACCCCTTGCCCCTGTTGAGCAGGATACAGTTTACCCTGTAATAAACTCCATCCCTTGCCTGTGTGGAGCAGACATCCTGGAACGTCACAGCCTCTTGAATATTCACCTATTGCAGACTTAAAGTGCTGTCCCTCCACGCATGTGTCTGATCCACTGCTCCACATACCCTTTCACTAGTCACTCGCCTGCACAGGACACCAAGCCCCAGCAGCCTGCTCTCATGAGACATCAGCTGCACCCCACTAGCTCCAGTGTCCCAGCATCCACTGCAGTCACTGTAGGAGCATCTCCCCATTTCCCTGTTCTAAGTGTTGGGGCCCCCCTCTCTCTGCTCCTGCAGAAGCTCTGGGGGCAGCTTCAGTGCTGACTCCCAACCAGGAGCCCCCTGTTAACAATTCACTGCACCCCCTAAGGTCATCAGTTGGACCCTTCAGTCCTGTCAAGCAGTGCAGGCCAGCTGGGGCCAGTCCCTCAGTACCTGCACAGTAGACCAGCATGTTTTTCCTGAGTCTGGCACTCAGCACAGCCCCGCTGTGGCTCCCAGGCTCACACATCTGCATCCTGCACATGGTTATTGTCCCAGCTCCAGACTACCAGGGCAGGGGCTTGGAGCAGGACCCATCCCAGATCTGGTTTCCCATCTGGGGAAAGCTCTGTACAGTCCCCCACATCTTTGAGCTTCTCTACCAGTCTTCTTTCTACCCCAGGCAACAAAAGAACTCATTAGGACTCAAGCTTTTGAGAATGGGATAATGCACATATTCTCCATCCTGAGACACAGGGTGAGGCATATTACAACATGACATGATGGTTTTAAATTGCTCCCATCTTCTTTTCTTGAAGCCTTGTCATAACACAGGCCAGAAAGCCAACAGATATAGACCAGAAAGCCAACAGATATAGCATTCAGCAGCCGGGCCAGCCAATAACACATTGGTTCTTCCCAGTGGCTCTCAGTTCATAGAGTTGAATGTTTTGATTGTAGAAAGAATTGGCTCGGGCAAAAAATAGGCTTTTTTGATTGGAAAAATTGATGGTCTGTTTTCAAAAGATTTCTCCAGAAATCACAAGTTTCTCCAGAAATCACAAGTTTCTCCAGAATACACAGAACTGAGACAAACATTTGAAAGGAAACAATTTAGACATGGAGAAGTTATCCATAACCTGATGAAGAGGCAGCTGCCAGGTCAGTGCTCCAGTTTTTGCATCCTTTCAGCCTTGCTGGGGGGCAAGAGGGGAGGCCTGCTCCACTCTGCAGCCACCCCTAGCTGGTTAGTCCAGATTTTGCTGAGACATGTGTTTAATTTCCACAAAAGTACTTGGAGTGGGACCAAAAAACATGGGGTTTTCAGTAATTTGTTGAATTCTAGCCTTAAATGAAAGATCAGTTATTTATCTGATCTAGTGCCCTGGGTAAGGAAAATGATTTTTTTTCTCAGGGAATGGGGGTGCCACATCCTAATGCTGTTTCTCCAGAGACTTAAGTCCCAGCCACCACAATAAGCTCACAGCAGGCACATCCCTTTCGGGCTCAGGTCATAGCTCTGCTTTATCTGCCCTAAACCTCTTCATAAGCTGGGAATGCTTCCCCCCGCCCCCCCCCCC
>VZTM01041241.1:0-138593 GCA_013400555.1 Jacana jacana | reverse complement strand
CCGCCCCCCCCATAGGCTGGCTGTAACACACTGCATAATAAACCTGTACATCTGTAATACATGGAGGAAAGGTGGATCTCACATGCTGTCTCTCTATATATAACTGGATACTCTCTTCCTGGAGGCCAGGAAGGAGTTATGGAGCTATAGGAGCTATGGCTCTAGGAAGAGGATGGGCACAGCCCCGAGAACCTTCATCACACCCTGCTTGTGGGATCACCCCTTCTCTGGTGTCCCTGGTGGGACCAGGCACAGCACTCAGCTGTGAGTAGAGACAATCAGGCCAAATGGCTGCAACTTTCTCCTTCTCAGCATATCTCCTTCTCAGCAAGGAAAATATTGACAAGCGCAATCACATCTGTGCTCTTGCCACCAGACAGGCACAGCACCTGCTTCCAGCCAAAATGATCCCTAATTTATGCCTTGAGCATCCTGGGTGGGGTGCTTCTGTAAGAGATACCGAATACCAGAAGGTATAAGTCCACACAGCAGGTTTATCCTGATGTAAACATTTCTCCTGATGTAAAGGTTTACATCTCCCCTTTTGGAGACTTTTCATCTGTGTGGTGATTGGAGGCAAAGGGAAATAAAAATTGCAGCCATAAATGGAAACATTTGCAAAGGACAAGGGGTAAGATCAGCTGCCAAGCTATAGTTACTGCAGTATGACTAAGCAGCAAAGTCAGCACAAGATACTGTACTTTCTGTAAGCTGCTGGTCTTTCACACCGACAGAACCCATGCAGCTCCCCTGACCATTCCTCCACCATCCCCAGCTAGAGCTTGGTAACTAGAAACACAAAGACACTGGGACCTAGTAAACAACCAGATACCTGGCTCCTGAAGCCAGGCATTGGCAGCTCTCTGCAGCAGAGGTGGTCCCAAATGCAGCAAGTTTACCTTGAAATAGGAAATCAGGAACCATTTCAGAGCTTATAAACCTTACTCCACACTTTCTGAGTCCCTTCTGAGACAAGGTGATGCAGTAAAGAGGGGAGAAGATAATTTTCCTCTGCCTCATACAGTGCCTTAGGATTGTGGAATGCCTTCCTCTGAAACTCTCAGTAGCCCAAGGACTTGCAGAGAGGCAGAGCAGATGACTTTTTGTTGCCTCTGGTAAAATGGGGACTAGCAGAATCACAGCTGAACATTTGAGGCTAGCATACACCTCTTCAGATCATCCAGTTCACGCCCCCAGCTCAAGCAGGGTCACTTAGAGGCTCAGGACAGTGTCCAGTTGGGTTTTGAGTATCTCCACAGATGGAGACTACACAACCTCTTTGAGAAACCATTTCCAGTGTATGACAACCCTCACAGTCAAAAAAGTGTTTCCTTCTATTCAGGTGGAATTTCATGTGTGCCTGTTGTCTCTTCTGTCACTGGTCACCACTTCTTCATTACTTCCTATGAGGTGTCTATACACATGGATAACATTCCCCAGGTCTGAAGAGTCCCAGTTCTCTCAGCATTTCCCCTCTAGGAAACATGTTCCAATCCCTTCATCATCTTGATGGCTCTTTATTGGACCTTCTCCAGTGTCCACCTCTGTCTTGACCTGGGGAGCCCAACACTGGATCCAGTGCTCCAGTGCTGAGCAGAGGTGAAGGATCACCTCCCTTGACCTACCCAGCAGCACTTTTCCTAATGCAACCCAAGATACTGTTGGCCTTCTTGTTTGCAAGGGAACATTGGTGGCTCATGTTCCATTGCAGAATTCATCACATCATGTTGGGCAACTTTAAAGTTAAAACTATATGTTTCATGACATAGACCTAATTCTGCTAGAAACTATCTGGACTGGGAAAGAAGATGAGCAAAAATATCCAGACAGAAAAATTATTTTGAATTCAGCAGTGGGTTCCTTACAATATCCCAATAAAATAACTTGCTTGCTAAATTTCTCTTAATCAGTAAGAACTATCAGGCCCCTATTATTGTTGAACATACAAGAAGACTGCATATGTTTAAATAGAATTAAAGTGACTTAGTGGACTGTTCTCATAGAATCATAGAACCATAGAATGGTTAGAGTTGGAAGGGACCTTAAAGATTATCAAGTTCCAACCCCCCTGCCATGGACAGGTACACCTCCCACTAGACCAGGTTGCTCAAAGCCCCATCCAGCCTGGCCTTAAACACTTCCAGGGATGGAGCATCCACAACTTCCCTGGGCAACCTGTTCCAGTGTCTCACCACTCTCACAATAAACAATTTCTTTCTAATATCTAACCTAAACATCCCCTCTTCCAATTTAAAACCACTACCCCTTGACCTGTCACTACACTTCCTGACAAAGAGTTTCTCTCCAGCTCTCCTGTAAGCTCCCTTCAGATACTGGAAAGCTGCTATAATGTCTCCGGGGAGCCTTCTCTTCTCCAGGCTGAATCTCTTGGAAAAAATGTGCAAAGTGATGAATCTGTTTTTAGTAATGCAGCACATATGTCCTCTCCAGTGGCTAACAACCACTCATTTAAGTGCAATAACAAAAGAGTGTTTGTGGGTCAACTGAGTTCCAATTCACAACTGTGCAGTAAACACATGCTTCTACTTTGGCTATCAAAATCAGTGGAATTCAAAAAGCCTGGAGACAGTGTTTGCCGGCTTGATTCAACTATCAGAGTTTATGAAAAACTGCACAAAACCACGTGATAACACTGTACAACTGCTGAAGGGTAGTGTCTACTTCTGGGACTGTAAGTAGCTATGCACTTGTGAAACAGCCACCCTGACCCCCTTTATAGCCGGTGGAGAGAAATGGGGCTTGTATGGACCATTTTGTCCATTCTCTGACCTCTCTGATAGGGTTCTTCCTAATTTTACTTCAGACACGCTTATTTCCTTTCCCTGCTATGAAGAGGTCCTTAATGATTAGCTGAGGATAAGGTATCTTCACTGAAGACAGCTGAAGCTAGAGGAAATGAGCTCCTCACAAAAAGACCCATAAAAGAAAGCAACTGGCCTGGCAGTGATGCAGTGATGTACAGAGTTCAGCTGGTATAGGCATCTGTCGTGGTTTAGCCTCAGATGGCAACAAAGAACCACGTGTCAGCCGTGCTCTCTTAAGCCCCTCCGCAGCTGGGAGGGGAAAACTGGAAGGAAAAAGCAAAACTCATGGGTTGGGACAATGGCAGTTTAACAGAACAAACCGACAGTAACATTAACACAGACAGAGAACTATAAAAACTTGATTATGGTACTGGTACCAACCAATCACCAACCACACCCCAGACCATCCCCGACTGCTCGCCGCCTGCCCCACTTCATGTTCCCCCCCCCCAATCCTGGCCAGCTCCTGGCCACCCCTTGGGCACGGCTCACCTGGGATGGAATACCGGTGCCCCTGCTAGAGCCAGGGGAGAATTAACCCTGTCCCTCTCCCAGAACCAGGACAGCATCTCAACAGGGCATTCCCATACTCCATGCACAATGAAGAGAGAGCAGAAATCATTAAGCCAGAAGTGTGTCTGAACAGGACCTTGACTTTTTTATGCACCACTGCCTTTGCCTTGTGTTTACTATGCACTCAGGATGGTTTTCACAGAATCTCTTGCACATGGAAATCAAGGGAGAGAGGTCTAGTTCCCATTTCTCCCACAGCAAACAAAGTCTTGGGCAAACTCTTAATTTCCTTGTATTGCAGCACCCCACCAAGAAAATAGCTGTCCAAATATTTTTCTAGCTCGTCTTCACCTAATAACCCACCAGACATCACAAGCAACAAATATTATAGAAACAGCTTTGTTAACCACCTTGTTTAAAGTATGTTCTGGCACTACCTGTAGATCAGGCACAAGACTGTCAGAAACTGATCTGATTGCAAACTAGAAGCATTTGAATTATGTGATGCCTTCCTGATCCCATATAGATATGACACAGTCATATCTATCTTTATTATGCAGGCCAGACACTGTTGTTTTACAGTTTCTCAGAGAAAATTGCATTTTCTTGAGAATTCCCTTCCCGACACCAAAGAGGATACAGAAAAGCTTCCCAGGTAGCAAACTTTCTACCTTCCATGCTTGAGTGATAGCTGTCTAGCAGCCAGACTGACTCTGTCAGAACGCCCACACAGCAGCCTGTTGTCAACTGGATGATGAAACTCCTGGGGTGTTGCAATGCCTATATTCTGCATAAAGAATACCATGGTTGACTCACGACTCAGCCATGCAGCATCTTATCAGCTGTCTATTTCCTAACCTTGTCTTGCCACATACATGAGGAGCTTCCCAGGCCCTGTGTAGAATATACAACAATGTGTACCCAGGGGACTCTGAATTTTCAGGAAATCCAGAATCTCCTCATGACTATGAAGAGTGGAGCCACTCAATTTGGGTTTGATAGCACTAAATTCCTTGTACCCACTGGCTTGCCAATGAGACAGTAAGACAGCCAGATTGCATAGCAAAGGGGACAGTGTGGGCTAGATGATGAGACATCATCTGAAACTGGAAACCATTGGGACCCTGAGACCCTTGGCCAGATTACACAAGCTTGAAGCACAGGCAGCCTCAGAGAAATATTGTCATCTTTGCATGCAGCCCTCCTCCTGCAACATGGGAGGCATATGGTTTTCCAAGACCCAGTATGGGTCTTCCCATGGGATGTGAGGAACATAGACAAAAAGCCTTATGAGTTTAAAAGAAACTAAATTACTTTAATGAAATATTAATAAAATAATAAAAATAAAATAACAAAGTACATACAATATATACAAAACCAGTTTCAAGCTCCCAGGATGACAGTCATGTCACTGAGAGGCACTGGGAAAGTCCCAGGCTGGACTCAGTGGTGGATGGGAAGGGGAAATTTATGCAAGGCTAGTCTGCTCCTGCTGCGTTTTGCAAGGTAGTAAATGACACTTGCAGCAAAGCCCCATTCCCCGGCTTGGGGCAGTGTCTGGGGGGAGGGAGGTGTTCGCATCCTAGGCTGCTGTTGGGATGGCTGTTTTCGAGTGTAGTAATCTGCCACATATTCTCATTTCCTCAGCATTCCAGACCACTTTTGACACACTTTTCAAAGTTGCTGCAGAGTTCCAGATGGAACTCATCCCGCCGCCCTCGGCTGTGTCTTGTTAAAGTACGTGCCCAGCACTTCCACACGAGGCTTTCAGAGACAGAAAAAACTGCAGTCTTGGGCTGCTCATGGCCCAGGCTTTATCTGGGACAGGCTTGCTCTAGAAAAGAAACATGCTGGTTTTATAAGCTGCCATTGAAAAATCTTAAGTACTTCAGGTCCTGTGGAAAATACTGTATGTAATTCTGTTTAGCTCTCACATTAAGCAAGATATAATGTTATACGCAGGGATAATTTTGTCACCAGTGGTACTATCAGAAATCTAGAGTCCTCAGAGATACTCCAGGCTGAATTTAGGTAGAAATAAGCTCAACTCAGATGAAAAAGCAAGCGCCTTGAGGCTCATGAGGGTTTGGACTCTTTTAGGGCAAGAGAGGAATTTTCAGGGATTTCAGAAGCTATAGGCAAGCACTTTGAGTTAATATCCATGTTTATGAAAGTTTGAATGACTTTCTAGAACTGAACAGGAAAAAAACACCAGCAGGCCCTAACAGTTACACCTTTTCCCCATGCTTTTGAAGCAGTGCAGTGAAAACCTGTGTGATCTAGGTGCTGGCCTTGAATACCTATTCCTGCTCTGTTCGCTTTCTCTTAAGCCATGAAAAACTCTATTATGGGAAAGGCTTATAGAAAAGCCTACTTTCAAAATGGGATGCTCCAGACCCTCACTGTCTGCAGCCTGTCCTTTCACTCCCTCTCCACATCAGCTTTCTCAGGCCAAGACCAGGGCAGTAAAAGCACAGGCTCCTTGCTTGGCTGTAACATCTACTGCAGGAGATACCTTGAAACTGCTGGCTGACCTCCATGGGCAAGGACCTCCTGCTGGCAGGGCTAGCCAGTGTCTGCTCTGGATGTGCCTTGAAGGTGGTATGAGGTCACGAAATGTGGGATGAGGCATCTGATACCTGATTTAGTTCAGTCTGGCTGGAAGAGATGCATTTGTGACATTGCAAAAGTGCCTTTCTTGCTTACAGCAGCATCTGAGGTTTAATACACCAGCAGAAGTTAACACCTCTGTCCTAACATGAGAAAAACTTATTTCTGGAAAGCTGGAAGAACACCAAAGAGACATTACCGCCCCCATACAAAGGGCAAGGAGAAATTAAAAGCAAACAGGTGATTTTCAACCTGGCAGCCAACAGGAAGCATTCTCAGCAAAAGGAAAAAAGACAGTAACGGGGATAATCCTGAGATCATCACAAGAAAGGATAGGGTCATACAGGGAAGGAGCTTGAAAGACAAAGTTTAGTAAGATGAGGGACTTTGTCCTCCCACTAGAGATGCTGGATGAGGCTGAGGTAGGTAGGTGCCAATGCCTGTCCCATCCAGTCTATGAAACACATAATTCACCTTTGGCTTTTCATTTCACGTCTCCAAGAGGTGTCAAAGTACAAACTGGCATACTTAGGAAGGACAAGTTCTGGTAAATGCCTGAAATTAGTGTGTGGCTTTGGGGACTTTCACACGCTGATGTAAAAACTGTTGTAGGTTTGTATATTTTGTTCAATTTCCTGCAGAGTTCAGCCTCTTTGTAGAGGTTTTTGGGACCACTGGCACTGATGTTCCATGCTGTATCAACCTGTATCAACCTTCCCACATGGGGACAGCCCCACTAGGTGACAATGCCCTGACAGGCAGGAGAGGGAGTATTGGGATACATGGGTCATTGCAGGCTGGCTGCTTTAACACAGAGTGATTCAGGAAGCACAAAGTCCACTGATAGCTTTTGATCCTTGGCTTCTGGGCTCCATCACCCCTGTGCACTGGTGCAGCAGCCAGACTCACCTGCACATCACAGTGTGCACATCTGAGGGATGTGGGTACCACAAGGTGTGGCAGGCTGTCTCTCCTCAGTTTGATTCTGTGGAAGGATGCTATTTATTTCATTCTGTCAAGCATCTCCTGGTCTCACCTCTGTGACTGGGAGCTCTTGGAGGTCCATGTTTTCCAGAGCAACATGTCAGATTTCAAATTTCAGCTTCAGAATTTATTTGCTGCTGGCTGGCATAAGCTTATTACTGAAGATGGCTAATTCTGAGCATGTTCTACTGATCCATATGTAAAACAGAGGTTGTCTTCCACAAAGTTTATTTTAAAGCTGCCTGTATATGGATAATTTGTGCCTTAATCCCTTTTTAGTCTCTAGGACAATGGTGAAAACCAAATTTCTCTAAGTTCTTTTGCCAAAAGTCTAGTTCTCGCAATCTGCTCTAGGGGGGCTTAGAAAGATTTTCCCCTGTCCCTACAATACATTAATGAAGGGTAGAGGTCTCAAAATTAGGTAATAGTTATTATCTAATCATGTAACTAACCCATGGGCCAACTGGCAAAGAAAGGTTGGCCGTGCAGACTGTATGATAACATATGAAAACAACCCTATGTTTGGAGTAAGGAGTAAGGGAACCACCCGTAAGGGAACTCTTACCAGTCTGGAGAAGTTTTCCCACATCACTGCTGTGATGACCATGTCTGCTCTGAGGACCTTCTCCATAAATGCCATGGCTGGGAAGAGGCCTCTGGACTTTTTGCCATAGTCTTAACTTTGAGTGCTCCCACACACTTCTGGTGAACAAGAACCAGGCGTTCAGGTCATGAGAGGAAAAAAGAAAACACAAATAAGAGATGTCAGCTGATGAATGAGTCTGTAAGCGAAGGAGGAATGTGATCTCTATGTCTACAGTGGAGATGACAAGAATTAACAGGATTAATGGCAGCAAGAGGTACTTAGGCTGAACACTAGGATGTGTTCTCCAGAAGTAGCAGCAGCTCCATTATTTGTAGTACTGTAAATAGCAGCATTGATTTGCACTAAAACAGACTGTCTGCACACATGTCAAAACCTCTGTGTTCAGAGCTCTAAGAATGGACAAACACCCATCTGACAGGAGAATGAATATGTTACCTGTGGGTAAAACATACTATTAAGGTAGAAAATGGAGTGACCCAGAACAAAGTGCCATAAACAAACGTGAAGAAAAAAGAACAAAAAAATTTCTCCAGAAGCGTGGTGGGTAGGATGGCATAGGGTCTGTCTGCACTGCCTCCAGCTTCTGTTATTTTATTCTTCTTTCCCTTTTAATATATTACAATCAAGAAGAGATCCCCAAGCTGTGTTTTTATTTGGCTCAGTGGCTTGGATGTTGACTCTAGCATTTTCACAGGGATGACAAAGCTGAGAAGTGTTTCTTGTGGGTGCCTAGAGCAACATATAGGACCAGGAGTGCTGCTCTGCTGAGATGGTGGGCAGGTGGAAGTGCTGCAGCGATATTTCATGGGGATGAGTCACTCTACATGTTCCCAGTCCTTGCTGGAAATGCTGTGACATTGTCTCAGTGTTCTCCTGTGAGCATCTCTGTAGTTTCTATGGCTGACAAGGATGACCTTGTGTAAGAAACGAAACAGGAAAACAACACAAAACAAAAAAGTAAACAGCATGAATTGCTCAGTTCAGACATATATTAAGAGCGTGTCAATACTTCGTTGAGGCAACTGCAGCCACCTGGCTGCAGCTTCCCCCTGCCATACATCCTCCAGAGCTCTCTGCTGCCACAGATCTCCAGAGCTCTGCCGCAGCCTGCTGGGGGCAACCCAGGAATAGGGCTGAAGGCACAGGAAAGGCTCTTAGATAATTTTGAAAATTCAATTCAAAATCATCCTTGAGCAACTATTTAATGTTACACATCTTGAAGTCTAGATCTAGCATCCTCAAGAGCAATTTGGCTGGGCTACAGGGCTGTAAATTGGGGAAGAGTTGCCCTGACAGCCCTGTGGTTTCCAGGAGCCCCATGCTGTCCAGGACGGTGCCTCTGGGGGTTGGGGCTTCCCAGGTGTGTGGAAATAGTGTTCACAATGCTTCCGTGCCTTCCCATCTGTGCTGGGGGGAAGCACTGTGCAGGGAAATGACTTGGTCCTCGGGGCTTTAGAGGTACACCATATGGTGCTGGGCAGGGCTCCGTGCCACGCTTGATGCCCATGGAGAAACAATGACCAGGGCAATCAACTAATCTACAGATCTGCTCCAGAGCTGCAGTCACAAAGCTAGATAGGTCTGGACAGATGATCAGTGCCAGTGGGTGGTTGTAGCTAAACCTCTTGCAGCTTCCCAGGTGTGAGCAGTCATACGTTCTCATTTACAAGAGCTAACTGGACAGGATATTCATCTCTCACTTATCAGTTTACTTCTCTCACATCACTTTTTACTGTCCTTTAGGATTGCAGTCCCACAATACTGTCTGAGCCTATAGCATTGTTGGACTTCGGATTGCTTGCAAGGTATATATTCTAGGACTCCTACCACATTGGAGAGAGATCCTCTCCTTTCCCAGCCATCACCTTCCCATGAGGACTGTGAATCAGTGTTGCTTCAAATGAGGAGAATTCAGTCAGAGGAAAACAGAGGAATGTGGCCCAAATTCTGTTGTTACATAAACCCCCTCACTGAACATCTGGAGAACATCTGAAGTTTAACAAAGCAGGCCCACAGGCAGAGGCATTTTTGACCTTCCCTGCAATGAAAGCATAAAAATTGAGCCTGAAAAGAAAGGGGTAAATATAATCTGAAATGGAACACAAAATGAATCCAGTATATCAGGGTTGACTTTGACCTGAGCACCTGACAAATGCTCCCACAGTCCTACCTGGACAGTGCAAAAGTGTGGGGAGAGACAAGGTAGCACGTCAAGGTAACACAAGGTAGCACAAGGTAACACAAGGTAGCACGACAAGGTAACACAAGACAAGGTAGCACGTCAAGGTAACACAAGGTAGCACAAGGTAACACGACAAGGTAGCACAAGACATCAGACATTGCTGAAAAATCCCTGCTGGTCCCTGTCTTCTGGGGAAGACAGCTCTTCACCAGGCTCTGTTTAAAATTGTTTCTTCTGGGCAAACTGGAATGTAAAGGAATGTTTAGACTTTTCTCTTGGGTAAAACTGACAAACACTCCAAGAACTGAGGCTTGGAATCCAGTCTGGGATGTTCTTCCCCTTTCAGTATGGTTGTGGGTGGAGAGGGGGAAGCACACAAAGCAGGAAAAATCCCTCATGCCGCCTGCTTTTTTAGCAAAAAGTTGTAAAACAGCCCAAAGTCAGAGAGAGCTTTCTCCAGGTGTCTTTTGCATTCCTGCATTTGACATGGCCCAGCTGGGGTGTGAGGGGCCATACCATCAGGAGTGTGCAGGAGCTGTGCAGGAGGGTGCAGCCACTTTTCCCATCAACCCCTTGCTGGCAACCGTAGCAGTAGGTGTACAATCCAGGGGCTTGTCCATATCATGTTCTCTTCCTTCATGCATGATTCATGATGAGTACTTCAGTGGACTATTAAGAAATATTTCTGTAGCTGTAACAATAATCACCTTTATTACAGCAGATTAGGAAGCATTTTTTCCTACCTTTCCATGGAGAGGAGAGTGGGACATCTGAATCAAACTGCAGTCACCAGCAGAGTCTCCCCAGAGGTGCTCCTCAGACTTTCCAGCTGAGAATGAGGTGTTCCTGGCACTGCAGGACTGCCAGGGAGCCCAACGAGCATCTCAACTGAGATGCTTGGCCAGGAGAAAGCATGACTAAGAGGAAGATATGAAAGAAGGGTGAGGCAAGACAGTGCATCTTCATTACCAAAATGGGGCATGAATGTGATCCACTGTCTGCGCAGCAAGTGACTGTGTATGCATCCACAGTGAAAGGCTGCAAGAAGCCCCTGGTACATACAGGTATTGTCTGTATTGTATTCCTCAAAGACAGGCACCCTTTAGAGCTGTCTTAAGCTGTAAAACAAATTTTGGGGAGCACTGAACCTGGCAAAGCTGGATGAGGTGTTTGAGATCTCCATCGCTAGCCCTGTCTGCAGAGCAGCATCCCTATGTGTCCAGAAAATGAGGTACTAAGGAGAGATCCTGAATATAAGCAGAAAGCAAATGCAGCTTACCTCTTCACTTGATGATCACCATCCCTCTGCACCTGGTCTTCTGGAAACAACAGTACCTACCTGTGTAGGTTAAGGTTTTTGGTTTGCTTTTTGTTTTGTTTTGTTGGTTTTGTTTTGTTTTGTTTTGTTTTGTTTTGTTTTGTTTTGTTGTCAACTAGGAGGCAAATGGAAGCTGTGTAAGCATTTCTTATTCTTTGAGAACTCAGTGCTCCTCTCATAAAATTGTTATGCATTGTTTAATAGATGAAGAGGATTCACAGTATTTACCAATTCCATGGCATTCAATAATAGCCAGCTTTGTAATGCAAAAGCAATAGATCTCTCTTCTTCTATTCCTTACAATTTTATGTGAAAAGTTCTGCTGAAGTCCTCCAACATCCCAGCAACCTTTGTTTAAAACCAAGTGACATTTTGAACACCTGGACCCCTTGAAATTCAAGCCAGACAAACTTCCAATGAGACTGTGGAAAACATTTTATTTGACAAAACTGGACAATTTTAGTAAAACACAGGCAAAATATAAAACTAACCCATACACTGGGTTTTTGGATACAAAGTATAGAGTTTGGGATTCACTGGCTGGCAATCACTGTTGCTTTTTCAGAAGCACATGAATTCATAGCAAGAGCACCAATGGAAGCACTGAAACAAAATCTCATTCAGCCAAACCACATCTTGAGTGTGATCCTGGAAACAACTGTGTAAACATCAAGGGCCTGCCACACCTGTGTAGTGATAGCACCTTTGTCAATATATCCATAGAGTGTGAGTCAAAGACCCTGGAAGATAACAGCAGCCTTTCCCTTGACTTTTCTGGGCTGTGGATGAGGCCCTAATTCAATATATATTACACTTAGTGGGTTTCCCTACGGCCTAGGTATCTAACTCCTAGATGGTGCTATAGAAACAGCGCTCCCAGAGAGCTCACTGGGCATTAGACAGCTTGGCACTTAGGAAAAAAAAATATTAAAAAAAGTTCCCACTGTCTGGGCTCAGAGAGATTTTCCAGAATGTCACTTGGACATAACACAAATCATTCTTGAGGTTCCTGGTTTCACTATAGGACCATGAGATTAGTTAGTGAAGGAGTGCAGTTGTATAGCTTCTTTAGGGTTTCCCCCCTCCCCAATGGCTGCTGTTCAGGATTTTTTTGGTTGGTGCTCAATCTCCCTGCCCTGAATGGGAGTGCCAGTGCTGAGGGCTGCTCCACCACCAACCATCACCCAAGCCCTGGGAATTCACTGCCCCATGCCATGGCACTGGAGGCCAGAGATGCTTCCACTCATCTTGTGTAATGCAATCCAGCCACTCTCCCTCCAAGCATGGGAGATATGAACCAAACATGCCAGCCATGACAATGATCCCCCCTCAAAGCTCACTGAAGTGTTGAATATTTCACTTGAAGCACAGCATTAGATTAGGACCATAGTGAGCTTGGCAAGTGTTCAGCTGATGTATGAAAGAAAAGAGCGAATTAACAACACCCTCTATATCTGAAACTTTATGAGACCAGGCTAGTCCTCAGTGGTACAAAATTCCTCATCCCGATTCTTTCTTGGCAAAAAAAACAGTGGGATGAGGTTGCTATTGGTTTTCTGACAGCTTATTGCTAGGTGTGCTTTTGTTTGCCTGCTGTGGGGAGGAGGAAGCAGTCATGGGCAGGGAGGGAAGTTTGAGGCTAACAGAGTAGAGATGCAGATGATGAAGCAGGGGGAGAAGGAAGCGGACTATGCACAGCCAGGCTGTGGCATTATGGCTATCTGCATAGATACAAATTCCTCAGATTGGTCAAGAATACTGTTAATTTTTCTGTTGTTTTGTTTTGTTGGTTTTCATTCTTAGGTGAGGAAGAAGCAGGCATGGCCTTGGCAGAAACCCATCCAGACACTCAGTCTACAGCTATCTTCCTGGACACGGTTTGGTAGAATACACCACGTAGCAGAGAGGTATAGTCAGGCACACGGAAAAGGTGGCGCTCTCCGTAGACCACATCATAATCTGCACTCTTACCCGTGACCAAGACACGGATGTTGGGTTCACTGACTTGGCTGCCCACTGCCAGCACGTAGATCTCAATGCCAGCCTGCTGAGCTTCCTGCACAGTCCTCTCAATGGCCCTCATGGTAATCCCTTGAGAGTTGCCATCAGAAAACACCATCAACCTCTTCTTTGCCCCAGCACGGGAGGATCGCTGGTACAGTCCTGTGACATACCGCAGAGCAGCATTGACATCTGTGGCATCGTTAATGAACTCCATGTTGTCAATGGCTTTAGCAATGACTGTGTAGTTGTACTGGAACTGAGCTTCCACTTTCTGCTGGTTCCTGCCACTGTACTGGACCACTGAGATGCGCACAGAATCATCAGCAGGCTTGCCAGCCTCCAGGAACCGCTCTGCCAGCCGCTTCACGAACTTCTTGGTGGTTTCAAAGTTCTTGCTCCCCACACTGGTGGAGCTGTCCACCAGCAGCGTAATGTCTGCCAGCCCAGCAAAGGTGACTGCAAGGAGAAAGGCCCAGGGCTTGTTATGCTGCATTTCTCCTCCTACTTCTTCCATGGAAAGCCAGTGAAATCTCTAGCTGTCTTGCAGGCTTCCTGACTTGTCAGATATGTAAAATCCCCACTCTCTGGGTATTTGCTAGCTTGGTTTCCCTTCCCCCAGTCCTGTCCTACACTTGTCCTTTTTACCCTTTCATTCCTTCTTTTATTTAGGTTTCTTAGCTGGCTTAGATAATCAAATGAACCTTGTTGCTTAAATACAATGCTGTCCTTGCATGTCTTGGGGAACCATTTCATCTCCCAAGGCTGGCTACTTTCTGTGATGAGTCTGAGGATCATATACATTTCTGACTTGGACGTGTATGCTGCTAAATTCCTCCTTGTACTCACTTTTCAAGTACCTTTCTCAAATATCCCAGCCACAGTGCTGACTTTTTCTTTGTGCTCCCTAGCCTGTGAGAGCTAAAATCTGGTACAGCTTCCTCTCTATGTTTGAGGTGCCAGAAAAGCAACTGCCTAGGCTTTTTCCCCAGGTGCCTCGGATTAGTGTATGTAAGAGAGTCACTGAAAATGTCTGACAAGGCTTACTTACTTCTACAGCCCAGGAGTCCCCCTGTTGCAAGAGGTCTCCAAGTTATGCATTCCCACAAACACAAACTCTCACTTCTCCCATCACACCACTCACAACCCCTTCGTGTGGCACAAGGAGTCAGTACTCACTTGGGCAGGTATAGTCCGGACATTTCTTCTCTGTAAAGAAAATTAGAAAGAATAATGTCACCAGCTCACGCAGGAAAACCACTTATCCTATAGCCTCCCATGGAGCCAGAGAAGGGATGAAAAGTCACCTTGATCACAGCCACATTCTGCAAGGCACTGTGCAAAGATTATAAACATGCACTGGAAAGAGCAGAGGGTGCATGCTTGAAAAATTCCATGGACAAAGATGTCCTGCAGTGGGAGAGGACCTGGACCTGGCTGCAAAGTGTTCTGAGACATGAGATGTCCTTGTCCCTTATTTAACTAAACCTTGAATGCCTTCCTTCAATGCATTTTATGACTGGGAGAAAGCAAGGAAGGGCAGCCTGCATCCCTCACCCTTTGTCTGAGGCAATCCCCATTTCCTTATTGCCTTCCACCACAAACTTTCACCCACCTTGACAGACATACGAGGTGATGTTCTGCAAGAAGCTGTCATCTAGCAGCTCAGCATAGTTGTCCCTTTGAATGGACAGTCCTGGCTTGGTTGGTCTGCTTAAACAGGCAATATCATTCAGATGATCTGGATTTGGAGGATTCCGGAAAATGTCACCTATCCCAAGAGAAACCACCTGCAAGGAAGTTAGAGTCCATCACCAGATGCATTTATCATCTAAAGCATTCATAAACTTGAACACCTGTCACTTTGCGAGAGTGCTTCTAGTGACATGCGTCCCCCTTGCCCTAGCCTTGGGTAGCAAAGACATGGAGTCCCCCAGAAAGCCTGCACGACTCTGATGCACATCTGCTGTGTGGCAGTACCCGCCATGTCCTTACCGGGGTGACATCGCACAGAGAGTTGAGCGGTGTCGGGTCTCGCAGCGTGTCAGAGCGTCCATCTGTGATAACAATGGCAACGCGCTTGTCAGAGGTGAATCTCCGCAGCAGGTTGTCCTTGGTGAACTGCAAGGCTTCTCCAGTGTAGGTGCCCCCAGCTATCCATTTCAGGTTCTTGACTGCCCTGAAAGCACAGACACCAGGGAGCCTGCAAGCCTTGCCCCATGGATATTACACAGAGTCACAGAATCCTCATGGTTGGGAAAGACCTCTGAGATCACTGAGTCCAACCATACACACACAAAAAACATCTACATCTCGGCCACCAGAGCATGCCCAGAAGTGCCACATTTATGTTTCTTAAATACCTCCAAGGATGGCGACTCAACCACCATCTTGGGCAGGCTGTTCTGGTGCTTGACTTTCAGTAAAGTAATTCTTCCTAGTAGCTAATCTAAACATCCCCTGCTGCAACTTCAGACCATTTCCTCTGGTTCTGTCATTATTCACTTGGGAGAAGAGGCCAACACCCACCTCTCTACAACCTCCTTCCAGGCAGTTGTAGANTTGTGACCCAAGTGCAGGATCTGGCACTTGGCCTTGTTGAACCTCATCCCACTGGCCTCAGCCCATCGATCCAGTCTGTCCAGATCCCTCTATAGAGCCTCCCTACCCTCAAGCAGATCAATATTCCCACCTAGTTTGGTGTTGTCTGCAAACTTAGTGAGGATGCACTTAATCCCCTCATCCAGATCATCAATAAAGATATTAATTAAGACTGGCCCCAGAACTGAGCCCTGAGGAACACCACTGGTGACTGGCCACCAACAAGATTTCACCCTGTTAATCACAACTCTATGGGGCATGCCCATCCAGCCAGCTTGTTACCCCGTGAAGAGTAAACTTGTCTATACCATGATTTGCCAGCTTCTCCAGGAGAATGCTGTGGGAGACAGTATCAAAGACCTTGCCAAAGTCCAGGTAGACAACGTCCACAGCCTTCCCCCCATCCAGAAGTCAGGTCACATGGTCATAGAAAGAGATCAGGTTGGTTAAGCAAGACCTCCCCTTCATGAATCCATGCTTGCTGTCCCTGATCCCTTGGCTGCCCTGCACTTGCCGTGAGAGCTCACTTAAGATGATCCTCTCCACGATCTTTCCTGGTAGTGAGGTCAGGCTGACAGGCCTATACTTCCCCAGAAACTTCTTCCAGCCCTTCTTGTAGATGGGCATCATGCTACCACCCTCTAGTCATCTGGTACCTCCCCTGTTGACCAGGATTATTGATAGATGATGGAGAGAGGCTTGGTGAGCTCTCCTGCCAGCTCCCTGAGTACTCTTGGGTGAATCCCATCTGGCCCCATAGACTTATGGGGGTATAGGTGCAGAAGAAGTTCATTAACTACTTCCTCCCGGATTATGGGTGGGTTGTTCTGCTCTCCATCCTTATCTTCCAGCTCAAATTGAAGGAGCCCCTGGGAACACACATTCTGATATGCTTATGAGGCAAAGCAACATCCCTGCATGGGCCTTTGGGTGGAAAGCTGGCAAGTTCCTTGGCCGTAGCACTACCTACAATGCCACCAACTGCTCCTTTCCACTAAGGAACATTTAGGATCCTTGCAGTTGCAGGAGCTGCTGGCCTGGAGATGGAGGATGGGTCAGTAGGTGTCCCTGGGTCACGCCCCTGCATGATGTGCCAAGACCCCACAGACTTACTGTTTGAGTGCCCCAATGTTGTCTATGTTGGCATCCCCCATGGCCACCAGCTCCTGCGTGTTGTCATGGCTGTACTGCACAACGCCCACACGAGACTCCCCAGTTTCAAACTGTTGGAAAAAAAAGAAGGCAATTAGGTTCAGATACCTTAAGGTGCCATGGAGAGCTCCAGAAATCTTGCTGGTGGTTTGTACTGAATGCCTTCTCAGCAGGCTCTGCAGCTTCTCCTGTACACAAGGAGTAGGCAAGGGAGCCCCAACAGGAGTGGATGCACACGGGGACCAATTTGGTGAGCCAATCAGTGAAACAAGACCCAAACCCAGGTCCCCCAACTGATTTGTCAACACAAGCCATTGGCCATGGTGGGTGGCTAGCAATAGATCTTTTTTTCAAAACTTGTTTTTTTTCCAACCCAGTGGTTTGACTGCCCAGTGCTAACCTTTCTGCTTGTTATTGGCTTTTTGCCAGACAAAGAGACCCATGTGTGCCTACACAAGTGTCTAACCAGGTTGTTGTGGCTTTACAGCCTGTGTACTACAGATGTGTCTGGTTTTACCATAAGGAAAGACTGGATCCCAAACATCCCTCCCAAATGACAGAGGTAAATTAAATTTCCCATGCGCAGTAGGTTACCAGAGGAGACTTAGGAGAACAAGCATTCATGTGTCTCTTTAGACTGAAAGACTCACTACTGGAACAATATTGCTGTTTTGGGCTGCAAAGGCCTGCTTTAGCAGTGTTCTTAACTGGTAACCTAAACCCAAGCTTGGGGCAGACAAGGGTGCCTGGGGCACTGGCTGTCAGGGAGCTAGACGACGTTGGAACACACATTATGTGTTGTCTGTTCCAGTCCTGAAATGCTCATCAGGACACGGAATAGACTGAGAGACTGACTGATCAGGTGAGTGCTTTATGAGCCATGTGTTCTGGAATAGAAGACAGAGTTCACATCCACAGCAGGCAGAGTCCTTTTGCCCAGAAAGAGAGAAATGTCTATATTTTGGGACAACAAACTGCTGTCTCCTCTCTGTCACAGTATGAATCTGGGAGGACTCACAGCCCACCCCAGTTACACACTTAAAGTGAAGTCTTATAGAGGCTTTTTCTAGTGGAGGCATCTCTCCATTTTTCTACCTGTGGTGGAAAATAAGTGAGTCCACAAAAGAGTATCCTTGCAGTCAGTGGAAATCTCACCTTCACACGCTCGTCCTTGCTAAGGCGGTCAATGACTTTGATGATGAAGTCCTTGGCAATCTGGAAGTTCTGCAGGCCAATGCTCTCCGAGCTGTCCAACACAAAGAGGATGTCGACAGGACCACAGGTGCACTCTACAGCAAGGCACAGGAGTGGAGGGGCTTGTGTTTTCTGTCCAAGCAGCTCATAAGGGCAGTACATTTTGCACAGAGGCATACGAAAGCAAGCAGCTGATGTCTGCACTTAGTTCTGACCAAGTGCATGCCTGTGCCCTATCTACCCACAAAGCATGGTGTAAAATAAAGTGGCAAAATAGCTGCATAGGAGACTTGAGAATCAGCTTACTAATTCTTTTGTTTGCATTTTGCTCAGTGCCCTTTATAAGACATGCAACCTTTCCAAGCTGTGACTACCCTTAAAACACCCAGTAATTATTCCAAACCCTATTTCCTCATAAGTCTCCTCACTTCTTCCATTCACCAAGCCTAGGAGGACAGAGGTGGGATGGAGGAGGCTGACTCAGCGTGGTCCCCTCTTTCCCATGGCTGAAGGACATCATGCGCCCTTGGCTCTTCCTTCAAGGTTTTGGACTGCAAACCCAACCCATTGGGACAGAATCAGAGAAAAAAAGCCAGCACATTTCTCTGCAGACCAGCACAGGATTTGGAAGGATGAGGACATAGCTGGATCCACAGTGTGCCCTGAACTTAAATCTCTTTCAACTGCCAAAAAAGTAGAGAAAATCTGCCTGCAGTTTGCTGGCACAGGGCAGCTCAACAGCACTTTTCCAGTTGTAGGACCCAGTTACAGCAGCTCCTGAACTCATGCAGCACCCTTGGGGAGAGGTCACTGTCCACCTATCATGCCCAGTTCTCCCTCCCAGGCTCTCACCACATATCCATCACAGAAGACAAGGAGCAAGGAAAAGGAGGGGTGCAAGCAAGTAGAAGGGCTAGCAAATGTTTGCAGAGGAACACTGCCAAGTAACACTCACCACAGCAAGCTAGAGGAGAAGGGAAAGAAAGAGACAATGTTAAAATGACACAAGGTTTTTTCACACACCAGACTGCATTTTTGTGTTTCTGCAAAACCTGGTCTGGACAATTCAAGCTCCTGGAGGTTTTCTTCCACTTTTAAATATCCAGAACTTGCTCCTGTTTCAGATTGTGTTGCCCCAGCACAGAGTACTGTATGCAGCAGAGCTCTTGCACATTCTGGTGCACTCTTATTTAAATAAAAATAGAAGTTAATCCTGGAGGGATTAAGTACATCACTAGAGTATGGAGCTGAAATTCAGTGCCCTAAGTATCCCACGTCCTTCCAGCACTTCATTACTGCCAATGGGCCAGAAACCCTTTGCAGCATATGTGTACTACTGCTTCCCATCACAGGACACCCCAGGACAGACCTCCTCTTCCCAAGGGGAAAAGTCAGGCCCTGCTGTTTAAGAGCAAAACATTGGAAAATGCTCCACACAAATATTTTACATAACTTGGCTTTTATTTTCCCTGAAGGTAATTGTGTATGTACAGAGCCCCAGACACGGAGTCTTCAGTATGCACAAGTGAAACACAGTTGCACAACTTACTCTAGAGATCGAGCTCAAAAGTCCCTGGGTCAAGAGAAGGGACAGCAATGTACAAAAGATTTGCCTCTTTTGGGTTGCTATCCCAGCTGCAGGGAGGACCTTTCACCTCTCCCCCAGCTCGTTTACTTAACTGTGCCTCTTGGAAAGGGGGTGATGCCTGTGGCATCCCTCTGCATGCTGCCTGGGGATGACCCTGCTCACTGGGGACCAGAGAAAAAGCAGCTATCTCCTACTCAGCAGGGAGTTGAGCAAGGCTGGAGAAACAGTACAGGGATACTCACAGCACATCTTCATGATGATGTCCAAGATTTCACATTCCTGAGAAGAGCAGTAAAGAAACATTTAAATAACAGTGAAGGCAACTTCCTGGCTCTCAGGTGCTGCCAACTACTGTTGCTGCTGCCTTGTATCCTCAAAGCAGGTCCTGATCTGAAAATGAGTGATGTGCAAGTAGGGCACACTTCAGAGGGGTCTGGTTGGTGATGGGATGGCAGGAAGGAAATTTGGCTAGTTGCTGGGACAGTAATGGAGGGCAGCCACCACCCAGCCCGGGAGCACAAGGTTCCCCCAGAAGTAACCCCCAACCAGGACTCATCAAATGGAGCATGGGAAACACAGACCAAGCAAGCAAGCAATGTCTTCATCCTATCCCACTCACATCTGGTCCTGGATGCCCCACAGGTCCTGGTGGTCCCTGTCAAACAGAAGAGATGCATGGAGAGAGCAGTTAGAAGAGGAGCCAATCCTATCTGCAGTGTATTCTGCTGATACCTTGCTAGGCAATGCAGAGTCTGGAAAAGTCTTTTGGCTTCCGAATTGCTGGCTTCTGCACTAGGCTTTGAGCAGGTACATCTGCTTGCTTGCACAATGCTCTGGGGCTGCACAGAGTGAGAGGAAGGACACTCACTCCCACATGTTAAGGATGGCCACTTGGAAAGGCTGCTTGCCCTCACTGAACCTAATCACATGAGAATCCTTTGCTCATGAAAAAGCACAAGTGCCTGTATTTTCTGCCCGCATTTGGGATAAACATGGCTTCACAGACCCGTGTACCAGGCTGCAGCAGTGGGTTTTCAAACTGTCTTGCTCCTTTGTGAGCAAGGCCAAGCACAGCAAGTCTGAGGTGAGCCCTGCTGTTGGGAGCTCTGTCAGCCCAGCACACTGCTCTTGTTGGTGCAAACCCTACTGTGGTCCTTGCTTACCGGCCGGCCTTCAGGTCCTCTGTGGCCTTTGGCTCCTTTGATGCCCCTGGGGCCAGGGGCTGTGTTCTGTAATGAAAAAAAAAACAAATCCACAAATCTCATTGTGTTAGAGTGCAGCACCTTCTCTTCCAAGTGTCTAAGGAGCCCTGCTTAACCACAAAAATGTTATCTGAGATTTCTGAACCCAATGAAATGAGCTAGGACTTAGGAGGGTCAGGATGGACACCGGGAAAATCTGCTTCCACAGGACAACAGTACAGCATAGGTGCAATCATCGGTGCTACTGGAAGCACAGAAAACCTTGCAGAAATGATGCCCACCTCTCCCTGGAGCTTTGCCAGTGATAAGCTATTGGACACAAAATGAACACCTCGAGAGAGATCCCCATGCCATCAGACACGGCTCAGTGGCAAATGGCACTTGCAGACTTACAAAGTCTGATAGGCTATGATCCACAGGCAGGGTAATGTCAGAGATCCAGCCCAAAGCTCCTGCACTTGTTCACAGAGAAAAACGACTCAGCTTAATAGAGATTACTCACATCATTGCCAGGGTCTCCAGCTTCTCCTTCATCACCTTTAGGACCAACATAGCCTTTTGTTCCCTGAAAAATAGTACAGAAGAGACTCCTGCATGGACAGCTGTTGTTACTGTGATGAAGCTGATGCTGGCATGCAGTGACCTTGTGAGAGCTGGTTTGGGCAGGAGGAGTTAAGAGCAGTGTATAGGTTCCCTAGCACCAAATTGCAGCACTATTGAAGAAGAAAGCTTCTTAGGTGACTTTCATTGTTACAGAACCATCCAGTTTCCCCTCAGTGGCACTGCCAACACCAAACTGGCCTCAGGGCTGTTTCAGAGAGCATTCAGCCCAGACTACAGTCCTTGAGTGTTATGGTAATAACACTCACCAAGGCAAGGCAATTTCACCAGAAGCATCCACTGCAGGAAAGGTAGGCAGAAGGAAAAGAGAGCTTTGGAGGAACAGGCTGCTTTGGAGAGTCCCTTTCACTATGCATCTGATGGAGAGGCTCTAGGTGCCAATCCACCAGTGAGGGCAATGTCTGTTAGGTGTATGAGAAAGCAGCACACTTACGTTAATGCCAGGGTCACCTCTGTCTCCTGGTTGTCCCTGGGGGTAAAGGAGAGAGCATATTAGGTTGGACAAACAGAAATAATGGTCTTACAGTTTCAAAGCAGCACAAACAACTTACCGGGGCACCTGTGAATCCAATTGTGCCATTCCCAGGAGGGCCATCCTCTCCCTGGAAAACAAAGAAGAAATCTGTGAGGTAATGAAAAGCAGAGCCCTTAAATAGTATGGCAGCAGGATTTTGCCCTCCTTGAAGACAGCAAAATGTCTGTGCAAAAAATGTGACTGGTGGGTTGGACACTGGTGCAGGTGGGTAGAAAGACCTTCTTGTTTGTGTGTGACCTGCACAACCACTGTCCTTCTCAGAGACTGGGGGTATGGCTACAGGCTGGGAACAGACTGGGAAGTATCAGGGCTCTGTTGCTGGAAAGTACATCCCAAAATATAGCTATTTGAGCCTGCAGATGTGGTACATATTCAATAGCAAGTTGCTTGCAAATTTTCCCAGCATCTCAACCGTGTTTGAATGTAATTTCTTTTCTCCTTGTATTGGATCAGCCTATGTGGAACCAGCCTCTTGCACATCCTTTCCACATGGTGTGCAATCCCCCCAGACAAATACCACTCACCCTTTCTCCCATCAAGCCAGGGTCTCCAGGTAGCCCAGGTGCTCCAGGCAATCCCTTTGGGCCCTGAAAGGAGCAGAAGCAGCAGTCAAGCACTGCACACCACCTTTTAAATTGTGAAGACAATGCCTTCTGAGGCAACCAGCCACCATCATTAGCCCATTACAGAAGGTGTTTTGTCTATACAAGAACAATGCAAAGCCCACAGCTGGGTTTGGGATTCAGTTTACTCCCTGACCTGGGGAGATTTGGGTGCCAGCAGATTTGGGTGGCTGTCCTTAGAGAACATGTCCCCCAGCTTCTGTGATGGGAAGTCACACAGCTTGTGGTGTGGCTATACTTTCTGCAAAAGGCAGATATGGCCTTAAGGACCCGTGAAAAATGCCTCGATATGTCTACCAGGAAGCTAGCACCCAAGTTTGTGCATACAAGCTTCCAAAATTCAAGGGATTTGGTGCCAGCCCTAATGGGCAGCATCTTCTTGTCTTCCCTTCTTTCCCTCCCTCCGAGAAGATGTAGTGATGAAGCAGCACTGACCTCATTGCCACGGGGACCGTCCTCTCCCCTGTAGCCTTTGGGTCCTGGAGGTCCAGCCTCGCCCTAGGGAAACACAAAGAGCGCTCACAACAGGGATTTTCTCTTAGTCCTGCTCCTACCCTGAACCCTTCGTTTTGTGATGTGATGGGTTGGGGCATCTGACTCATGCCTCGAATCCATCAGTGAGTCACCTCCTCCAGCCTCACAAGAAAGGACCTATTGATGGGGATAACACAGGTGGAGAGATGCTCCAGGAGCTGTGCCTGGCTCCCCCTGTGCTCCCCTGCCTGCAAAGGCTGCAACTCCTCATGCTTCCTTATGCACTGTTTTCTCTGCAAAGCCCTGTCAGAGGCAGCCCTGGCCAGATCCCTGACAAGTGTGAGCAAAATCTAGAAGCTTTCTGGGCCAAGGTGTGACTCTGCAGGTGTGGGTTGAACATCACATGTTTTCAGTGCCACCTAGGCTGTGGGAGAGAACAGCCTCTGAGAGGACTCTCCAAGGCTCTAAAAGCCATCCCTCCCATGGCTCAGTCCAGTAACAGAGGACTTGGTGGGGAGAAGGACCAGAGAGGTAGGGACTTTCTAGCCTTTCTAGCAACAAAGCACAGCTGGGTTGCACAGTGAGAACTCATCTGCTCTGACAGAGGTGCCCCAGGGGCAGAGAAAGGTCCTTGATGGAGCACATCACCCTAAAGGTGACACAGACCTTCTTCCACAGAGGCCCTCCCCACACCTCAGGGCTTGGACATGTTTAGGTTGCAGCCAGGCTGGCAGGGTCCTTTTGTGGCTCTAGAGAGTTTCGGTCCTCAGGAGACTGCAGAGCCCTGGGACCATGTGCTGGAACAGACCAAAGCTGTCAGTCTGCCATATCCCATCTGGACAGTGGCTACTCGCTCCAGCAGCTGCAGGGCAGGCCAGAGACGAGAGAAGACATGGGAGGTTTTTTTTCTCCAAGAGTACCAAAAGATGTACAAGGGAACTCCTCCACTTCTGCTTGGTTCCAACAGCCTTTCATGGGGTTTTCTTGCCAGGGGATTGGTAATAATGGTGGGTAACAATTGGGTAATGATGCTTTTGCCCACAGTTCCAAATGCTTGAACAAGGTAGCATCTCACATGAACATAGCATGAGACAGGGTCAAGGGAAGCCCAACTCCAGACAAGCACAACCATAACACAAGTGTGTCCTCTCCCCAGCCTGCGGCATGGTAGGTCTGCCATAGGGGTCACTCATGCTGGGGATGTAAACACAACAGTGGCCCCTTCATGGTTGTCCTGCACTCCTGATCTTCAGGGCTCTTCAACACTTCATTGATCATGAAGGAGTTCAAAAGCTGTCTCATCTTTGTCTCCATGCTGGCATCCATACTTCACCCCCTGGAGAAATTCTATTCCACCAATGTGAGAACATTTATTTCAATAATTCCCTGTGTCTTGGGCTCTGACAGGACTCTGATGGTATGGGTAGGAGGGGAGTTTTCCCATAGAGCCCCATCCAGGGGTAATGTCAAAGCACACTTGCTCAGGTGGAAAGGCCCTGTTAGCCATTGCAATCAGTGCTATTTCCATGAAGGATTAACCCAGAAACACCTTCGGACCCAGAGTTATGCACTGGGAGCTGAGTACATCTTTGGGAAGAAAGAGCTTTTAATTGTCCAGAGGACAGAAGCCTTCCTCAGGCTGGAGGTACCCAGCTTTGCTTTCCAGAAAGCCCATGGAGTCTGCTCCTTGAGGCACATGAGGACCAGAAGGAGGGCCAGACCTTGCAGTGAGAAGTTGAGGAACACTGGCTTTAGGACACACTGTATCTGCAGATGTCAAGGGTGTCAGGGACCCATCAGGCTATCCTCACTGACACGACATGTCTCATTGATTCCCATGACTGAGGTGACCAGTCTGGGGCCAGTGTCTGGCCCCATGCTTGAACATTTTGTGTGTTGCTGCAGCTCATGCTTGCCAGCTGCTAAATCTGTCAGAGGTGTTGACATCTGTTTCCATGCGACTGGGAAATGGCATAGAGGCTGCTCTGTCTCCAGCCCAGCAGCCAAGTCTCTGTTTTTTAGCCTTGCTGATACTCTGTGTTGTCCTAGAAATCCCTGCCCCTCTTCACCAGGTTTGCTACCCAATCTGGAAGAGGCCAAGAACTTGCCCCAAAATGATGTAGCATCATTTAAGCCCTCTACCCCACTGTTCCCATGGCTTCAGCCACTTCACACAGGATCCAGAAAGATAAACCAAGTTCTTACCTGGTCTCCAGGTGGTCCGAGTGGTCCTTCCCGCCCTTGGTCACCTGGTGGTCCAGGCTCTCCCTGAAAATGCACAGAGGATGTGAGAAACTCAAAGAGGGACAGGCATAAAGGACCCTGTGTGCAATGGGAAGTAGAGGTGCAGCACATGCTATATAAGAATGTGGTAATCCAAATGGGGAAGTTTTCAAGGCAGATTCAGGAGTTCGGTAGGAAATATGGGGACAGAAAGACAGGCTAGAGTGGCTACCTTATAAAGCCAAGAGGAAGACCTTCTGAAGGATTGGAGTGCTTGCCTCTGGGTAATATGTTTCAGCCCATTTTGTGCCAGAAACACAAGTGCCTGGAGAGATGCATCTTGCAATGCTTCTGCAGATAGACAGATCTGGCCCTGGCCCCAAAACCAACCTCTTCCCTGTCACACTCTGCAACCGTGACTGCTTTTCCAGAGCAGCTCCTGACCTTGGCAGTCTGCTTGCAGAGGAATTCTCTCTCTATGCCCAGGCAGTGACTCCAGGCTTGCAGTCTCCTTTCTTTCATGCCCTCTTCCTCCAGCCTGCCATTGCTGTGGAGCTAAGGGGATTTCCAAGGGAATGAGCATTGATACTCTCCCCTCTCCTTTGCTAACACTCAGCACTGAGCTGGGCCAGGGCTGTTTGCAGAGAACTGAAAGCACAGGAGAGCTCAGAAAACCTGAGTCTGGGTGGTTTTGCACCCCAACAGCTCCAATAGAAGGAAATGACTGTGGGCTGGATACAGTTTAGTTCCACTTTCACTTAACCAGTGAGCACAGGGACAGCCTTCCACCAGTTCAGCAGAGCTGTGTCCCAGAAGGGCAGCCTGGCTGCCAGACCCAGGCTGGCTCCAGGTCACCCTCCCCATTTAGACTCATGGCCAAGAGCAAGCCAGCTGGAGAAGCAAAAGGAGGCATGAACCCTCATCCCTGCAGCCCAAGAGCTTACTGCAAGTTCCTGGCAATTCAGAAGTTTTTTTCACATGAAAATTGGACTGCTACCCCTTGCAGGGATACATGACAATTAAGCACATAGCTTTGCACTTTACAGCGAAGCCAAGCGATCCCCAAGATCAGCCAGCAACATGTACTGCAAGATGAGCATCTTTATACTAGGTGCTGCTCTCCCTTTAGCCCTGGGATGTGGAGCCAGGCAGCTCCAAGCCTGCAGGGAAGGGAGGCATTCAGAAACTTCCTGTGACAAACACACCTGGCTTAAAATTTTTAAGAAAGCCATTGAAAGTTTGGCGACCTAAAGCTGTTGTTTGCAAGCTTGAAGCTTCCAGGCGCCTAAGTCAAACAGTAAATATAAAACACAACTTCCAAAGGGCCCTGAGCACTGATGGAGATGTTTCTGGCAAGGTTATGCAGCCTCGTGGTTGGACTAAAACTTGGAAAGAAGTAGCCCATGGTCTGCTGAACAATTTTTCTCCAGGATACTGGCGTGCCTTCATCTCCTGCGCACATCTGCCCTGCACACCATATGTGGTAGTGCTGCTGCTCCCTGAGCAGTAAACAGGAAAGGGTGAGGCTGCCAGCAGCCCCCTGGCATATCTGCCCCTCCCAAGAGTGGACCTCTGCCCCTCCTGTTAGAGCTGGTGGTGGGTATTGACTGTCCCTGTGGCAGAGACATGGGAAGAGCAGTGTAGTGGTGGTTGCCCATCAGTGCCAGGTCACAGCTGGCCACCCACTGGGATGCTGCTGTTGGGAAGAGTGTTTCCCCTTCCACCCACATCCAAGCACACTACCCTGCTGCTAATGGCCCCTGTGCCCTCCTTCCCAAGTCACCGGGTACACTGTGCAGCCCCCCAGCATCTGGAGGAGGACACTTTGCCTCTTTGCTCTCCATCAACTGATTTTGCAACCATAAGGCAGAGGCTGACCCTTCTCTACCTCCTCTTGGCTTGCTGGGCACACCCTCCTCTGGGTTTTGGCTCTTTGGTGATTAGCTGCCAGCACAGCTGTCCCCAGTGCAATTACTGCGGGACAACGGCAGGTCACTCTCAGGCTAGCAGGTAAAGTCACTGAGCTTGCCTGCTGGCTCACAGACTGGAATGGTGGAATTAGCTACTGGGCACCTATTTGCAGCCCATGGCTGCCAAGCATGACCCCATTTGCAAGCAGATGATGAAAGTTGCCTGTGGATGCAGTTACCAGCTCTCCTCTCGGCCCCCGGTCACCTGGTGAGCCCAAGGGGCCTCTTTCTCCATTGCTGCCCTGCAAGGAGATGGGGGAAACACAAAATCAGTACCTGCTCCCAGCCCTCCCTCATTGAACACCTCTGAGCGGGCTCGCCCCCAGCCCTCCTTCCCCTTTGCAGGATACCAGCCTCTGCCCGTGCCCTGCCAGCTCAGTGCCTGGCATCAGTGCCCTCAATTACCCGTTCTCCAGGAGGGCCATCTATGCCCGGAGCACCCTGCAAAGAAACAACAGGGGCAGTCAGGCGGTGGGGATGGTGGGCGAACATTTGTGGGAGGTATCACAGGCATAGGCAGAGGACTTACTTCATCGCCTGTCTCTCCTGCTGGTCCAGGCTCGCCCCGATTTCCAGGCACACCCTGTGGGAAAAAGCCAGCAAATGAGAAGTCAGCAGTTTTGGAGCAAAGACTTGTGTGCTTGCAGGGCATTGGGCAACCTTTGAAGCAGGGGACCTTTTCCTCTTACAGAAGGCAGAGGATGCTCATGCACAGGTTTTTTACTCACCTTTTCTCCAGGACTGCCGGGAATCCCCTGTCGGCCAGGTTTTCCATCATCCCCGGGCTCCCCCTTCACAAGGACACAAGACACTGTCAAGACTGCATCCAGTGCCCAGTGGTAGACTTTGGCTCCCATAGTACAGAGGCTCTCAGGAGCCCCAGTGAACCCCAAGCCCTTTTGTGGGCTGTGGTCTCTCCTCAGGAAGGTCCCCATCCCAAACAGATCCCTCCCTCCCCCACTCTACCTGCCCAGTGCAAGTCAGCTTTTCACAGCAGCTCCCCAGTATCTCAGGGATGCTTGTGCCAGGCTTGTGGGCACCTGCTAACCTTGGGCACACTGGGAGTCATTCCAGACAGATCTTACGGTGTGTGATGGGCAGCATCCTTTAGCATAGGCTTGCCCCCTAGCAGTGCAAGGAGGCCATTGATGAGTTAATCACCATCCTCTCCTTCTTGTGATAAAGGGTACCCAGCATCCCTCCTTCCACTGGGCAGAGTGGCTCACCTTTCCTCCCTTGGGTCCATAAGCACCGGGATCTCCCTTTGGGCCAGGTGGGCCTTGAGCTCCCTGTTGAAAATAAAGGCAGCATCACTGAAAACCAAGGCAGTATCACTATCGGTGGGAAACTGGTCTGTACTGAGCATCCTAGCAGCCTGGCCTGCATCTCCTCAGTGGAATGGTCAGGAGGGACATGTACTCAGGAGCCAACCAAGGATGGCATGGTACTCTTGTGCTATGGAGCCATGCAAGCAATGCGTGTTGCTGAAACATTGCAAAACAGAGGAGAATAGCAGAAAAGGTTGGGATATTGTGACTGAAGTGCAGTGATAGTGGTACCACCATGGATGTGTCATCCTGGGAGCACAGAAGGAAAACTGGAGAAATGCAATGTCAGAATAGTGTTTTCCAGAGGTTTCCAAAATCTCCAACATTTTCTGGGTGGTTGGTCACAGCAGGCTGAAACTGGCTAATCCTGGGGTTGCCTATCAGACAATAAGCTCTTCTTTGCTGAGTTCTCTGTGCTGAACAGTCTCCAGCTAAACGAATACTCCCTCAGTGTGCAGCTTCCCAGGCAGCCCCATGCAATGGGGGACAGCTTCCAGGCAAGGATAAGGCAGGCTGCCCGGGGCAGGGGGGCCTTGGTACCCCCAAGCTACCATGCCTGGAATGATCATCGCATGTCTAGAGACCTGTTTCCTAGTGTAGCAACTGCCTCTCACAGCTACACTTCTTGTGGAGCTCCCTGTTTCCATGCACCATCATGGCAGACCTGCTGCACTGGTTCCTTCACAGCAAGAGGCACCCACAGGGTACGTACATCAAATCCAGGTGAGCCTTTACAGCCAGGTAAACCAGGGTATCCAGCTTCACCCTGTCAGACAGACAAAGCAGGGATCTCCATGAGTGGTGCCCATGGGAAGACCCCACCCATCAACCCAGAGCCCTGAAAGGAACTGCCTGTCCCTGGCTGGCAGATAGATAGCACTACAGGGAGGGAGCCCCACTGTGCCATGTGGGACACTGGCTTCGTTCCTGGACCCCAAATTATTTTGGAGGGGCAAATGCCATGGTCCTCAGGCTAAGTAAAATGCCCCTGAGCTGAGATTTACCTTCATGCCATCAATGCCATCAATTCCACGTCTGCCCTTCTCACCCTGAAACAGAGAATAGGCACCATGAATAATTGATTTCCGAATACCCTTCTCCGCACAGGCATCAACCAGAAAGAATAAATGGTGCAAAAGCAGAGGCTGACCTTGGCTCCTTTGGCTCCTCTTGAGCCCTGCAAAGGGAAGGAGAGAGATGTTAGGCCCACATGCAGAGCAAATCCATCCCCACACCGTGCTGTGGTCCCCATGCCAGCTGAGTCCAAGGATGCAGGCATTCGGCATGTCCCTGCACTCCACCAGTTTCTCCCATTCTGCCTGGCTTTGCCCACTGCATGGTACTTGTCTGATCCCCAGGCTGTGTCAGCTGCAAAGTGTCTGATCCTGTCGGATCCTCACTCCTGGCATGGGCAGTGCCAGCAGAAGGGATGCTGCAGGTAACCAAGCAGGGGACACAGACATCTCCCTCCAACATCCTTGCTGTCCTCACCTTTTCTCCTCGACTTCCTTTGTCACCCTAGAGAAGAAAGGAGAGAAGAAAACAGGAAAGTGAAAACTCTTGCAGCACAAAGCCAGTGGTCTGTGTAGGAGCCATGCCTGTGACTCTACAGCCTAACGCACCTTCATTCCTTGGTAGCCAACAGGTCCCATGTCTCCTGGTCTGCCCTAGAGAACAGAAATATGGTGTTATGGAGGCATATATAATCATCACCATCACTATGGGGCTGTTTCCCCCAGGCTCCTGATATGGGGATTGGGCCCCAGCTGTCACATCCTCCCATAACTCTGCTGCTCATTTGCTTGGTCTGGGAGCATGGGACTGCCTTCACCTCCACAATCTCCAGCCTTTTCTGGGGATGAGAGAAACTGGGCACCTGGGGACATTATTTGGGAGGAAAAGGAAGGGCAGAAAACTCTTGGGGAGGAAAAATGCATGGCATGGAGTTTCCAAATTGTGAACACACAAGATGAATAACTGCACACTCATATGTGTGGGAGAAATGCATCTCCCCAAAATAAGTGTACCTAGTGAAAAAACAGGGAGGAGGAGGGAAATAGTTTCCTCATGTTATTAGCTTATTATTTACCAAAGGTTTCCTTAACACTGCTGTGCTTGTCATGTCATAGGACATAGAAGAGAGCCCAGAGTCCACCCCTGGGCTGGCACACCTGAGTCAGAGATATGTTCTCCGTGAGGAATGGCTATTTTTGGTATGGAACAAGGAAGCCTTGTAGCAACAGAGGTGGGACCTCCCTACTGCTCACCAGGAGCTCCTGCTTGGCAGGGTGGCTGTGCAAGGGGACAGCTGACTGTGATCCCACTGACTACCCCATGAAAACATGGTCATGCAGGGGCAAGGACTGGTAAGGATGCACATGAAAGGTCTGGCCAGAAGTGGCCAAAAAAAAGCCCCTGCACAGAGTTACCAGGGCTGGTCCTTTACTTACTGGGTCTCCAGCCTCTCCTTTCTGTCCAGGAAGACCAGGCTTGCCTCTTTCTCCCTGCAATACAGGACAGAAATTAAATTAACTCATTATCCCCAGGAACAGAATGATGACCTGTTGAAAGGAGAGCAGGGAGGATGGTAGCAGCAATGCTCCATGGACATGGGGAGCAGATGATAGCAGCTGCATGAGAGTGTTGTGTGGGTCCTCATCCACCTCTCCAAGGGGCAGTGGTGGGGTGCTGAGGACCCATGCCCCACTGGTCTCTGAACATCCACATGAGCCCATCCAACCACTGTAATCCCACAGTGTAGCCACAGCCATGACCTCACCTCATTGCCTGGGTCACCAGGAGGTCCAAGAAGGCCTCGGGGAGGCTGTGGGAGAGAGGTATGGATTAGACCAGCCACCAAGGCACAGGATGGGGATGTGAGGGAAGGGCACAGGACTTCTCAAAAGACCAACTCACCTGGCACTCGAAGGAGCAGCACTGCCCAGAGGGAAGGAGAAAACAGCATTAGAGGCTGTTTGAGGGGAGATCCCCATGCAGACAGGAGCCAAGTAAGGGGTCCCTACATGACACGACTGTGCCACCAAGCCCCAACTTGGCTATGGGTGGCCTGCAGAGGATGGGTTCAGGTACAGAATCAGGGGGGGTCAGGGGGGAGCAGGGCTCTGGGGGACACTCACCGATTGCTCTGTGTTAACTTTCTGCAAGACAAGAAAGCAAAAAGAAGGGGTTTGAGAGGGGATAGGTGAGCCCAGGGCAAGGGTGGGCTGCAAGGGGAGGCAGTTGGCACTCACAATCATGTTGATTATGGTGTTGATGGTATCCTCCACGTCAAGCTCCCGGGTTGGCTTCAGGCTGGTGGCAGTGAAGTTGCGGCGGTAGGCATGATCTGTGGCAATGATGTTGAGCCGCTGGTCCTATGGTTGGGAGGTGAGAAAGACAGAGTGAGACCGGTGGACACCCATGCAGGGCCCATTCCCAGAGTCCAACCTGGGGACCCAGATCCTCCCTCAAGGGAGGGGCTCTGAGGGACACTCAGAGCCTCCTTCACTGTGCTGGGGGTCCTGTGTGACCACTTGGGACTCCTATAGGGAGCATCCCCACTATGTGGTGCCTACCAGGTGGTTGGGAGAGATGGCAACGGAGAATACTTTGATCCCTAAATGTTTGGCTTCATTGGCAGCATCGTCCAGGCCTCCGCAGGGCTCCTTGTACCCTTCCAAGGGGTGTCCATCTGTCACCACGATCAGGTATTTATTCTCCTTGTGATGGGAGCCACTGCAAGGGTTTAAGCACAGGATTTAACATTCCAAGGATTTAAGAGATTTAGCTGGAGAGGGGGACACTCACCCCAGGCTATGGTCAGGGCTTGCCTCATTTCAGCAAAGCCAGAGCACTAGCAATCTGCCACCCGTGTCCCTCTTGCATGCTTAGGTGACCTCCTCTCTTACCCTGGGGAAAGCTCTGCATAATGCAAAGGGACATCCTAATCCAGAAACTCCCAATCTCCATCCAGCACGGCCATATCACCAGCATCGCCCTCTCTGCCAACCCCAACCTTGTTGCCTTACCCAATGAGCAGCTCCTCAATGCCCCGCTTTATGGCACAGTCAGTGTAGGTGCCCTTCCCGATGTAGTTTACAGATGAGACGCGGTTCTTCAGCTCATTCTGGCCGACAGGCATTGAGGTGAGGCTCTTGATGAGCACAACTTCATCACTGTAGTGCAGTGCCCCAGCGTTCCACACCAGGTTGCGGTCGCAGCGGTAGTACCTGTGCAGACATACCAGGACACATTCTTTTAGCACAGCTCCTGCTTCACTTGCACTAGCCGCCATGTAAAATGCGAAACCTTGGCCATTGTTGTGGGACTTTATAAGGGCTTGCTGTTTTCTTGCAGGGCTGGGACATGCTTCACATGCAAAGCCCAGCCATTGGAACAGGGCAGTTTGTCCAGTAAGTAGAATGGCAAAGAAGTGCAGCTGGTGGGCATCCACAAGGGTCAGGTAGTTTGGCAGAGAGGCATTCTGAAGAGCTACTAAGTTGTAGCGGCTAGAGCTAAGCAGGAGATGCTGAGCCAGACAGTCAGGTGTGTGTACATAAGGTAGGTAACCAACAAAACAACCCACACAGGACTGCAGTGAGTTTTCCACTGCCTCCTGTGTTAAAATCAGAGGGATGTCTCCTTCTGAAGAGTACTATGACACAGAGATGGATGAGTATGTGTTTTGAAGCCCTGGCCTGTGCACCGTCATAGACTGGACCTGTGCCTCCCTGGGACAGAGGAATCACAACTACCTGTGCTTTGGCCAGTGCCACAGAGAGGGTCTTTTCAGGATGCTGGAGCCAATCACAGAGGTATTGTGTTGCACAGCCTCTTCACTTCCCCAAGCTCACCTTCTCTGTGCCCAGCAGGACATTTCCCAAAACCACCTGAACATTTCCTACTGCTGTCACTACCACCCCAATGTTCCCAGCTGCCTTACCATGATCTGCGCTGACCACACCATGCACACTGCGAGTGCCTGGCAGCATGGTGGCTTGTAGAGACAGGGCAGATAGAGAGCAGCAGAGTGGGCACAGGGGTTCTTGGCTTGGGCTCGGCAGTCCATCTGTCTGTCTTCATGCAACAGGGACTCTGCACAAAGCCCAGAGCCTTGCTTAAGAAAAAGTCATGTTGTGTTGATGGAGGCCTGGCAGGTTGTTCTCAAGCATGAGGCTTCTGGTCACTCAATGCCTTGTAAGGTAGCTCTTCTGCCTGGGCAATGGACCAACTTGTGCAGCACTGGGACATCCCACAGTGCCCTTCTTGGGCACCAGCACGCATTTCCTGCTGTCCTGAGAGGCTCAGCAAGACCCACACACCTCCAGGACTTGTGGTGCTCCCATGCATCCCTGGATCTTCTGATCAGCAGGTGAGTGGTGGCCTTTGCCTGCAGCCTTTCCTAGCATCACCACCCCACCCGCTCTCCCACGCCCCTCAGGATCTCAGAGACAGATTTGGTGCTCCTGGTCATCCTTGGGTGACCTCACCTGAGAAAGCCAGGGTGAGACCTGGGTTAGTGGCTGCAAGCATGGGTAAGGAAGAGGCAGGTGAAGACCTGAGCAGTGGGTGGATAAGGGGCACTTTATCCTTAAAGGGGCATCTTAAAGCTGTGTTCAGTGCTGCACACTGTCATGGAATATGCCAGTTGCAATGCAAGGTTTGCTCTGCAGGTTCACATGAGTGCTGGGTTTAACATCAGAGGTGCCCTGCTGCAACCAAGCACCCGGGTTGTTCTGGGCCTGGGGCCTGAGGCTGGTGGCATGGAGATCAGCATCACTTTGGCACTACAGAATAACGACCAGGTCTGCTGGAGGTGGGGCTGGGGTGTCGACCCTTCCCCTCCCGGAAGCCCTTGCTTGCCCCAAGGGCAAGTGCAGGCACCCCTGCTAAAGTCACGCTGCCAGCCTCGGCGCCAACAGAGTGAAAACGGGGCAACCATGGACTGCAAGAGGGAGGAGACTCTTCCATCTCATTCCCTGGCGTCCCTGCTTTGTTTTTACCTGTCCACAGAGGGGCACACAGGGGAGTCTCAGTATTCCACCCAGCACCAGGACCCATCCCTAACACCACAAAAATACCTGTTTGTCAGCTTATCAATGAACCGGTTGGTGAAATCTTTCACTTGGGCAACCAGGTCCCCAAAGGGCTTCACCCTCAAGGCAACGCTCTCTGAGGTGTCCAGGACAAAGAACAGGTCCACGGGGCAGTCTGGGAAGAAGTGGAGAGCCAGAAGTCAGCAGGCAGCCCCACTGCATCGCCTTCCCAGCTCAGGCTCCCTGCACCGCCCACATGCACTTCTACAGCCTGGCTCCCTTCCTAGCAGGCTCCCAGGATCTGCGCTAAGGGGACTGCTTTCACATCCTCACCCACATGAAACACACAAGCACAGATGCCCAAGTGAGGTTGCTCATTTCTGTTTTGGCATCAAGTGTAAGCTTTATCAAGCACATGTTCAGAAAACATCGGTTTGTGGCACTTAACAGCTTCCTAAGCCTTTTTTTTCTTCCCTATTTACGTTAGGAGACTACCTTTGCAAGACCAATGTTATTTTATATAATGATAAATAACATGCAGCTGCAGCAACCACTTAAAAAAATAAAACCAAGACATGACAGTAATTAACACAATGAATAATTAATGATTATCTGATACATTCTAGCACAAATATCACTGCAGAGGAGAGCAAAGGCCAGTGCCAAACCAGAATCTTTCAGAAAGCTAAACTGCTATGAGCTGTTACCCTCCGCTTTCCCCCTCCTCCCTGCCCCCCCAGCCCCACGCTGCACCCTATTGCTACTAGTAACATCTGACAAGAAGAAGGAGTCAAAAACAAAGCATTAAAAGTGGGTAAATCTTGCAGATCCTCTCTAGTCCTCCAACATTTTCCTCAACAAACACAACTCTTCCACAAAACGTTCTGACAAAGCTGTGGCAGTGGAGGCAGTGGAAGCGCCCACTCAGGAGGGAAACAGCAGCCAGACTTCTCTGCTGATCCTGGGGAAGAAAAACATTCTGGGAAACAGCCTGGGCTTACCTTCTGCATTCGTGACCCGGGTGCTGATTTCTGGGCGCTGAGCCCATGAAGTTCCCCCCAGGAAGATGGCTGGGAGCAGCAAAGTGAGTATAAAGCCTCGCAACCTCATTTTTGCTTGGTTTAGATCACCATTGAGCTGGATCGAAGATAAAAGCAGGGAAGGAGGACCCAGCAGCCGAGAGAAATCGCTGTCCAGAGGCAGGAGTCACTGAAGATATTTTTTGCCGCTTTCCCCTTCGTTTCCGTGGGAGGAAGAGCAGGAAGGAGGGTAGGGGTGAGGAGGAGACTTCTCCAGCCTGAGGATGGAGGGAGGGATCAGGGGCTGTCAGCTGTGAGTCTCAAACGAATGAGGCATTTCTCCTTACCCTTTTTCTGTACCTGTGATGATACCCCCACCATCAGTGCCTGGGATCTCTGCAAGCCTCACACAGAGCTCCCAGGCATGGTCAGTGCTCAGAATCACCATACCCATTGGGGGACAGCCTGCTCCATGGAGTGGGGTGCTCAGGGCACCTGCCAGGCTGCTTTTTCCTGCTTCCTTGGCCAAGAAGGATGAGGGGGGTGGGTAAGCATTCCTATAGCATCCTTGCCTGAATGAGAGGTTGCCTGTGTTGTCCTGCTAATTAGGGGACTCCCCAACACAAGGCAGAGCTGGAGCTGTCTCACAGCCACCCAGGGATGAGGGCACCATGGAGGCACAACAGTTTTGGAGAAGGACCTTCTTCCCCAACTTTCAGGGCCTTATACTCAATCCAGAAACATGGGGGGTATGCCGAGAAAAAACCCACAGGGAGTCCCAAGGACTGGGTATGATCCCTCTGGGTCATGCTTGGGGCAGGCAGGGGGGATGGGGTCAACGATGTCAAGCTGAGGAGGTAGAAACGAGCCAAATCCCTTAGGTGTCCCTGGAGATGACCGTCTTCCCAATCTGTAGGATGGCATGAGAGCCTGAAGACCTGAAGCAGTGGGTAGATGCAGCACAGCAAGGCACACAAAGGTTTTGTAGACCATCTGCTCTCCATGGCCAGCACTGGAGACAAGACCTAGAAGCAGGTACTGCAAAATCCCTCATCACAGTGGGAGCATTACTGTGCTGCTGCTCTGAGGGTAGAGAGGTGGAATGTCTGAAGGCTGATCCTGCTACAGCGCAGCTGTAACCTGCCCCAATAAGTACAGGAGGGAACTAAAGGTTGTCCAGACCAAGGAGTCAACTTATCTTTGAAAGCTGAAGTGAAACTCAGGGAAAGGCTCAATCTGCTCTGGTAGAAGTGCATAGGACCAGGACAGCATAGGACCAAAACAGCTTCAAGGGGCAAAGAGTTGACAGCACAAACCCAGCCAGTGTAAATGATTCACACACAAGTTTGTTGCACAAAAGCAGTAGAAGACCTGCTGCACTGCTTCATGAGGCCACAAAGGACTTGTTGTTGCCTCCATCACCCTGCCTTTCACACACAAACACTCTGGCAGCATTTTTGTGTGCCCGAGCGGCATTGGATCTATGTCCAGCTTCAAAAGCATTTTAAAGCATTACCTTTTCTAGGTTTGTGGTGGCAAACCAGGGCCAGGTGATACCAAAATGTGGAACAGAACTCTCTGTTGTGCTGGGAGTGGAAAGAGTCACCCCAGTCCCAAAAGAGCCAGGTGTTTGGTTTGTTGTGCTGAAAAAAAAGTATTTTTTTCCTCTGCTGAAAAACTTTAGTATCAGTGTGAACCTGGCTGGTGTAAATAATGGTCCAGACATGGAGATGTGTGGGCTTTGCAGAGCTGTGCTGGTGATACCAGGAGATGAGGATACTGAAAGGCAAATTTTCAAGGCATCTTAAGCCTAGTGATGATGCTATCCAAGAGAGTAAGCGTGTCCAGGGACAAATCCTGCTGCATGACAGTTCACGGGTGTCAGACCTGATTTGGATCTCTAGCACGCCTCCTTGGGGCTCCCATGAGGGAGCTTGCCTGGAATTTTGAAAACCAGTCAGATCCTTCTGGGAAGGGGGCTGCTGGAAAGGGACATGTCTTTATGCATCAGTCAGCAGAGGCATCCTGTGAATCTGCACACCGGAGACATTTGCTTTTTGCTTTACCTCTTCCTCTCTCCCCTTCCCTCCCAGGCAATTACCCTAAGCAGCAGAAGAGCTGATATTCCCCTTCCTTACAGGAAAAGAAAAGCACATCCATCTTGGGAACAGCCCAGCCACTCCACAGAGCCTTGCAAGCTGGAAGCCGGTCAGCCATGCCAGCAAAGATATAATGATAATGGTATGGCTTGTATAAGGCGTCTGCTGACTGTATATGGTTTTGCACAGCTGCAGTCTGTCAGACTCTATCCACCCTGGCATGGGGAGCTGGCAAGGCAGGACTCCCCCCACCCTGATCGGACTCATTGCCCAGCACCCAGTCACCAGCCCCAGGGGCTGTTGTCAGGTGTGATGTCCCAACACATCCTCACTGCTGTCCGACCTGACCATAGAATTGGATCCATGTCCAGCTTCAAAAGCATTTTAAAGCATTACCTTTTCTAGGTCCGTGGTGCTAAACCAGGGCCAGCAGCCAGCAGTGTCCACAGGACACTGAACAGTCATTTCCCTGCAAAAGTATGGACTAGTTTTGCAAAAATCTAGCTGAGAGTTCAGCAGCAGTTTGCAGGCTGACCCCATGGGTGTTGCAGTCATTGGGCCTAGCAGCACGCCATCATGTCCCAAAATCTAGGGACACATGCCTGTGAAGGATGCCCCCTTTCCCTTCTTCAAGCGAGGCCAGGAAGACTGAGTCCTAGAGCTCTGCCACACTGTGTCCTCCTGGAGTGGGAAACACCCTCCATCTACCTGTGTGGGGCTGACATCCCTAAAGAGAGCCATGCCTGCATGCCCTGGGGATGAGCAAGTCCCAGCCCATAGCCACCACATTGCACAGCAAGCAATAAACTTGCAGTCCAATTCCAGACCAAACTAGGATGCGGGAAATTAAACAGTGTAATTGGGACAGAACTTTTGCCTTTTCTCCTCCCAGAGACTGAGAAAAGAATGAGTTTGCTCCATTTTTCTTCTGTTAACTCTTTCATGCAACCTTTCTTGCAAATCTTTTTAGTCAAGTCCACTTAGAAATGGAAAATGCTGCTTGCATAGGAAAAATGGAAATGAGCTGAAATTAATTCCCCTGGGCAAAACCAGGATTGAACTCGCCAGCACGCTTATAAACAAAGGGTGCTTCGGAAAGCTGGAAGGACCAAGTGCCAGGTTTTCAGCTCTATCTTCTGTGCCTGGGACTACTTTGTCTTCTCACAAAATCCTGCAGGATGCTATAATTAATAAGCACTGAAATTTCCCTGTTTGCAACCAGATGACGCACACAGCATCCTGCCAACTAGCTGCATCATCTTTCCCCTGCTCCCAGGGACATGAGCACCAAAGGTTTGGGATGGTGAATGCATTTGCTGGTCAAGGTTTCCATGTGCTCTGGTTAACACAGGCTGTACCTCTCCAGGCTGGCTGTAGGAACTTGACCCCCAAAGTCATTACCGAGCTTGCCCATGCCTCAGCTGCATCCCCTTTCTCCGTGCTCAGATCTGCAAAAAGGGAGCAGCCATGGTCTGAGCCAAGCACTGTGCCAAACACAAACCCTGCTGGAAAATGTGGCTTATGGTTTTTCTGCACATGATCATTTAGCTTCCTGCAGCAGATCTCTGCAGGATGAGGCAGCAGAGAAAGTCCCTCTGAGCAGTAAAGCATCACCTCTCCTAGCACAGCAGCACAGGTGGGTGGCATCTTGCAAGCATCCTATCATGGGCATAGAGCAGGCTCAGCAGCACCAAAGGAGGTCTCACACTCATCCACCCACCTGCAAAAAGACACAGTGGAAGAGCCAACACATGGCATTCTGCACCTTCTAAATCCCTTAACATCCCTACTCAAAGTGACAAAGTGACCTTGGCACCTTTCCTTTGCCTGGTGCTTGCAAAGACCCTGCAAGAGGCAGGACAGCCAGGACATGGCGGTTATCCTCTGCTTGAATCGCTGACTCATCTAACCTGGTGTGAACTTCTCTGCCATGAAGCTTGCCAGCTGGGCTTTGCTCTTACCAGTTTGAGCTGGCTGGGGGTGGGGTGTGTGTGCGTGTGTGTGTGATCTTTCCCTCCCTTCCAGCACATTTTAGGGACGTGCGCTTCCTTTCCCCACCAAAGCCTTCCGGAGACACTCCACTGGGCCACCACCAGCCCAAGAGCCGGTCCGGTGTACACAGGGTATGAGTTCTCCCCCCCCTCTTCTGCAGACCCCTTGCATGCTAGCACAGCCAGAACATGGCACAGCTCCATGAGCAAAGCCACAAGCCCACACCCAGGCCAGTGTGGGGTGGGTTAATATTTTCCCCATTACCTCATGCTGGCGCCTGGTCCTATGGAAAAAACAAACCATCTGGTAATAATATTTCCCTAATAGCTGTCTGGTTCTGTGGGAAAGCTTGGCTCAGCTTCTTGGGGAAGAACAAGTCGAGTGGGAGGGGAGGTTTTGGATGCAGCTTAGGAGCTGGAGAAGAGATTCCTTTTTCTGCTCCCCTTCCCTCCTCACCCCCCAGCTCCTACGGGGGTGCTTTCCTCTTGGGGGTGCCACAGGATGCTGGGTTGTCACATGTTTGGGATACTCATTGTGATACTCCTCAACATGGAGGCTTGAAGGTGAACAAAGCAAAGCTAACTTTCAAGTCTCTTTTTCCTTTCCTGTGTCCCCCTGTTCTTGGAGAAAACAAAACTGTGAGCGGGTGGTCTGGTTTTATGACAAACCGAGACAAGAACCAATGGGAGGGGTGGATCCATGAGGGTCATTGCTCACTAGCTCCAGGCTGAGCTCTTGGTAGGCAACCGTGCTTGCCCCAGCCAGCCCACGTGGTGTCAGCAGCACTCCAGGACATGCCACTCCCAGTCCTGGGGACACTGCTGGCAAGGCAAGGGACAGAGCACCCACCTCTCCCACACAGTCTCTCACAGAGCACATCCATCAAATGCAGAATGAAAATGGGGTGGAAAAACACACGCTAAACCCTCTGGCAGTTGGGCAGAGAATATTTTCTGTTTCTCTACAATAACATGTCGCTTGGGCAATGCCCAGGGAGCAGAGCATCCTTGCCGAGTTGGACAGGGCACATCTTTCTTGGGAAGGGAGGCACTGGGTGCTCGAGGAACATCCAAGCAGCTGCCAGACACAGCCCTGGCTCCAGCTGGGGGGACTGGAAGCGCTAACTCCTGCCTACCCCCACACCATGGGGTGGCACAGTGCTCCCCTGCCCTGTGGTTTGCAGGAGCCAAGCCAACCTATGTCATCAAACTGCAGAGAAGAGCTACCCAGGCAGAAAACCTTGTTTTTCCCTGCGATAGATTACAGCACCACTTCTAAGCCCCCTTCTCTGCATCCATCAGGATGCTTGGTAGCTCACTGGTACACAACAGCACCATGATTGGTCCCAGCAGTTTGGTGGAAGGACTGGCCCAAGCCTGGCAGTGCTCCCTGTCCCCTACTGAAGCCATGCAGCAAAACCCCTGATGCACAGTGCCATGCTTCTCCTTTCATCCCTCACCCATTTTTCACCAACTTGTCTTGTCTTTCAAGCTGCAGTGGTGCTTATCTCTTCTCCCACAGAGCCAAAAGACAACCCCTAATTGCTTTTAATTTCATTTCTGCTTGCTCTTGAGTGCTCTCTACTCCCCTAAACATGCTTTCATTTTCCTCCCATGTTGGCAGCAAGCCCCAAGGAAGCATAGAGGTCTATCATGCTTGTTGAATACCCTGTTGGATAATGTACCTCAGCTAGCTTCATGGCACTGCAGTGCAGAGCCAACCCAAACCCTGTCTATGCTGTTCAGTGGGATGACCCACCCCTACCCAGGAGCTTGCACATCTGCCAGACTCCCCAAGGTCCCTGTTAGCCTATGCCCAGACTGTTTCTGCTCCCAGTTTTTTCAATATGCACTGTTTATACTCATTATTTTTGTCACTTCAGCAGCCATCACAGCTTCTGGGGTGGCTGTGCCCTTTGAGAACAATCCTAGGATACAGCAAGGCTTGCAGCTGAGCTCTCTTTACACCCAGCCTGCAGCCTTTTCCTAGAAATATAAAACAAGTCAGCTACCATTTCTGGCAAGGACACCTCAGCCCACTCCGAGGAGTGCCAGGCATCCTTGTCAGATCTTTTGCAGACAACAAAGAGCAAACGTAAACTATCCATCCTTTTTGCTGTCTTCAAGCCTATTTCCCCTTCTTTGCACTTAGCTATGGCTTGAAACTCAGCAACAATGCTGAGCTGGAGTAAAAGCAGGGAAGACAGCTGTCCTTCAGGGGCATCACTGAGGAGGAACAGCAGAGCTCTTTGACTGAGGGACAGCCTTTGGTCCTGTGGACAGACATCCCACCACAGAGGCCTCCAGCACAACCCCTCTGCAAAGGAACAGAAGCACCCACTTTTTAAAAGATACCAGGCCACCAAGCAAGCTAGCGGGCTGGAGCACAGAGCATACAAGGAGAGGCTGAGCTGTTCCATCCTGGAGCAGAAGCAAAACCTGGTGAAGGTTACAGAGGAGATAGCAGACCAGAGGCCCCCAGAACAAGCTCTAGCAAGGAAAATCCCAGCAGGTCATAAAGATATGCATCTCTCCTTCACTGCTTTATTTTTTAGAGGAACAGCCAAAGCTAAACAGGCTGTTTCAAATCTCCAAGCATCCTCTCAGGAGGAAGCCACTGAGCTTTGCAACCAGCTGCCATGCAACAGCAGGATGGATGCAATGAGGAGTGTGGGGCATCTGCATCCCATCTGCTCTATCAGCTTCTTCCCTGGGGCTGCTTCAAGCCCAGGCTGTCTCAAGCCCCGGCTGTCTCAATCTCTTGCAATGTTTCCAATGACTGTGTAAGGGTGCACAGCCACATAAGGTGCTTGTGGATAGCCTGTGGATTGCAGGGAGGTGTGAAGGAGCCCTGACCCAGGCTGGCCCATGTTTCCAGGAACATTATTCTCAGTTGCTGACAGCTTTGGAAGGGTCTCCACTGTGCTGCTGCTCTGAGGAATGGGACAGTAGTGGGGAAGGGGTTTTCCTCTAAGCCAAAGCACCAGCTGTTGGGGCAGAAGAAATCCAGAAAACCTGTTTTTTGGTAAAAAGTGGGTGCCAGGCATGGAGATGCATGTTGCAGGTGGCTTTGTGGATTCCCTGAGCCAGGCTGGTTGCTGGGCATCAATGAACTACAAGAACCAGCATGAGTAGCAGTGTGCATCTTCAGTGCCTGGCAAGTGTTGCATTTGCCGTGTCATGTCGTCCAAAATAAAGAGATTTGTGAAGGAGAGCAGGAACAAAATTGTTTTTTCTAGGCAAATTCCCATTTCAGGCAAGCTGCCTTTAAGGATAGCAGTAACACCTTAAAAGCATGCCTTTGAGTATGGCACCAGCTGACTTGTTACTGCAGAAACTCCCTGACTTTCTGCAAGCTGGCAAGGGTGACTTTTCCTGACAGGGATGCTCTGGTATACAGATTCTGGGATGGGTTGAGAATAATGATCTTTTTTGCCTGTGGGCCTATAATGCTGACTATGAGCTGACCAAGATGTCCCCAGATGGTGTCCCCAGAGGCTGACACCTCTATACTGGACCAGTGGGATCGGCCATGGGGCTGGGCCCCTAGTGAAGGATATGCCAGCACAGAGAAGAGGAGGATGATTTCCCACTTGGAGGTTCTTGGGGCAAGCACCAGCGGCCATATGGATTGGGGGTTGTGCGCTCTGGGAACAGTGGTGAAAAGCAGCCTCTGGTAGAAATGCTTGAACTCAGCCAGCTGCAGAAACCCAGAGGGTCTGCCTGCCTGCCCACAGCCCCTTTGTAGGGCCAAACCAGAGCAGGCATGACATGTACTGTGGAAAATCAAACTCAAAATGGAAAAAAAGGTTGAAATAGGCATTTTTGCCTTTTTCCCCCCACAAGGCATGGGGTAGTGCTGCCTTCTCCTGCTTGTCTGGCTTCATTTCAATCCTGGGTATGGACCAGCTGGGGATGGAAATCCCCCCAGCTGCATCGAGGCGATAGGCTGGAAGCTCCATTTCTGATCATATGCCCTGCTTAAGGTGTTGGATATGAGTGGGCATGGAGACCTGCCAGGGCTGGTCATGTAGTATTGCTTCTCAAGTGACAAATGAAGCATCCTGGAGAAAACACATGCTCTGTTGCAGCCCAAAATAGTGCTGGGTCCACTCCAGGGTCCAGAGCTGGCACGTGGCAGCCTCAGGGGGCTACCTTGAGAGCAGCCATTGTGTGGGTCTGGATGGGCAGCCTGTACCCTGTCCTAATTGCTGGCAGCCCCTACTGTGGGCTGCTCCCATCCGGGGGCCAGGCAGTGACTCATGCTTACTATAAACATGTCTCCTCAGGGATAATGAGTCCCGGCTGTCACTGCCTTCGGGGAAAGGTCTGGATTTTCTTTGCAGTACTCACTATGTCCCCCTCCCCCTCCCCTCCCAGCAGCCCTGCTCCCAAGTGGGATCATTTCCTGATGCAGAACAGAGCCAGGGCTCTGAGGCCCTTTTTCCAGCTGGTTGTGGTTTTCTTCATAGGCTGCGTGGGCTAAGTTTCCCCATTAACCCTTCTGGGGTGACAGAGGTTTCCGCACTGCTGAGCTGCCCCACAGCATCCCACCAACCTCCCTGTGGATGCCTCATTGTCCAGGCCACAGCTTTGCCAGCTGAGCAGCGTGTGTACCCACTGGGGACCCTCTTTTTGCTCTCACCCCAACCTCCTCCTGATAACCATGGAAGATATCTCAAGCAACAAAAGCTTTATTGCAGTTACACAAATAACCGACGAAATACATTGCAAAGCAGCAAGGGAGTGAGGGGTGATAAAGAAGCTCAGAGAGGGGCAATGGGGAACTGCTGCACACTGGCTGCAAGCTGCTGTCCCCCTACCAGCTGCTGCTCAGTCTCCCCAGTTCCCACTGCTGCCCCATACCACAGTCAAGGGAGCAGGGTCTGTGCAGCCATAGGCAGGGGACTTCCAGGAGTTGGCCCAAAAGGTGCCACAGAGGAGAAGGAGAAGCTCACAGGAAGCTGGCAGCGTCTTCGGGGGGAACTCGAGCATCAGCTACTGGCACCATGTCTGCTGCAGTGCTCCGGTCAAGCGGTGAAGGTGTTCCTCCCATGGGGATCAGGGTCTGGAGAGCTAGAGGGTCAGTCAAGAGAAATGGTTAGGGCTCAGCCAAGTCTCCAACACCAGTGCTTCCCTTCCCTCTCCCAGCCTCAGCCCTGCCTTTTGCTATACAGACATGGGACCCTGCACAATGCCCTGAGCAATCTCCAGCATGATGTTGAAATCACCTGCACACTGAAGACCAAGCCTGGGCTAAGCTCTGCTACACCAACACAACACTACACTCCCTTTGCCTTTAGAGCTCACACATGAACAGATCCTATGTGAGCACCCTGGCCTGCTGGGTGAGCCAAGGTGGTTGCCCAGTTGTGTTGCCTGTTTCCTTGTGAGCTCTCACTGAGTGTCAAGAGTAGCTTTTTGGGAGCTCTAGAGGAGCCATTGGAATGTATCAAGGCCACAGATTTTGTGCAGGAAAAATGCCTTGACCCCATGCTGCAGGATGTCCCTGGGCTGAGCATTGCCCCTACTAGACAGCCTGCCTGCTGAGGAGAGCTGGAGCTGCTGGCCCCCATCTGCCAAAGCAGCAAGGTTTGGGGGTGACAGGCAAGGGCGAGTACATCAAGGGCTAGAGTTGGTGGTCAGGAGCCAGCAGCTGGGACAGGAGCACTGGGGAAGGGTGCACTCCCCTGTCCCACCTCTACCTGTGGACAGCTGAAAGGCTGTTAGTAGGTTTTGTGCTCCGTGTTCACTAAGGGGAAAAAAACACACCCTGCTTATGTTCTGGCCAACAAAGAGACGGGGTCATGTAGCCCCAGGCTGCCCCAGCACAGTGGGGACAAGCATCGCAGGCTGAATCTTGCATCCCAGGTACACGAGTGTGTGTACATGAGCTTTTTCCAGTTCAAAAAACCCCTCTGAGCATTGCTGCATTTAAAGATGTGCTACAGCATCCTGTGCATCTTGAAATCATTGTATTTCAACCTGAAATATTTGGAGGGTAAATATGCTAAAAGAAAGAAAAGAAATACTACTATGTGTCTGAAAATTTGTTTTAAACACAGAAATGGCAGTTTCTGTGGGGAGTCAGGTTTGCACCTTTAACTGGCCTTTTATAGGCACTGAGAAGCAGCTCACCATTCCTCTTCAGCACTCCCAAAAGAGGTTTGGGAACACGGCTGTGCTGAGTAGCACTCAACAAGCTCCCTTAGGAAAACCACAGCACTGGCTGCAGCAGTAACCTCTGGTTACATCATTGCAATGTCTGAGTGGAAGCTCTTCCCTGAAGGACCCCACCAGAAAAACCTACCTCACCAGTCAATGAGAGCTTTTGAGTGAGCTGCTCATGAAGCTGTCTTGCTCTCCTTTGCAATGGGAAATCCTTTGAGATTTCCATTGTGGTTCAACCCTATGGGGGTCAACATGCAACCCTGAATTCAGGAGTAATGCTGCTCCTTCCCTCCAGCCCACTGTCCCTGAGCTCTTCATGCTTGGCCATGCAGCCAGCTGGCTGGTGGCCCACCACCACTATTCCACTGTGCCTGAGCTTCCCTGAGACATCCCACACCCCAGAGTCTCATCTGAAGTATCAAAACCCAGAGAGGCTCCAGAGCCAAGTATCGAGGTGCTGGAGTGAGTACAGAGGAGGGCTACGAAACTGGTGAAAGGCCTGGAGAACAAGGCTTATGAGGATCGATTGAGGGAGTTGGGATTGTTTAGTTTGAGGAAGAGGAGGCTGAGGGGAGACCTCATCACTCTCTACAACTGCTTGAAAGGGCACTGTAGAGAGGTTGGTGCTGGTCTCTTCTCATGGGCAGTTAGTGATAGAACAAGAGGGAATGGCTGCAAGCTGCAGCAGGGTAGGTTTAGGCTTGACATTAGGAAAAAACTTTTCACAGAAAGAGTAGTCAGTCAGTGGAATCAGCTTCTAGCCCGAAAGCAGCTGTGTTTTGCCCAGCACTTCCATGGGACTCCCCAGAGACTGCCCAGTGCTGGGAGGGAGCTTGACTCTTCCCTGCCAGCCGCACCCCCGGGCAGGAGCACTGCCAGATTATCCTCATGCTTCCAGCGGCAACTTCTGTCTCTAGGAGTGAAAGATTGAAGTGGACAAAGTGGACAGATAGAGCTATTCCTTGGTGAAGGAGTTGCCTTTGAGTTGCAGATAACAAAACTCTCCCCTGCCACACATATGAGGCTGGACATTAGGAAAAAGTTTTTCACGGAAAGAATGGTCAGTCAGTGGAATCAGCTGCCAGGGAGGTGGTGGAGTCACCATCCCTGACTGTGTTTAAGAGTAGATTAGATGTGGTGTTGAAGGATATGGTGCAGGGGAGAACTTGTAGAGTAGGGCTGATGGTTGGACTTGATGATCCCAAGGGTCTCTTCCAACCTATATGATTCTATGATTCTATGATCACTCGTTGTTGGTTTTTTTTTTTTTGTCCGGATGCAAATGCTCTTAAGACAGGCTTTCCTCCAGGAATAAATAATACTGGTAAGACACTGTCCACAGGGAACCAGAATACAGCACTCCGGGAGTGCTTCAAATGCTCAATCCTCATGCACATCCCAGCTTTCCCTTTCAGGTTCAAAGCAGTACTTTCTAGAAATGTGTGTTTTAAATCAGCATCAGGCCACAGATCAGCATGGGGCTCAGAAGCAAAGCCTCCTCCTGCTGCTCCATTTTTGTCTCACTCATCTCCTATCTGATTTTGTTTCCCCTGTGTGGAGTTGGCATTAGCATCGCTTCTGGGAAGAGTTATCCCAGTTAAACTGCCTAAACAGGGGTGTGGAAATCCAGAGTTAGTCTGGTTTTGCTCTTGGCTAGATTTAGTCTGCGGGATACTTTCCGAGTGATCTGGTGCCTCTTGTTCCTCTTTGTAGGACAACTGTGCTGAGGTGGAATGGTAGGGGGGCTGCACATCTGGAGTTGAAAGAGTCACACATATGGTACATTCAGTACTTTCTGTAAGTCACTGCCACGTTACCCTTTGGATGGAGGCCTGGAGCTCAACACATAGCACAGTGGATTAAGATCCACAGCTGCATTTTTTTTTTTTTTCAAGGGAAAGCAAAAATAACCTTCTCAGTGGAGCCCCAGCTCCCTGTGATATCCAACATGGGAAGAGGCAAATTGCACCAAGACTGTGACCTTTCTGCAAGTCATTGCACTGCATTGCTCTGTGCTCACACCAGCTGCAGCTGCTTGTGCTGTGAGCTGAGGCATGGTACTCCCTGCCTGCGCATGCTGACCTCCTTGGGGACAGACAGGACTGGTAACGCTGGGGACCTCCCTAGCAAAACTTTGTCCTGCTGTTGTGAAATGCCAGTGAGACAGAATTGCCCTGGTCCAGCATAAGGTGGGACCTGTGTCCCACCCCAACTTCATCCCTTGGTGCAGCTGGTATAAACTGGAGAGTGAGGGGACATCCATGGCCAAGGGAGCTACTAGCCATGAGTGCTTGCCCAGATAGGCTAGGTTGTGTCCATGAAGATCCCAGCACTGATGGGATCAGTGGGACACGGTACCAGGTGCCTGTTAGGTGGATGTCATCGCTGGTGTCCGGTGAGGGAAGCCACAAATACCCACTTCCTTCTCACGTCCAGCAGTGTGACATCTTCTGCGAGCTGAGCAGAGGCTGGGAGCACCCGACATCCAAATGCTGCCCCAGCCACGGCTGGAGCAGGATGCGTGCAAAAAGCTGGTCAAGGGGGACACCTAGTGACCAGCCTGAGAGGGGCGCAGAGCCCAGTTCCGGGGTACCTCCTCGGGGCTGGGGGCTGCAACCAGGCAGGGTTAGGGGAGATGGGCTGCTGGGAATTCATCTTCCACAGATGGCATGAGAAAGATATCAGAAAGGGTTTGTGCCATTCTTCCACCCCTGTGGCCAAGGAGAAAATGAAATTAAGGATTCATCCCTCCCATGGCAAGGAATGATCCCCCTGAAACCCTACCTCAGCCAGCACTGGAGGGGTGAAATTACCCTTGCTAATGGGCCACAAGCTTGAAATTAACATAATTAAAAGTGACTAGAATGAATACATAAAAAAACCCTACAACTAAACGAGAGTATTAAATTTAAAGACTCTCCCTGATCAAAGTGACTTTCCCTTAGGGAAAACATTCTGGTTTTTTCAACCCCATTATGTACTTGATTTGAAAATACAGTCAAGGAAAAAAATGCACATAACAAAATTCCAAACACTTAATTTTGGGAGCATGACCTGGAAAGGATATAAGGTTGAATGGAAACATTCAGCTGAAGCCCAAGGGATCAAGCTCAGACCTTAGCCAGTCCGGATATGATGGAAAACCATAGTGCTCTGGCAGCAGAGGGAGGCATTGGATTTATATTTTCCTGCCAAAGTAACAATTTCCCACAAAATAACACATTCCCAAAGAGTTTGAATGTGTAAAACTGAGTTTGTTACTTCCAGAAATGTTGAATCATTCTGTCTGGATAAAATGCATTGCTTTGAGATAGAAAATGAATGTATTAAAGCTTTTCTGTTAACTGTGGCTTTCACCTTGTATTGAATATTCACTTCAATATTAGATATGTGCATATATTTTTCCCAGTGGCATGGCTGTGGATGCAGTACTGGAGCATTTTAAGTTCATATAAAATGCAAAATTAATACATAACAAGTAAATCAAAGCACTGAGGCTCTTTCCAAAGAAAACAGCAAATCACCTTTTAAGCCATACCAAAGAAATCAAAGCCAAGTTTGATACAGTCCCTGTGATTTTGTTGTTATCGTTGTTGTCATCAACATGTTCCCAGGAGATGCTGCAATTGTTTAAACACCTCTTTCTCCAGGCCTCACTCAAGACCAGATTATGATAAGCTGCTAGATTCCCACATAAAACTGGAGCTTAGTTTGTTTGTTTTTTAAGTTGCAAAATAATCTGAGAAATGTGACGCTGAAGAGAAGCCTCAAAGTCAAAGGTAATGTCAGAAGTAGGAATGCCTCATCCACGCCAGTGAGATTGCATCTTTCACTGCGTCCTCACCTGCAGGATCCCACACAATACTTTCCACAGCCTCTCCTCTCTCCAGACCTACAGCAAAGAGCTTTAAGGCCTTCCTGTTCCCTCTAAAATATGAATGCTCAGTGGGGAGAGGCAGCAGGCTGGGCTGTATCTATCTCTCCACTGAGGAGGTTCCTGAGCAACAGAAGGTGAATAAACATTTGCTTTGTAAAGGCACGACATAGATTTATTATTTTTTTGCCCAGGTTGAGAAACCCCCAGCTTAATTTGCAGGAGGGCTGGCATTTCCCAGCTAGAGTTGCTCAAGTGTCTTTTTCTATTAGAAATAGTCCCCAGGTAGCTACAACATCCTGTATCACAGCAAAAAGCAAAATTGTGATTGGTTTGGCACACTGATACTCCTTTGCCTGTTCAAGTCCCTTGGACGTATCTCAAGATTTAACCATCAAGGAAATAGACATCATTTGGATCAAGCGAGCTAAAATGCCACTGGGAAAAGGCAAAATCCAGTCTCATGCTCTGACCTCCAGGACAGCACATTTCAGCAACAGTCTGTAAAAACACACATCTGAAGCAGTGTTGCTTTTTATATAGATGCTGGAAAACTTGTGAGACTTGGCCCCCTGCAGAGCCGAGGCTGCAAGGATGTGGTATTGCCATAGGGTAGCTGCTACTACTGGGGTGGGCCCTTGCCCTCCTGCATCCCTGTGCACTGTTTACCAGAGTTCTCCAATGACTTTAGGTCCTTGATGCAGAGTGCAGCTTGACAGACAGCTTGGATACCTGCCTGACTGTCAGAGCAACACTCATGTCTGACCTCCCTTCCTTCATCATCAATTCCTGTGGTGGCTTTACTGGCAGGCACAGTCTCACCAAGTGACAGACGTATAACAGCAGGCTGGGATGGGAATGGTGCCCAGAGAGGGATGTTACTTGCAGGTTCAGTGGCATTGACAATGGATGTAGAGGTATTGCTGCAGTCTGCTCCTCCTCCCTAGCAGCCTCTGAGCTCAGTTGCATCTGGCAGACCCAATCTGGCATTTTCTATTTTGGGCAGCGCAGTCTCAGTGGAGCAGTGGAGGTGGGGAATATCACAGGGAACACAGCACACAGCAAAGAAATTCAGGGCAGCTGTGATCTGCAGAAATTACAGATCCCCGTGCAAAGCCATTTCTACATTCATTGCAATTAGCACACTATTCAGGTCCCTTGCCTTCCTCAGGACACAAGCCACCTACAGATGTACAAACCCCACAAAGACATTGGCTTGTGATAGATTTCTCAGACCTGGTTAACATGAGCCTGCTGCTGTTTTCTGACTGTGCCCTGTGTGCTGAGGCTTTAAAGTGCTCCCACATGTCAGAAAGCAATGCAAAAAAAAGGCAGGCTGCTCCTACCATGCACCTTCAACGCTTTCCATGTGTCTCCATCAACTGCAAGATCTCCTCATGCTCCAGCTTTTCCATGGGAGAGCTGAGCCATGGCAGGATGGGCTGGCTCCCTCTAGCCATCATCCCTCTCTGAGGGGGCATCACCACAGGCCACTGGCTGCCATTGTTTTGCTTTGAGGATGGTAGCAGCGGGATGTGGGGCTTTTGCTGGGTGGCACATGCCCTGGACTCATCACCCAGGCTGCTGGGGTGGCTTTGGCAGGCTGATGGGTGGTTATTTCATGCTGAGTCTCACAGCTATTTTGTTCTTTCAATAGAAAAAAATACTTGTGCTAGACAATAGTGAGGAACAGGAGGGGATGAGGAGTGCCCGTTGCCCACAGCTGACATCATTTTGGCAGGTGGCTCTCTCCTTGCTCTGGCCAGTCAGCAACTTGGGGGGAACATTGGTGCCTGGGCTCCCTCCCTCCTGCAGCAATAGCATGAATACATGGAGAGGATGCTGCCAGAGGAGGTTACTGCCTCCACCTGAGCCCCAGTAGTACTGCCCAAAGTACCTGTGCTCTGCTGGATGGGGAATAAGGGGATGCGCTTGAATGTGTTTGGCTACTGCAGTTGAAAGGCACAGCTGAATCCAAACTGCCAGGGAGAGCAGAGCAAGGGGTTGGGAATGGGCAGCAAAGCATCTTATGAAGGAGCTGGAAGCAGAGGCTTGAAATGCTCCAGAGAGCTGACCATGCATGGGTTTTACACAACACCTAGACTGAGCAAGTAATTTATGCCCAGGTGCCCACCTCCACCTTTCTGGAGATTTGCCAGCAGTGGACTGCTGAGCTGGGGGAATGGACCTCTAAGTGGTGGTGACAATGCTGCCTGATACGTGCTGATAGCAGGCATGGGCTGTCTTGGTCAAGCAAACTCACTCCTTTTGTCCTCTCCGAGCCATGCTACCATCCCTGCCAGCCATTGAGCAGCTGCACTAGCCTCTATACTAGGGCTGGAAACCATAACCCCCTGCCCATCTCTGGCTCCACTGATTCAGGGGCATCACACAGGCTGCCCACTGCTGTGCTTTGTGAATACCGAGCAGTCAGCTCTGGCGACAGAAGCAGCAGTCCAGCATCCCAGCAGAATGGAGGGGAGCTGCCAGCAGTGACCCTGCCACTACTAGTGGAGGCAGAGAGGGAGATGCCATGAAGTCTTGGGGCTCACCTGGAATAACATGTATTTCCCATGTGGTACAATGCAAAAATGTATTGTATGGCTGCTCTAGCTTCTTGGGCACATGGTATATCTCATGATCCCCTCATTTGTAATAGAGGAAAAACATGTACTATAAGAAAATTAACAGATGAAAAATACATTTGTTTCCCTGAGAGGCAGGAGAGAAAAGTAAAGCCTGGAACCAGAAGGCAGGGCTGAGCATAGAGGGTCTTGGGGAAAGGTGTGGGGGTGTGGGACATAGACACAGCAGATCTGTCCAGACAAGGGGACAGTTTGCTTTGGTACCATAACTTGTAAATTAGTCTTAGGGGTAGCCAAAGCATTATGCAAGTCAAGTACCCTCACTTTTTAAAAAAAGAAAGTTTAGAATCATTGACGATGTGCAATGGTGATGGGGACCTTCTCAAATAAAATATGATGATCGTGATGATGTTGCTGCTGCTAATAATAACAATGATGATGAAGATGATGAAGTTTTGTATACAGCCCCCACCTTTCCTCCAGGCAGCCAAAGAGGTGTGGAATATTGCAGAGGGAGGGATGGGGCTGGAGACGGCAGGGCAACCCAAGAGAAGAACAGTCAGAGCCCACTGGTAGCAGAGCTGCACTTACATTTATTGAACACAAACAACGACAAACACAGCCAGCTCACAGAGCTTCCTGAGCTATCATTCAAAGGTTTTGCTCATGGGGATTGTCATAAGAGTGCTTTCAAAGGCCCCTGGTGTTGTGAATCCCATACAGCTGAATTCTTCCCACTTCCAGTTGCTCATTAGTTAAAAAAGAGGACCTTTTTTGTGTATGTGTGTGTATGATTCCCTTCGTTTAGCATGGAAAATGGTCTGTCTGGACCCTGCCATGCTGCAAAGAGTGAAGTCTGTGGGTAAACCCAGGCGTGCATGTTAGCTTGACTCCTGCATGTTCTGCTTCGTAAATAACATGGGGTGAAAACTAAGCCTCACCCTGAGGGCGGTGAGGCAAGGTCACAAAGGTGAGCCATGACAAGCAAAGTGATCAAAGAAGGAACATCAAAGGAAGAAGAGTGAGAAAAGTAAGTACTCTGAAGCCCGCACAGCTCTGGATGGCATCACAGATCCATAGGCTACAGCAAGTATCACTAATGTCAACTCAAATGTGTAAGTACCTATGCTAGACTAACACTAGAGGCCCCATCATCTTCTGAAGTCTCGCCAGTGGAAAAAACCCAACCCCCCCTCCCCACCCTGCAAAAAGCAGAAGATGAACACCATACGCTGAAAACAGGGACTATAACCAAAGAGCTTGGGAACAGTCATGGGAACACAGTAAGGAGCTCATAAAGAAACATTCCAGTGTGTATATATGTGTGAGTATTTATATATATATATATATCTATTTGTTACTAAAGAAAAGAGTATCTGTGGAGGCAAAGGGAAGACAGTAAATGTACAGGCAGTACAGGCTGGGTGGAGTGCCGGTGGCTGNTGGGGGGGCGGGGGGGAGACAAAAACAAGCGCTTAATAACTGGAGCAGAAAAGAAAACGAAGACCCTGCAGGGCAGTGCTCCTCCTCTCCTCTTGCCTATGCCCTGCTCAGATCAGGGGCAGAGCATCCCTGAGTGGCTTGAGCACATGGGGCTCGGGGACCCCCATGGAGGGCATGGGGAGCTGGAGCACAGAGCCAGCTCAAGGGGCAGCTGCCTTCCCCTTTCCTTGCTGATGCTAGATAATGCCTCACCCTGGCACTCCATTGTGGCAGAGGTGCCACCCAACAGGTGTGCTGGTAGGAGACATCTCAGCACACAGCTTCACTTCTACAAGCATTCCTCCTATGGAGGACAGGCAGATGTCCCAGCTCCCTGTCTTCTTTGTTTTGCTCTGCTTTTTGAAACCATGGGAGAGGCTGAGCTTTGCTTTATCCTGCCTGCTGCCAGGTCACCTCTGACTCCGCAACAGCACAGGTTGCAGCTCAGCCAGCCCATACCAGTAATGAAGAGCCGCTTGTTTTTCTTTTCTTTCTCTCTCTTGTCTCAAGAGGTGGAGGGGATTGGCAAGGAGCTGCAGGAAAAGCCACGTGGCCATGCCCACAGATGCAAGGCTTGCCTTGTCCCTCTCCTGAGCAGTTGGAGAGGTGCCATGGGTGTGGGCAGAGGGGCAATGGGGTGGGATAGGATGGTGGAGGACTGTTGCAGGTTGGGGCTGAGGTGGGTTGGGTGCAAGGAGGAGAAAGCACATACAGACCTCACTGGTGCTCCCAGCCTACACATCAACAAATATCGGAGTCACCAACAGCCCCGTCCTCAGGACCCTTCTGGCCGTTGTTGGTGTGGCACTAGCTCTGCCCGCCGTGGAGGACACAGATGAGTAGATGGCCTCAGCTTGCACAGCTATGCCAGGTGGACGCAAAGCCAGCAAAAGGCCCTGTCTCCCCTTAAGCTCCCCATCCACAAGTCCATAGGCGCAGGCCAACAGATCTGTGTGAGCACCCCAGACATGACTCGCTGCCAGCATGGAGCTAGTCCCCAACCCCTCTCCAGCTACACCTCCCCTGTACGCTCCCCTTGCAGTCCTATACAAGACTCCCAGTCCCCCGTGGCACAGGCAGCATTGCCTCCTGGCAGAGGTGCTTGGTCTCTGCAAAGTCCTTCTGTGCCAGCCATTTTAGCATGAAAAGGAAGCGATCAGGCTATTCCCATGTCTTGTGTTTATTGGACTGATCATTTTCATTGGATGGAGAAAAGCCTTTGGGAGGCCTGGAAGCACATGGAAGAGGCTCTGAGGTGGCAGTAAGCGATGCTGGGATCCCAGTGAGTAGGTCCCAAGTGATGCCTTCCCACCACCAGCTTTGCTTCGTCCCTGTCCCCTTCCCCTGCCTTGTCCACAGGGAAAGATGGTGGCAATTTTGCCCACCCACAAGCAAAATCCTTCAGCAAGGGTCGTGGGTGGGCAGGCGACTGGCACAACCCGCAACCACTCCACCAGCAGCGAAGCAGCTCCCAGTTCCCAGCCAAAGTGCCAGCTGGGGGGAGAAATCCCGTTGGTGACATCTGGTCCCCTCTCAGAGGTCTCAACAAGCCACCATCCGTCCCAGGCGGTCTCAGGAAACCCTTCCTGGCCTGCAGTACTGGGAGTGACTGCTGCTCCCACCTGGCCAGCAGGATGGGTTTGATTGCGGTGGGAGGCAGCAGAGGTCGGTGGGGGGGTCTCACCTGGCGTTGATGAGGTACTGAGCGAGGCTGATGTTTGCAGGGGTTCCTGTGATGGTAATTTGGCGCTCCGATGACCCTTCCGTGGCACTGGCAATTTTGATCTGCGCTCCTGACATCTGCCGAATTTCATTGATTTTGGTCCCTTGGCGTCCAATTATGCAGCCTATTAGCTAGAAAAAAAGCACGGAGGGAACGTCTGAGAAGCGACAGCTCTGGCAGTCACTGGCAGGATGTGAGCACAACTGCACAGCTCCAGCTAGAAGCCTTCCTCCCTCTGCCCTGGGTCATGAGTGATCTTAATGCTCATGAAAACATGAGAGGGACAGCCCAGGGGTGAATCCCACCTGCACATGAGCACGGTCCTCCCAGGACACATCCAGCAGCCTGCCTGGCCCCACTCATTGGGAAGCAAATTTCAACTATCCGCACACAATGCCCAGCATCTCACAGAGCTTCAAGAAGGGTGAGGTGTTATACTGGGCTCATTGCAGTAATAATAATTTTCATGGTCTAATAATTTGCCAATGTTTTTACAACAATGTGAATAAGTCATGTTTCAGGCTGTGCTCCACACTTATCCCCTTGCCAGCCAATCACAGCAAACCTGAAGGTGATTACACAGGATGCTTTACCAGAAGAAAACAAGCCCACCACCTTTCCCAGGGACAGCCCAACTCCAAGAGCCCCCTCATCAGCTGGTGCAGCCACACATCATGGATAGTTTCACATTGCTCACCCCATTCCACACTTCTATCCCGCTGGGATGCCCTCAGCTGCCTCTGTTACCCGCTTCAGCTGTCTTTTGGTGCTATTTAAGGGCTCGCTGGCATGCACATCATTGACAGGAGAGCACCACATGCCTGTGACACCAATAGAAGAGGAGAATCCTACTTTAAAAAAATGTCTTTCACACTCTTGTGAAAAAAATGGAGCCAGATGGAGGCCTGAATTTCCTCAATGATTCTCAGTGCCTTTAATTTCCTCAGTGGTCTTCATCTTTGCTCGTGCTCACTTGTGCAACAAACTACGGTTCCCTCAAGCAGCTCCGCAGCTTGATAACACATACTGAGATGTCCAGCTTTACCAACCAAGGCATGAGGTGTTTCTACATGCCTTTTCTAAGTCATCAGCATTTAAATTCCTCTCCAAAGTTGCACCTGGTAATTTTATATGTGGGACATTCATCTTCACATCTGCTGGATTTCTGTCGCTGTAGAAGTGGAGACTAGAAGTAGAGACAACTGCTCCTCCAAATGTTCACTGGTCCTGTTGTCAGACCACGGGGTTTGTCCCATATGGACCTGAATATACACCTCCCTGCGGCACTGGAAGTTTATCCACTATGTCAGGTGCTGCAGTGGCACATTCAGCCCAGCAGCCACCTATCTTGGTCTTCAAGGTGCAGAAATAGCATAGAGATGCTTCAGCAAATGAAAATCCTTTACAGCCAGGAAACTGCTGGAGAGATCCAAGGAGCCACAGCTATTTGGAGAGATGTTCAGCAACATCCAAGCATCCCCGCAGAGGACTCAAGTTTTTCCTGACAGTCAGAGGAGCAACAAGATGGGTATCATCAGATTTCCTTGAACTGCAGTGCAACTGCAAGCTGATCTACACCACTAAAACACACCTGTAGACCCTTTGCCTTAAGAAACCCAAACCCGTCCTCCAGTTCCAGCGAAGGTGACAGTGAGTGTTTAAGAACCTTCAAAACAGTAAGAGGCAGAGCTAAGGAGGCATTTTTCAGCAGGGAGAAAGATGCAGGTGATGACATTTAATGCTGCACAGGTCTGATGATAGCTGGGCTTTTAGTGAGAGAAAGCTGAGTGCTCCCAGGTCCTGAGGCAGGTCCCTGAACATGTTAGAGGGGAGGAAAGGCTCCTTTGCAAGGGGTCACTTGATATTCCTGAAGATGCTCTCATTGCTGACAGGGCCATGGTGCCCCAGACTAGACAGACATGGCTGTTGCATCCTCAGGAGCACTTGCAGAGCTCCCTGCAACCCCATCTTGGAGAGGGCTCCTTTCTGGACAGACAGAAGGAGACCCATGATCAACCCTGCCACCATCTCCCACGGGCTCCTCTGCAGAGCCCTGGTTGAAGCCCCAGGGAGAAGCATCTCCAAGGGTTTCAGCCAGCAGATGCTCAGAAACTGTCTCACTGCAGTGTCTCTTGGGTGGGAAGAGGCCTGGGTTTGCATCCCAGAGGAGCAGAGGTGCCCAGCAATTGCAGCCAGACTCACTGCCTCTCCCTTGTGCCACAGCAGAAAGCAGTGGCAACAGCTGCCAGACCCAGTCCAGAAACTCCTGATGAGGATGGGCTGAAGGTGCTTGGAGGTGATGGTGATGGGGACAGTGACTGGAAGTCATGTGACTGCTTGCCCTAATCATGACATGAGCACAGGATAGTTATCAACCCATGGAACTGGTGGGCCAGTCCAGAACCTTCGATCAAGGTGCTAGTTCAGCTGGGCTCTCCATCCCTCCTCCTCCCACCCGAGTATGTCCAAGCACCCTCCTTACACCACTCAGTACCCAGTGTGACTCCAGCCTCCTCCCAGCAAATATCCCAGTCCAACATCTACTTTACCACAATGCTTCCATCTGTAAGACCCAAAAACTGCCTGCCACCAGTACAAAGATGAGATGCAGCATCCTTCAGATGCTTGTGTGGTACTTTGTGGCATCAGAAACGCTGTGTACTTACCTCCTCTTCAACACTCCCCCCAAGTCCTCCCAGTAACTACACTTGAGCTGAAACATCACAGATCTGCCAGTCCTAGGCTAAGGAATTATAGTTTGATCAGGGCTGGCTCAGGAGCTCTCTCCCCTTCCCAGTGCTGTCAACTGGGCATGTTTCATGAGCACTGAGTTCACTTGGAAAGGAAAAGGAGCATTGTAATTAGGAAAGCTACCAATGGGGTAAAGTCCAAGGGGTGCTTTATGCTGCAGGCTGATCTCCAGCAGACTGCACATGGCAAGAGTGAACCTGGTGAAGGGACATCTCTAGACATAATTAACAAAGTCGTATGCCTGCAGCTTATACATATATATATACACACAGAGACATAAATATATATATGTGTATACACACATACACACACCAAGAAAAAACTTGGATTTACTTACATCATTGGGAATGGTGAGTTCATGAGTACTGGCCGGGGAACTGGCATCCAGACCTGGGCATATGCAAGGGAAAATGGTTATAGCTTGAAAAGGCAGCGTGGTGGAGATCTGCTGCTTTCCTGCAACAGTCAACACTGCAAAGGCTGCGTCCTGCTCCAGGTTCAGGGGTGGAAGGGGATCACACACTCTGGTACAAGGAGGAGGAAGATGGTAGCTACCTGACTCTGCTGGGTGCCGACTTCTACATCACTTGAGCTGGCCTCAGGTTCTGTTCCATGAGTGCCTCGTGTTCCACCCTCCATCCTTCCACTGGGAATGGCTTCAGAGGGGGTGCATTACAGCACAAAGTTGCAGCATTGCTAGGGAGCATCTGACTGACCCAGAGGTAGTCAGCCTGTCCACACACCCTCCAGCCCTCTCTGGATAGAGCAGCACAGAGCTGATTGGTACAACAGCAGCTTGGTGTCCCAAAGCCAGTTTCCTCAGGGAATCTGGTGGTGCTAGCACAGGGCAGCCTGCAAAGTACTTTGCAAGTTAAAACCCCACAGGCTTGCATGCTGAATTTAAGCCAGACTGCTAAAACATGCATGCTAACTGGGCGCAGGACTGATGGTCCCTTTTACACCCAATGGAAAGCACAGCAAACAGGATAGAGATTTAGAGCCTGCTTCCCTACAAAATTATATGGCAAGGAGGGAAGGCAACAATATGCTTCTTCCCAGTCTCTCCTGTACCTGTAAGGGCACTCTCCTCTATGGTAGGAAAGGCTGGAGCCAGTAAGCTACCCTGTGTGTGCAGCTCCAGAGGTAAAAGGACACCAATCTGTAACTCTCCCAGGCCAGGTTGAAGTCTGCCTCTCCCACAAGTCTCCATATGAAATTACCTCAGCCCTAAAGCAGCGATTTTCTATTACAAATTTGCAAGACAGATGTCTTGCAGATGTCTGCACTCTGGTGGCTGATGGGAATTAGCAACAATTGCAATAAAACCCTTATGCATATGATATCAACTACCGAGGAAGGCTTTTAAAAGCAGTGCGTGTGAAAGTCCAGGACACTTGTGCAGAATAAAGGTGTGCAGAGAGAAGTACCCATGACACTGGAAGTGCTGGGCTGCTGCAACACAAGACAGCTGCAGCACCAAATTCCTAGTCAAGCAAGCCAGCCTGGCTTCTTCATGCTGCATGCCACTATGCCACCGCCTTGACAATGCTGAGCAACTCCGCCAAGCAATGGCCAAGTTTTTCTGGTCTGCATTTCTATCGAGGTCCTCTGCACCACACAAGAGGAGCTCACATCCAGTTCTGCCAACAACAGCCACGTAGGTTTTAAAATCCAGCAGGTCTGAACTGATGTCTGTCTGGGTACCGGCACTGTCAAAGCAAGATTTCTAAAATACTAAAGCAAAACTTTATGTTGCAATCCCATTTCAGCATCACCGCTAGAAAGGAGAATATCGGGTATCTCCAATCTGCTCTTGCATGATTCCTGTGCTTTCCCAAATGCAGCTTTCCCAGCTGCACCTCCCTTACAGAGCCAGAATGCCTGGGTCTATCACACAAGCACCTGCTTTCAGAAGATCTCTTAACCACAGTTTTCACTTCAGAGCACACACCGGAGGGGAAATGCGGCAGCCGGGGATGCAAATCTTCCACTCAGCAGCCCCCCAGCCTCCTTCACCTCTGATGGGTGTACTAATGCAAAAAACCTAAATAAAACAGCTCCTGACCAGGTTTTACACAGTGGGCACTGCTTAATGTTGACTGTACAGCACACTGCACTGGAAGAGATGTTTCACCAGCCCTGGACTGTCTTTCATGCTGAGCCTTCTAGAAGTCTAGGAACAGACAGACTGCACCTAACACAAAGACATGCTCCCTTGGGCATGGGTGTCCCTACCCCTTTGCTGCTGATAGCTGTGGCAATGCATCACCTGCTGCATCACAATGGCCATACAGGAATGGTCACATCCTTCTCCATTACCTGGAGATTGTTTATTTTAGCATACAAGACCGTTCCCCTCTGATAGGCACATGCAGTCCTCATGGCTGTAATGGAAGGAATCCATGTGCTTGGCCGGGGTGGGAAAAAACAGGGCATGCAGAAAACAAGGCTGTGGAGATTCTTGTCATGATATTTATTTTTGCTATAGTCTTGTGGGGTCTACTTACTTGGGCTACATTTTCTTTCATAGTGAGGTGATGTCCCCAGACTCTTTTGAAGTATGCAATGTGATGCACTCTGGCAGAGCACACATGTGCCCATGCCATGATGTGTCTGTCTCACATCACCTGTGAGCCACCAGGTCTAAAGATAACTTCTCTAAGCAACAGTAGGTTATGAAATATAAGCACGCTTGGCACATGTGGATGAATGTTTGGGATATCTGACATCAAAATTTCTCCAAGATTACAGACATGCTTTGGCTCCTCAGGGTTCTGTCCCACTAAAAATGCAGCTTACCCTGAATGGCTTAGGGATGGCTAAAATTGTGTCTTGTTTCTGTTCCCACAGGCATTTTTCTCCTGTTTCAGAGCAAAGTTTACGCAAAATTAAATGAAAGAATAAGGGTGATGACTCTGATGTCTTTCCATTACACAGATGGCAGTTATACATAAATATCAAAAAACTAGGCAATAAATTCCAGGCACTTTTCTTTTAAAATACTGTACAAAAAAGAATGATAGGCACAGTGTTGCCTCATCTCTCCTTGCCCACCAGGAAAACCTGATGTCTTCTTCAGAAATACCACAGTTTATGTAGGAGCACAACAACGGCATAGTCCTATTTAAGAAACATTTCAACAGAAGCCTGCTTATTTCCCTGTAGCTTTGTGTTTTACCTGATGATTGGCCCATCAGATTTTGAGCTTCTTCGGAGGAATGTAAGGGCAGCTTTTCTCCTGAAGAGCAAAGAAGAAACAGGTTTAATGCTTCTGCCTTCAAGGAGATAAGCAATGTCACTTCATCTAGGAAGCTCAAAATATGATGAATATACTGTCAGAAAAGGCACTTCCAACCAGCACTTCAACCACCGAGTAACAATGGTACTTTAAGTATCTCCATGCCCTGTGCTCTATCTGCTTTCCAGGTCTCCGTGAAAATGCCAGCCTTTCGGAAAAGACTGCTGAGCTACACCATGTCTGGCTGTCCTCCCATCAATGCGGCTCCATGTGGCCACAGCTCCTTCCCATCACTCTCCCAAGCATGGAGTAGCATCCTGCCCAGCTTCACACTGCTCCTTGTAGACATTGGTGCAGCATCCCCTGCTGGTGCCAAGCTGTTCCCCCTGAGAAAGCTGGGATGTCCCACCAAGATCCAGATCAGTGCACAGGAGGGGATGCTACCTCTGGGCAGTGAAGGATGGGACTGGTGCTCATTGCTTCTGGTGGGAAAGCCAGCAAAGCTGGGAGCAAGGTAAGTGTGGTTTTGCAAAAGCAGTCCAGGTGTGCACAGTTGACAGCTGAGAGGTCGCCTGTGAGGACCATAACCTCCAAACATCTGTCCTGTCTCCCTGTTAGCCCTTCCCCATGGAAATTGCAACTTCAGTTTACTTGTCCTGCTTGTTTCTATTAAATAACATGAGTTTAGAAAGAGTGAGAAACTCTACAGGTAAGAAGAGAAGGATATCTAGAAAGGGCATGTGGGTACGTACCAGGGAAAGCGGGGGTGGTCTGTCCAAGGGGAGTAAAGGGGGTTTGCTGCATAGCCAACTGGTGGAGCTTGGTCAACTGCTGAGGGGTAGGAGGGACATTAGAGCTAAGAAGGTTATTGTCATAGAGTACAACAAGTCACACTGAAAATCAAGAACAAAACCATAATGGAAGGGAAAAAAAAGAAAACAACAACAAAACAAAACAAAATCTGAAAAAAAAAGAAAAAAACAAACCAGGAAGCCATGGTGAGACATGGCAAAAACATTAGCAGAAGGACTTGGCCTGGGTAAAATGCAGTAAAGCTCAAATCTTTTGCAGAAGTGCTTGGTCAGGGTCTGAAGTATGATATCAGCAAGACACCCATTCTTAGTTTCTGCCCCTCGTCAAACGGTTCAGCCTCCCTTACCACAAGCGAGTGGCCTCCTCGACCCAAGGCCAGCTGCTGCCTAAAGCACTTACAGCCACTGCCTTCTCCTCCAGGGCTTTGCAAGCTGTGACCAGAGGCTGCTGCTTGTTTCATGGTAGCTTTACAGCAGAGAAGCGATCTCAAAGGCACTGTCAGGCTGGTGGCCATCATGTGCCAGCAGCCAGTAAGGGTCTCTTTGTGCTGCTGGAGCTGCATCATGACCACCTGGCCCTGCAGCAAATGCTTTTGTGCTGCACCTCTGGTGGGAAATGCCTTTGGGAGATGGATAAACTGAGGGTCTTAATATGAGCTTATTACAATCGCAAGCCCCTTAGCAGTACAGAGAAATATGGGTCTTAACCATGAGCAGTAGGTATTTCAGATCCTTGTATCTCTTCCTGTATCGGGTAGGCTTTCATGCCCTGTCAGGAAGCAGTTGCATAGAGAGGAGTTTGTTTGGAATACATTTTGTGCTCTGTTTTCCTGCTCCAAAGTGAACCCCCCCACACCACAATAAAACAAAAGAAAACAAACCAAACTGGGCTGGTCTAGCAGTGAGCAGGAGGGAAGGTCTTTATCACCTCTCACTTACCAATCTCACAGGTGTTCAGAGGGTTGCCAAGATCGCACCATCCCCAAATGCAAACCACTCAATGCACTCAACCCAGCCCCAGTGAGGGAGAGGCAGGAGTTGCTATTTTCACATTTTGGGGGAAACAATACTTAAAAACCTCCTTGAATCTGCAGCATGGCTGGGAAGGGAGCACAGGGAGGTCTGGCTGGCAGCAGTGACAGGGAAGCGCTGGAAAGACCAGTCTCAGGGGACTGAGCACACTGGGGGAAAGACTGAAGGGAGGCTGCAGGGAGGGGAAATGCCTGTAAGTCCCTAGAGAGGTAACTGAGCAAGCCCTGCCTTGGCAGAGCTGTGAGGACTTCCAGCCTCTGCCAGCTTCGGGGAGAGGTCTCACTACCCTAAGAGAGGAGGCAGAAGCACATCTTTCCCTGTGCAGCATGGAAAATAAGCTGAAGGTGTGTATGACCGGGTCCTGCTGAAACACAATCAGGTCTGAATAGGACCAGGCATGCCACTGCTCCTGCAGCTAGCAGGGACATCAGCATCCCCTACTTCTTAACTTAAGAACTTTCCTGTTTTCTACCAAATTAAACCCAGTCCTGGGTTTATGCTCAGGAACACCCTGTTTGCAGAGCTACTCGTTACAGCCTGTCCCACTGGCAGGACTCCAGATGAAGCCTTGCATGCACCAGATGCCTCTGCATGCACTGCCAAGGAGCAGCAACCATGCCTCAAGGCAGAGCTCCCGCTTTCACCCAACAGGGAAAACACCAAAATCCTTTCTACTTTTGATTGAGCATAATTTTTAAAGATATAGCTTGGAGAATGGTATTTAGCAAATACCCATAATAACAGCAATGAAAAAAGCCTGCAAGAGACAGGATGGCTACACCTAGTCATTAAAGTAAAAGCTGCATGTGAATGCTTATAGTGCACGAAATGCCTCCTTTCCCATTTTCTGGAAAGCCTTAAGACCATTTCTTCAACCTCTGGTTTTCTTCACAGACCAGAGAGGAATTCCCTCCTGGCACTGCTAGGAGGAACAAGACAGAAGAGGTCTGGGACCAATGTACAGTCAAACTGAGCATCACTAGATGCCCACAGCAATGCCTGGTTACATCTTATCAGCTGCAAGCTGATAAGCGGCATACCCAGAAGCAATGCCCTGCTCTGGGAGCATTCCTGTGCTTTCACAGCCCCTGACTTCTGGTTACTATGGCCATCCTTTCATCTTCCATCAAAAATTTTGTAAAGCAGGTAGCTACACATCACTTCCAGAAAGGCTAACGAGGAGCAGTGCAAAGCTGAAGCCTTTTGTGAGCCAAAACTCTTGCTGATGGTTTTTCCCAGTGGATAAAATCAAGGCAGGAGCTTGTATTTCGGCTTTGGCATACAGAATTTTGCCCACTCTGCAGCAACTGGTCTGCAAAAGGCAACCACTAAACACAGACACCTGTGAGAGCAAGGGCAATGGTCTAAAATCATGTTCAAGACCGGTCTCTGCACTAAGCAGTTTAAAATGACTGTTTAAAATGACTGATCCTTGTTGAGAGAGAGCTATGATAGTAAGGATGGAGTACATGGACCCTGTATGAACAGCTTTTTCCTGGGAGTGAGGCAGAACACAAGCCAGCAAATGTATTAAATATATTTGATGCCTGACAGAGGAAAATGCTAAGCTGTTGCCAGCACTTGCAAAGGAAAACTGGGGCAAAGAATATATTGATCTACCCCCACTAAATACGTACGTGTACTTATTTATATTCCGCCTAGGGAGCAAAAGCAAAGCACACACAATTAAGAATGTTTCTGAACAACCATCACAGTGGCCTATTCAAAGTACATGCATACTGGAGCTGCATGGAAAGCCAAAGCCTGGCCTCCACTAATTTGGGTGAAATCACTGCTCATAAGATCAAAATCCAACCTACAGCTCCTAACCATTCCCATGGGGAGTTTGCATTCATGGTGTTGAACAGCCTTGCCCTTGCCCCAATCTCAATCATACAAAAGGTAATCCCGTGATTTAATCTACAACACAGCCATTAGAAAGAGGAATGCTGAACTGCATCGTAAGCTGCCCGTGAGTGTGATAGCTAGAGACGGCTTTCCATCCAGACCACACCAGTGCCATGTTCCCAGAGTGGCACTTTGTGCTCAGCTCCCACTGTCAACCCCTGACTCATGGGTGTGCCAGCAAGAAGAGGCTGAGAAATTTCTTCCCTCTGAAACACATTTAGAAAATCCCAGCTTTTTCCAAGAGCTCCCCAGCATGTCAGCCATAATAACCCCAGAAGCTGTGCAGCTGTCTGCTGCCAGCAAGGAACTACTGCCATTGCAGTGCTTCACTACAATTTTCTATTTCTGTTGGTAGTCATACACAGACATGTCAACAGTTGTTCCCTACATGTCCCCCTGCAAATGTGCTGTGGCTCCCTGACCCTCTTCAGGGTGAGAGTCTGGAGTGAGCAAGGGGATCCAAGCATCAGCACATATCTCCCCACCAAAGAGTGTGAGACAAAATGGGGACTGTGCCTGTAATGCCTCCCCAGGGCAACAGAAAGGCAAACACAGTAAGACAGCTATCAAACCCAGGATGATCACTTCAGTCTGGGGTCCAGCTCCCTTGGGGAGGCACAGAGCCCTTGACAAGGTGAAACCCAGAAGTGTGGAGAGTGGCCATTGTCTCCATCCCTCCAGGAGATGCAGGTGGTGTTTTGCCCAGCGTCAGCACTTGGAGGAGGACCCCCAAAAAGGCATGTCCCCCTGCCCAGGTTTCACGTAAGAAATCTCACACTCCTGGAGCTCTGTCTCCTCCACACCCCAACAAGGCACTCAGCACCTAACGAAGCCCTTGACTTACCAGCATTTTAAGAACAAGAGGGAAAGTGAGAGGAAAGTCTTTTTTTTTTCTTTTCCTTTTTTTCTTTTTTTGACCATTTTAAGGCACAAAACGCATAGAATATGGTTTCTCTCAGGACAACAGGATAGCACTGACAATGCAAACAATTTAGCATCAGGCCAAGTCCTCAGAATTAATAAATTTTAGTGCCAATAGGTTAAAAGCCTATTTGAGGTATTACAGAAACTGCACATGGCCAGTTATTTTGAATATATGTTATTAATATTATTGTCTAATATTAATATTATGTGAATTAACAGTAGCATGCAGGTGACATAAAATAGTATAAGAAAAATTAAGGTAAAACTCACATCCGGGTGTGGAATAGCGTATTGTCCCTGAATTGTATAGGCCTGCAAAGGAAAAAAAAATATGTTATTAGGGCTGGCAGAAGGAGACAGCAAAAACCCATGCCTCTCCACAGGGACTGCTATCCCCAGAGTTTGCTCCTTTCTGCCTGATGTGGAACAAATGCTGTTTTTCCAGGGGCTCAAAGGGAGCTCAGCCCTTACCCTGCTTTGCCCAGGACCACGTGCTACCCCAAATAACCGAGCATGGTGAGCCGAGCATTAGGCCACTGGCACACCTCTCCTCATGCTCTGCTGCTGGTGAAAGCAGGGTGTGGGATTTGAATTTTTACTTAAACAGCCTCATTTTGAAGCTGGAGGGGATGAGGGAAACACTTTCTATGCAGCAAGCATTTGCCCTGCACACTCCCCTGGCAAGCCCAGGGAAAAAGCCCTTCTGTGCTGCATTAAATTCACTGGGCCAGCAAGGAAGGAGAAAAACCTCTCTGATCAAAGTTGGAGCACGCTGAGCCACATTGAAGGGCTTGGGATCAGTTTGGCTTTTCCAAAAGAAAGAAAACAGCTCTTTAAAAGTGACAGAATTGCATAGAGCAGGAATACTGGGCTTTGCTGTACAAAAGTTAATTCATCAAACCAGAATTTTCTGGGTAGCGGATGCACAGTAACATCACTTCTGCTCTTTGCATCTAAAAGGGATCCTAGGAAGCATGCCAGTGCAGTGAGTTTCTCCACATTTTCAGGTGTACAACTCTTAACATACTTTACACTACCCAGTATATTCCAATACTCTGCTGGGGTAAAAGGCATTGCTGTGCAGAAAGCCAGCTGGGCAGCATGGTGCTGATGTCTCACCAAGTGGGGAGAGGGGTCAGGGACAGGCTGCCTGCACTGCAATGCCTTTCATCACCTATAACTAACAAATGCATAGAGATGTCTGTGAGGCAAATTATTTAGTGTTTTAAACATTGTTTCTAGCAATCCTTTCTCTTTTGTAAATAATCTGAAAACAAGCACCACTGTGGGTAAAGAGCTCTATTATTTGGATTGCACCAGCTAGCAAAATGTATCTCACTGGTTGACACATTATTCAAATGATTTCTGAAAGAAATGGCAAAAGAGATGGATAACACTTTAGAAAGGGAGAGTAAGGACAGCCAAGAAAAAGGAAAAAAAACTCCTTCTGAAACTCCTGCATATTTGCTGCATTGTTTGCAAACAGCAAAGTGCTTTGTGTGAGGAAACCACCCAAAATCCTGGAGGAGGAAGGAAGCAAAGGCCCCCCCGACAGAAACACCAATCCCGGTGCTGGCTGCTATCCTGGACTGGTTTGCCTCTGGAAAATGGCACACCAGAGACTGCTCTAAAAAGTTCACCCTTTCATGGCAGTTTAATTTGGACATTGGTTTTTGATTAGAATTTATTAGAAGCTAAATAAAGGTAGGAAGGTGTCTTGGACAGATGCAACCCAATTCTGACAGCACCCATCTGTGTGACCTCCAGCTTTCTGCAGGGGCTGACATGGCACATGGTCAATGGGGCTGATCCCTTTGGCAGTTGCCACTGGCCACTGTGTCCCTTGGCCTGCTGAGCTCCTGCAGGTTCAGCCCATCCCGAAGCATTTCACAGCACCACTGACTGTCACCTGCCATCCTCTACCCGCGTACCCCCTGACACTCCTCAGGCAGAGCCAAGGGACTCAGCAGTGCTCCCGCAGGAGCAGCAGAGATGAGCTCTCATTTGAGATGGTCGCTTCTTCCCACGGCATCACTTCTGTGCAAGACACCAACCATTTGCCAGCAGGAGAAAGGCTACCTCAACCTTACTCTCCCTTTGAGAACATAAGTTCACCAAGAAGCTGAACTCAAAGCTCTTTTCCAGCATGGCTGCTCAGACCAAATGTTATGCTCCTCCTGATGCTGGTGTAACTAAGAGATGCAAATTCAGCACACTGCCTGAAATGGCCTATGATTTGGGCTTCAATCGCAGCCTTAGTTTAAAATTCTGCTATTTATTATGCTTGGGCAGAAATGAAATAACTTGTGTGGTGCCACTCAGGGTGGCATGAGCTGTAGCTTCGTGGTGCTGGCTCTACCCAGCTGCTGGAGCTCCTGGAAAAGTACCTCTCCTGCTAGATACCGTGCACTACAACATGATGGCATCTACAGAGGCAGGTCCTCAGTCACCTGGTGAGGTGAATAGATGAGGTGGAAATAGCAAGGGTTCAAGCCCCCTTTTTAAAAGCAGCCACCTGCTCAACTGCTCTTCTGTCATAAATCACAGGCCACGGGAGCTGATTTTTGTTTGCAGAACAACCACCAGCTCTCATGGCATGTGCCTACAATGGTTATCCTGCAAAGAAAAAATCTGCCATCACTTCCCAAGGGTCACTAGAAATGCCACATCGTGACTGCATGCTTGCAGACCAAGCAGTGTACAGTGTCACTGAAGGCAATGCAATGCAGGCTGTCCTGCGGGCAGAGCTGAGGCCCAGAGTTTTGCAGCAGAGGGTATGGCCATTTTGGGGGAAGCAGCACTCAAACTAGCTGAGCACCAGTGATACGGCTGGCCCCTTCAGAGAAGCTGCCCTGAACAGAGGCTCTGCACAATCCTGGAATGGCTAGGTGGAGCCCTTTCTATCTCAGATCAATTACAACTATGCAAATTTATTTTTAATTGGACTCAAGATGATAGAAAATACATGCTTGCAGCCACTGTGAGAGCCTGATCACAGTTTCTTTTACAATGAGGCTTTTCTTGTTTTCTCCTTCAACAGTGGAAACTGTTGGCAAATATGGAATTTGGGTCTAATGAAGCAAACTCCAGCCTTTTCTTGATGCACGAGTGGCAGGCAGAGTTAACACCCTGTTTTCCTGGTCTGGCCCCTTCCTTATCCTCCAGCAGACATCACAGGAGCTAAGCCATCTGTCTGGGCTTGCAAAGTGCCAGTGGTTCTGCAAAGAGCTTTCAGTCCACCTGCCGTGGCACACAATGAATGGGATGACACCATGCAAGTCAGAAGGCAAGAAACCTGAGTGCACTAACGGGCAGCGGCTGGTGCTGCAGTAAAAGGCTGAGGTTGGCAGTGGAGGCTGCAAGCGGGTCGGCTCTTACCTGACCACCTGCAAAAATGACAGGGGTGGAGGCGGGCTTTGGGCGGTAGGGAATGGTGGCACCTTTTGGTGGGGACTAGGAAAAGGGACAAGGAGAGGGAGAGAGAACATTAGAACAGCTTTCCTGAAACGGCAGCAAAAAGAGCGTTATAAAGCACCCGACGGAACATGGCCCCCGGGGCCGCTGCCAACAACACCCGCACCAGATAAACCGCGTTTCTGGACAGGAGAACATGGTGGAAATTGGTGTTTAATGGACATCGAGGACAACCCGGGGCACAGGAGATCCCCTGACAAGCCATGGGCCCCTAAATTGCTTCCTGGACCTCTGCTGCCTTCCTTGCCTTCGTTCTGCTCTCCACAAATTGTGTTGCTGCCTTGTATAGACTCAAGCTTGATGCTGGAATGCAGGGCCCTCCTCGAAACACCCCAAGGAGACCCTCAAGGTGCAGTGAGATGGGGAGGTCTATACACAGACCAGGCTTTTCATCCTGGCTGCCATGAGCCTCCTTGTGTGGTGGCTTTCTTTGCAGCCTGAGAGCTCTTGCATACCAACAGCCCACCCCAGAGCTGTACTAGCCCTGCCAAGCACCAGGAGCTGTGTCATGGCATTGTGAGCATGGGCATCAGAAAGAGTTAGTGGCCTGTCTGAGTGACCCAGCATGATGCTTAGCTCTTTGACCCCTCTCATCTTCCTCACTGCCGGGAGAAGGTCATCTTCAGGACTTGGTTTGATCTATCACCATCCAAGCTGGGATGGCTGTGCAGTGGATGCTGCTAGGCACCATCATTGCTGGGGCAAGTAGCAGTGATCACTTTGGCCAGGGTGTTGAGCTCTGGAGGAGTGAGAGACTGGAAATCCCTCTCAGATGGTAACACCAGCGTTTTCAGAGATCTTATGCTAGAGCTGCATGGTGGTAGCAGTCCATGTGAGCAGCCAGCCAGCCAGCAGCAGCGCTGGCACTGACACGTATGGACTCAGAGCCCTCCTCCTGTGGCAGCATGACCTGGGGCAGCCCTGCTCCAGCTGATCAGGACATCTTGCTTCTTCCTGCTGTGGCCTGACTGGTACCTGAGCAGGTCTGAGCAGAAGCTGTAGCGACGCACTTCAAGCTGCAGTGATGCATCCTGCTGTGCTGTGCACTGGATCTTCTTACCAAGTTCTTGACCATAATTTACAGGCCATAGAAGAGATTTCAGATAAAAGCCTTCTGGTTCTACCTGAAGTGAAATGACCCACTTCTTGCTGTGTAAAGATAGGCAATCTAAATCTCATGGAAAATTCTTTATTTTTCTGTACATTCTTCTAGATGTCCACTTGTAGCCAAATGGCTTATCCAAATCTTTCTGCTAAGCATAGGTCTGCAGGGAAGCTCTACAATCAAAGCACAGCCTCTATAATCACAAATCTGCTTTTTCTTTTATTGAGTTACAGATCTTGGAGGGGCTGAGTGAGGATTTCTGCAGTAAGATAATTTAAGACTGGAAGGTTATAAAGAGCATCTCTGTGAACAGTTAAAGACAGGGAAAGTCATGGGGTTTTCTCTTTTCTGTTGCCCAGCCATACAGAGGAGCAGCAACCTCTGCTTTTGTCTGTGAGAGCAGCAGCCACCAAAGGCTTTATAATACATCTGCAAGCATCACCTAGGGCCCACCTCTGCAGTAGTCCAGAGCATAACCTGAAGTCACCATATGGCTAAAATAGCACTCCTCTGGTAGCAGAGTGTAACTGCCTGAGCATCAGTACCAGCAGTTACCAGTGGGTAATGTGGCTTGTGGCTTGTGGCGATTCCTCCTTAGCCATGCCAATGCTGAACTGAACTTCTGTATGTTTGGTTTCGCTTCACCTCCACCAAGCCTTAGTATGGTCATCTGAAGTTCTTGCAGTTGCAAATGCACTCCCCCCTGCTGTCAAAGGGCAGCGGTGTGCAGGCTGTGCAGCAAGGCAGAGGGGCCTGACATAGCTCTGTGCCTGTCCACCTCTAGGAGGCAGTTGAGGGTGTTAGCATCCTGTGTCCCAAGGAGTTTCCTGCTGGAGCTTCTCCCTTTCAAAGTATCGCGCATGGACATGGGGCATGTGCCTGCAGTCATCCCTGGCAATAAGCCACTGGTGCAACAGCATCTCTCCAGAGATCTTCAAACTCTGCTCATCAGCATTTCTCCCAGAAAAAGCCCACTCTGGGTGCACATCCATGGGTCCTAGAGGCCCTGCTCTCCCCCATTCTTCCTCATTACCTTTCTCACTGTGCCTCGCTGGAGCCTGGCTTTGTGCTCCCAGCCCTAGCTCCCCCAGCACAGATGATGCAATGGCCTCCTCCTCCAGGCATGGTCCTCATGGAGCACTGCAAGCTCCATGCAGAGAAGGCCAGGTGCTTGGTGGAGTGGTTGCAGCCCCCATCCAGTTACAATGGCACCTTCAGAACTGCTGGGACACCAGACTATGACTGTCCCAGCCCACCTGGCCTCCTTTGGCATCCCTCTCTCCTGGAGCCACCCTGTGCTCTGACACAAGCCATCTCCTTTGTGGCATCTGACTGGACAGGTTTCCAGTGCGGGACTCTAGAAACAATGCACAGAGATGTTGGGGAAAACACACTGGGCAGGTTTTAAACGGAAGTACCGGGAAATGAGTGGTCCAACAACGCATGGTGAAGGGTATGAGAGACACGCTCCACAGCTCCCAGAGCTGTTGTGGTGACAGCTGGGTTTTTTTCTATGTGCTTTACCCCTTTTGTCACAGACTGTACCTCCAGCATCACCACACAAATCTGTTTGACACACTGGATAATTGCGTCGGGTGTCCCCGAGATTGTCACTGCCCGCTCCGTGGAGTTGGGCAGCATGTCGCCTGCCACTTGAACCTGAGCACCTGTTGACTGGAGACAGAAAGAGAGAGGATGTGAAATCCCACAGCTGACTGCCTTTCCTTGCAACCAGCTCCAACTCCAATGCCATGTGCCCCCCGAAAGCAGCACTGCCCCATGCCAGCACAGATGCAGTGCCCTGCCTGCATCCACAGGACCACACTGGCAAGGTCCCATGGGATGCTGCTCCTATGTCAGCAGGACCACCCTGGGAAGCAACAAGATGCATGATCCTAGTAGCATAAGGATCCCCCTTTCCAAGACAGCTCCTCCTTGTTTGTGAATCAGCTTCAAGGAGCTGTGATTACATGCAAGAATGAAATCAAGTCTGACTTACCTCCCTGATTTCCTTGATCTTGGAGCCTCCTTTGCCAATCAGTGAGCCACACTGACTAGCTGGCACGACCAATCTCAGTGTCACTGGAGGTTTGCTGGTAGCAGTACTGTTGCTCATTGAGTTGGTTATGTCCTTGGGAAGGAAGAATGTAATACATCAGCCCTCTGTACCCAACCAGACGCCTATCATGCAGGCCAACCCAAATGCCCTAGGCCAGAAGAGAGAGGTCATGTTCCCCAGACTGTGGCTGGTTTCTGTCTGCAGCTGCATCACTGAGCATCCCTGTAGTTAATTAACTGCGAGACCTCTGAAGCTCACTGAGGCTCAGTGCTTCTGAGCTTCTGCTCTAACTAGCTTGTCTAGTTAGAGCTGGAAGATTTTGTGCCAAGGTCATATACCAGTTAAGCAAGCCCAGCCAGGCACACATGGATTGGAGGTACCCAGGCCCACCTGCACTGTCTGTCTCAGCAGTGGATATGCTGGAGCTCTGGTTGGCTGGTGGGCCACCCAACGGTCTGGCTGCAGACCCTTTTGCTGCCCTCCTGGGGGAAAAGCCTCTCATGTTTCTCACCTCCTCAAATTTGTAGGCAATCATGGCAAAAGCCTTGAAGATGGCATCGGTGGGGCCGGTGATGGTCACGATTCGCTCAGGGCAATTTCCCTCTGAGATATTGATCCTTGCCCCACTCTGGAAAGAGAAAGGCACCCCTGGAATAAGCACAGCTAAGCAGCACACAAGGATGCATTGGAGGTGCAGCCTTTCCTCTGAGTCAGGTTCTGTCCCAGCCTGGTCCCTTGTCATGCTATGTGTCAGCCTCTCGACATCTCATCTAACCTTAAAAACTCCCATCCCTGCTCCCATGGTTCTTCCAGTCCAGTGCTGCCTTACTCTGACCCTCAGAGTGAGTTCCCAAGCATCCACTTTAGATCTTTTCCTGCAATGCAAACCCACAAGATCAAGGCAAGACCAGCTCATGGGATCATTGTTTGTAAAAACAAGAGTGTTGCTTACTGATCTGATAACTCCTTGATACCTGCAGACACAAAGATCTTGGGCAAACTCAGTCATCTTATGAGTGACTTAGTTTCAGTGTTTCATTAAGAGCAAATTCTGAGGTCCACAAAATTCCTATTAAATGTGATAGGAATTTGAGTACAGAGTGAGAAAACTGGACTAAAGAGCTCTGGGCACAGGCAGCTTGTGTGTCCTGACCCTGGGAGTTACTGCATGTATAACACTGTGCAGCTCTGGCCATTGTGATGCATGCTGCTGGGCCGGGCAGCCTGACAGCCTTTCCCACTCCTTTCCCCTACTTCTACAAATCCTTCTACAGACCAAGGTTGCTTACCTCCTCACGCATCTTCTTCACAGTCTCTCCTTTCTGAAATAAGAAGAAATACAGGCTATTGCTAAAAATTCAGGACTTCCATCTTTGAAACAACTCTTCCAAACATGCATCTCTCTTACACGTGGGAACACATAGCCAAATGTTTGGGCAGCTCTGTGATGCTTGACCCTCCATCCCCACACCATGGTCAGCAAAAGAGTGGAGGGTGTACACCATTGTAGCCCTGCTCCCCATGTCTGTACTACACAACAGACAAAACAGTTACTGGTGCATAACTGCAGCTTCCCCTTTCCTTTCTGTGTTTCCCATTTGGAGGAAAACTGCATGGATAAAAGTTCGGAAACTGGTCTAATACTGAGAAAAGCTGACATTTCAGACTGTCTTTAAAGAGCCATTTCATAGAATCATAGAATTGTAGAATGGTTAGAGTTGGAAGGAACCTTAAAGATCATCAAGTTTCAATCCCCCTGCCATGGGCAGGGACACCTCACTCTAGAGCAGGTTGCTCAAAGCCCCATCCAGGCTGGCCTTGAACACTTCCAGAGATGGAGCATCCACAACTTCCCTGGGCAACCTGTTCCAGTGTCTCACCACCCTCACTGTAAAGAATTTCTACTATCTAATCTAAATCTCCCCTCTTCCAATTTAAAGCCACTATCCCTTGTCCTGTCAATACACTTCCTGACAGAGCCCCTCTCCAGCTCTCCTGTAGCCTCCCTTCAGATACTGGAAGGCTGCTATAAGGTCTCCCCAGAGCCTTCTGTTCTCCAGGCTGAAAAAGCCCAGCTCTCTCAGCTTATCAGTTTCTGATATAGCACCTATAGAGCGATCTAATATCTTTACATCCAGATATAAAGCAGATACAGCTGTGATTTTTTCCAGGGCTGGACACGCTGATGGTAAAATAAGGCACCAGCATATAGAAGAAAGATGTTCATGCTGCAAATCTTTGCCACCATAAACCTGCCTTTTAGAAACAGAGAAAAAAACAATCCTGTATAGCCAGGACTTTCCAAACCACTGTGGCAAGCAACAGGGAACAGAGAACCTTGTGAAGCTTTTCAGCATACACTAAATGGTGTCCTGTAGCCTCAGAGACAAGTGCTGCAAAATTTAAATGGGTCTGCATGACACTTTTAAATCTCTCTTAGCCGTTTGATTAAAATGTTAGGGTACCATGTTCATGAACACCTATTCATCACCCCAGTGAAGCAGCTGGAAATGGCACTAGGTAAGTTTGGCGATTTGTTTGTTTTTTCTTTCGGGGAAGCCTTTGCGCCCTCTGTGGGTACCTCATAATTTCTGTCTCAGAAATGCAGCAACAAGCTCATGCACATCAAACTTTTATGGGCATCACAGGGAAGAAATGACTGGCATCTACCACACCACAGGCAGCAAATGGTACAGGCAATAACATGTAATACACACGAAAAAGACGTCCTTACCTTTCCAATGATGCTTCCAACTTCCTACAGAAAAGAAGCCAGACATAAAGGAACTGACATTACAAAATGTGAAGACAATCCAGCCCAACCCTATAATGAAACATAGACATGGTGTGTACCATTCCCAGCAGAAGGGCAAGGCAGGGGGCAGGCATGAGAACAGGAACACTATGCCATCACGCCACCCTTCCCATGAGCAAAAGCAAGATATCTGCTCCCAGCAGCCTGGAGCTGGAATGTGAATGCTGCACCCAGGGCTGTCTGGACACAGACACAGCCTGAGCAGAGATGGGAGAGAGAGTTGTGAGGAAACTCCCTCACTGGGAGCCCCTTACCTTGCCATGCATCAGCAGCCGGATGGTGAGGGTGACGTTCAGACCGCCTTCGGAAATCTTTGACTCCATTTCCTACTGGGGGATGGGAAACATATGTTAGCTAGGAGAGTAGCCCTGGCACAGGAGGAGACAGCACCACAGCTGTATCACCTAGGGACAGAGAGGTGAAAGGTTTTCTCTCAAAACAAGCAGGTTTTCTGGTGTGGGATGGGCTCTGCAGAGCAGCAGGGCATGGGAAAGCTGTGGCTGGAGAAGCTGCAGAAAGCTGTCATGGACTGAGTCCCTTAGGGGGTACAGATTGGACTGGTTGCAGGGAACATGCTGGATGCATGCCTGGGAGCAGCCCACAGCTCTGCTGTGGCTTTGTCACCAGCTTCATGCAAAAGCCATTGTGGGACCAAAGACTAAAGTATCCAAGGTGGCACAGCCTGACAGCCAGCCCTCACTGGCCTGAGTTGAAAAGCAGCTGTGCCCAGCAGAGCACATGGACATAGGGTCCAGGAGTCAGCAGAGCAGCCAATCAAAATCACAGAATCATCATGGCTGGAAAGGACCTCTGAGATCATTGAGTCCAACCATAGACATGCAATAAACATCTACATCTCGGCTACCAGAGCATGCCCAGAAGTGCCACATCTATAGGTTTCTTAAATGCCTCCAAGAATGGCGACTCAACCACCTCCCTGGGCAGGCTGTTCCAGTGCCTGACCACCCTCTCAGTAAAGTAACTCTTCCTTATATCTAATCTAAACCTCCCGACACAACTTCAGACCATTTCCTCTGGTTCTGTCATTATTCACTTGGGAGAAGAGGCCAACACCCACTTCTCTACAAACTCCTTCCAGGCAGTTGTAGAGGGCAGTGAGGTCTCCCCTCAGCCTCCTCTTCTCCAGGTTAAACATGCCCAATTCCCTCAGCCTCTCCTCATAGGACTTCTAGGTTCATAGGTTCTCTAGACCCCTCACCAGCGTGGTAGCTCTCCTCAGGACACGCCCCAGCACTTCAATGTCCTTCTGGTAGTGAGGGCCCAGAACCAAACAAAGTACTCAAGGTGAGGCCTCACCAGTGCTGAGTACAGAGGCACGATCACATTCCTACTCCCACTGGCCACGCTATTCCTGATACAAGCCAGGATGCTGTTGGCATTCTCGGCTACTTTGGCCCACTGCTAGTGTATGTTAAGCTGGCTTGTTCTCTAGACTCCTCATCAGCTTGGTAGCTCTCCTGGATATCTCCAGCACTTCAATGTCCTTCTCGTAGTGAGGTGCACTCGGAAAATCAACAGCCAGTTTTTCAATAACCAGGAAATACTTATCTGACCCCAGGAGGGAAGGATGGAGCTGGTGTCCCGATTGCTACACATACATGTTTTCATCCTGACCTGTGTGCACCCTAGCTGGGTGCTGCATCTCAGGACCATGCAAATTCCAGTCATTCATGCTTTGCACGTATCTAATGAAACCTCTGTGAGTCTTCCCAGTGCTGTCATGTTTCTTTTGCTTCCCAATCTCTCTCCTCCTCCGCCCTCTAGAGGGAAAAACACCACCGATGTTCTGAAGGCACGGGAAAAAAAATCCACACAACAGCAGCAAATGCTTCGTTTTCTTTCCCGACATCTCATTAGTAGCATCTCTGTGTAAGGATTGTGCATCTGAAATGCCTCTGCAGCCTACTGATGGGGAGACCAGTCCTGTCTCAGAGGGAGGTGGCAGAATCCTTCTAAGTGCAATGCTATGAGATTTGCAGCAATTTTGCCCCATTTTATTTAATCTCTCAGAATAAGATGGGAGATTTTCTTTCTGGTCATGAGCATCTGGAATTTTCTTTTGCTCACTGTGTGACCAAAAAATGATGGGTTAACCAGTACACAAGTACTACTTTAATGCAAAACGGCAGTTGTGGTGAATAAACATGCAGCAATGCACAAATCACAGCTGGAAGATGGGTTTGATGTAAAACCTCTTGCAAGAAGTTATTATGAAACTCAAGATGGATAAAACCATGTAGTTAGTAGGGAGATGATGCTCCCACTGAGCTAACAGGACATGAGCTCACTAGAAATGAGGTTGCTTACAACCTACTTGTAGATGCTGATCTTGAGGTCACTGGATATTACAACTGAAAAAAGCAAAAACTCACAAGAAGGATAAGAAATTAAATGTGTTGAAGATGTCAAGCCATAGGGCACTGTTAAGGGTGGGGAGGAGGAGACTATTTCAGTGAAAGGAGACAACATTATGGACCAGAGTAATGGAATGGGCTGACACACAATAGCACAATGTGCAAGATCAGGAACTTTCTCTTTCAAGATGAAGCCCACTGCTGGCAAACAATAAAGGAACACAAATAACTGGTTGTGTTGGTTAACCTTGTGCTGATTTCTGTGCATGGGAAGTAAGGCTGAAAAGGATGAACGTGATGATTTATGGAGGAGCAACACCATGCTCCTGATGTTCCAGGAATTAAAGTGTCTGCACAGAAGAGCTGCCCCTGTCGCACAGAGGGACAGCCATCCCCAGGGTTGTCCTGTCCCAGGAGCAATCTAGCCCTGCTTCAGGGAAAGAAACAAAAGCTGCGACACCACTGCAGCCACCCGTGGGAATGGTGCATGCAATGCAGAGGTGCAGCTCCCGATCCTGGCTGATGAATATACTCTAACAGCAAAGGCAGAGAAAGGTAGAGACTGCTTACAACTGATGGTCAAGATGTATCCTCAGGCAGTGGCTTTCATGACTTGCAGAGGCAGAATTTGAAAGCCATCCTGCCCCATACACCTCCCTGAAGGGTTTCTTTTGCAAGCTGCCCAACTGCAGTGGTCTGGGCAACTACAGCCCAGGGTGCCAGCCCCACTTGCAGGCAAGTGTGGGACCCTGGAGCAGTCTGGGCTTTACCATCAGGATAATGGACCCCAAAGTCCAGCTGGGTGACTGAGGTGTTTTAGACTCAGGCACATCCTCACATTAGCAGGAAAGCTGGCAGTCCTGGTAAGGTGGGTCACAGCTTGCCCAATAAGGACTGTCCAAATTCACTGTTTTGCTTTCATCAAATGCCCTACCGTGGAAATGCTTATTGTGGGGGTGTCTGCTATCCCCTGCTCCACATCCCTCACAGGAGAAACCCTGCATCAGTCCGTTATGTAAATGTTTCCAATTGATTGAAAAAGTGGGTCATGTGTTAGCCAAATGCTCCTGGCTTTAAGATTTATCAGCATTATTAAATTAAACACGCTTCATGCTCCAGTGAGCGGGAAAGCTACATTGGCCTTTTCTTAATCATACTAGTGAAAGGTAAGTCCTTTATACGGGGGTTCATAAGCTCAATGGAAATGATGGGAACAATAGATCTGAGGCATTTACCCCGGGTGTGTGGCTCCTTCCACAGCCCTCATTCTTCACAGACAAAGGGCTAGGAAAATTATTCCCCAAACGTCATTCTGAAGCATTTGCTGCCTGAAGAGAAACCCTTCCTCTTCACTGTTGTACTCTGCCTAATTCACAGCAGTTTTGAAATGGCTTCTTTGTGCATCTACTTGAAAGCCCTGAGGATATAATTAGATCCTGTCCAAGGGATAGAGTAGAAACTGACCCCAACTCCAACCCAGTGTAAAGAAGGTCCAGCCCCACAGATGTCAAAGGTGCACCATTAGTAGAGAGAAGTGTTGAGTTTGGCCCTGAAATGGAAGTTGCACAGCAAGTCAATTGAGACTGACGAGCACCATGCCTGGGCAGGCAGAGGATCAGAGCAGCATCCTCCCATGCATGGCCATAGCAGTGAGCAGCCAAATGTCTTTGCACCACAGTGAGGGGAGTTCTGCAGGATGGGGAGTACAGTGCTCAATGCTGATCTACCCCAAAATAGCCAAGATCTTTCTAAAGGACAATACTGTTGCAGCGTAAAGAGACCTTTTAAACACAACTGCCTTCTGGGAGAGTGCTTGGAGGAGATCTAGTTGGTACTCAGAGCAATTTGGTTCTTCCCTCTCCCTTTGTTTTGAGATTAAATTTATTAAATTCTTGGAAATTTCCTTACTCTAGTAGGAATTCCCTGTGTCAGTAAAAGCAGCTCAGGCACCAGGGACTGAAGAGAAGGAGAAGAGGAAGGAAAATGGAAACCCAGAACAGCAAAAAGACTCCCGTTCCCCATGCACACACTTATATACTCTGATTTTGTTTCTTTCCAGTTTTCAGACGTTGGAGTGATTGCCTAAGATGGTGCTCTTGCTTTTATGCTTGCCAATACCTCACAAATACTGGCACTCTCCTAAAATTTGAGCAAATTTTTCTAGTTAAGGGAATTCTGAACACGGCATGCTAAATAAATTTAATTATTCTCTCTCAGACGGGAGATGACATATGAAGCAGAACAATGCGAGGGAGACCAAACTCTAGGCTGGACTTTGTTCTCCTCTAGTTTCCAAATGAAAGTTGGAAAAGTGGATCCCGGGATCCCTGCAATCCCCTACAGACAGGTAGGTGATAGCAGGGATTCTGCTGAGATTGGGCAGAAATGGTGCACCTGCAGGGGCTGGGACACATTACTGGCTTCAGTGCTTGCTGATGCCAGCCCTCCTCTTCTGCCTTTTCCTGCTCCTATGCATCCACTTGGTCTCCCCAGGCACATTAGCCACATGTGAGTGAGTCCTGTGGTGCAGCTCCAGAAAAAGCTGCCTACGCCTCCTCTGCAAATGCCCGGCAGAGAGCCAAGGCATCTGCTGCCATACTGGGGGCAGCTGTCGCAAGACAGCCCCCACCACCCTGGGACGTGGCAGCAGCAGCCTTTTGGAGAAGGTGGTTCAGGCACTCATAAATGAGCTTCATCACAAAATTGTTCCTCTTCCTTTGGTGCTAGCATGGCTACTGCTTGCAGACCTCAGCTCCAGGGGGAGGGTCTCTTCTCTGCACTAAAGTCAGCCTGGTGCCTCTGGGACAGATGATCCCAACCAGAAGATAGACACACAAGATAGAGTTTCTTTTATAGATCTAGTCATGGAATATTCTCATCAGCATTGTGGATATCAAATTTCACATTTTTAACTAGGTATTTGTTTTGGGGGACACCACTGTTTTGTTCAATCTGCCTGAAAACAAATAAAGAGGGTAAATCAGTGCAAAACCATCCCACAACCCGCCTACTCACTGAAAGGTTTGGATGGAAAGTTCACGGACACTGCCAAGCAAACTCAAAGATGAAAGTGTCTGTTAACCCCCTCATCCATCACACAGCTTCCAGAAAATCACATATTCTTGACAGGTTTGGTCAGTACAGGTTGGTAAACTCCAACACCTTGGAGCCCTGTTAACCAACAGTCCTTGCCAACCTGTGCAGGTAAAATGCAGGGTTGTCAGGGTGCCATTCTGTATGAGGATGCTGTGCCACTTGCCTAGAGGACCACCCCTGAGACCCTACCCTGGAGCATATCTTGGTCATTGCTCAATGGCAATGCCACCCTGAAAAACATCTGACATGCTTCCCAGGCTCTTTTCTGTTTTGGGGCCCTCACCACCAGAAAGCCAGGTGTTAAAGAAGACCACAAAGCTTCAGAGTTCTTCAGCACACCACAATACATTATAGCACAGCCCAGATTTCTAATGTGGTTCGCAGACTTTCATGTTGTGGATTAACATTTCAGCCAGAAAGTCCATCACTCAAGATATCATGTTTCACTTCAAGGGAGAAGCTTAAACGCTTCTAACCTTTCAATATCCCCTTCACAAAACTCAGGCCAGTGTTTTCTGACCCTTGGAAACTGGGAAACGTTCTAAATGTAGAGAAAAGCAGGGGAACCTGGAAAGAAGCTGCTGCTTTTCCGACATGTTATGATTTCTAGCTTGCTTTCCCAAGGACCACTGTCTGTCCACATGCGTAAGCAAGAGCTTTCTCCCCACTCATCTCCTGGCAGCTTGATCCTGCCATTAAGACCTAATCCGGTGATTTTCAGCATTGCATTTTAGCAGCTGGGAAACACCGCAACGCAGCCAGCTCTGGATTATGACAAGAACACAGTCTGGCCAGGTCAGGATGGGGGTGACTAAAGAAGGAGTTAAAATGAAGTCAAGCATTCCCTTAAAACTCAGGCTCCAAATAGAAATACATCAGCCACTGGCAGGCTTCAGCTGTCAGAAGATGAAGCTGTGAGAGGACAGTTAGCACTATTTACAAGTGACACAAAATGTTGTTTTGCAAATAAGCTGCATTTCCAGTTGCTGCCTTTTTCCACAAACTGTAGTCATTTTGGTTGACCTTTCCTCTGCTCACTCTCCAGTTCCAATGGAAATTTTTTAGAAATCTTGAATGAAAAAAGAAAGAAAAAAAGATGCCTCCATGCTTCCATGGTACATCAGTCAGTACCACATCTCTGGTTCTCACCTGCCCTTGATCTTTCCAAGAGCTATGGGAGATAAAAATCCCTGCTCTTGCCCTCACAACAGGCTTCTCTGGAGGTTTCATTCTTGGTCACCTCCTCCTATTTCCCTGCTCTCATCTGGATGAGATGTCTCCACTCATGGTCCAGGACATCACTCAATGACTGGAGATGAGTAATTATAACCTGCTATCCCCTCCTTGCCTGTGTGTGCTAGAGGACCCTTCCAGTCTTGCTCACCTCTTTGCCACTTACCCCAATTACTATTGCAAGGGTGCAAATACACCTTCCTCTGGATTCTCTGCTCCCTCCCTTCACCCTCTATGCTCTGCTGGCTCCTCTGCTCACAAATTCAGTGTCAGGACCATCACAGAAACCTCTCCTGCTGTCTCATTTGCTACCTCTGTGCTTCAGGTGGTCTTCTGCTTTTCCCATTCAACCTCTTTGCTGACTGCAACTCGTGAACTCTTCTTTATTTCTAGACAATAATTTCCTACCGCTTTCGTGTCAGCCTGACTTTCTCCCCAGTTCCTTTGCCCTCTAGAAAGCAGGGTTGGTTTTTTACACTGGGTGGCCCTCCAGAGAGCAACACTGACTCTAGATACTGGTACTAGCCAGAGTTCAGGAGCATCGGATACAATGGTCCATACCTCCAGCCCTGTCACACCATGGTGAGCTCAGCCACATTCCAGCCAAACGCACACCTCTGCTCTCAGACCAGCCCAAATCTGTGCTAGACCTGCTCTCTCCTCCAGAAAATTCTCTACTGCTTTCCTACTTTTCTACTTCATCTGGTACCCCCACAAGCTGATATCAGGCTGTGCATCCTGCTTTGGGTGTTGACTGTACCAGCCTCATTTGCCTCTGCTGAACCCACCTTATATTTGCAGGTTTTCAGTGGGGTTTCCATGCATTTGAGCGATTTCTGACCTGATTGATAAACCAAAAGGAATAGAAATGCAGCATCACATACCCCTAGCACAGATCCATCCCAAAGGGTGAGGGAAGCTGGCAAGTCTCTACAACGAAGAGTAGAACAAACCCCTGGTTTCAGTCTGTGTACTCTGTATATCCAGGGAGAGATGTTCAGTAAGAGTTCCTGATCACCCGCTGAGTGCCATGTGGTTCATCGCAGCCTACTGCACCTCAACAGTTAACTAAGACCAGCAGCAGACACCCACAGAGGTTCAACCCCAACATGGCTGTTGCATGGAAGTGCAATCATGTGTGAAATCAGAATCAGACCCCACATGTCAAATGGTGTTAGCCTCCACCATCTCTAAGGCAAGGCTGGTTTGAGAACAACTGGGTTTGTCACAATGGTGGTGCTATTGCGATCTTTTGTGTGAAGACTAGCGAGCAAAGCTGTAGCTTTTCCCTACTTGATCACCCAAGGATGGTCTTGCATGCAATAACTTCATCCCATGAGACAGGCCAGCAGGATGATAGCAACGCCCTCTTGCCCTGATACATCTGCAGAAGACAGAAAACCCAGAGGCTTATGCTAATTACAAGGTTTAGGGGGAACAGAGGAAGCTGTACCTGAGATATGGATCTACAGAGATCTAGAGGACACAGAATTTCTATTCATTCATATGACCTATTGCTGTGTTGCAAGCAGAGGCTGGACACACAACAGTGAGAGAAATTTAATTTAATGGGAGCAGTCTATTAGATGCCCTTGTGCAACCCAGAAAACCCTGTCTGGGCTAGCATAGGGGCTCATTGATTGTGGAACTCAGAAAAATCAGTGAGCTGAATGTGTTAAAGCACAATCTCAAGAAGCTGAGATAACTCTACTTAAAATAATAATGGTCTTCATTGAATTTGTTTAATTTTATAGTGAATTACAGCTGCTTTTGGAAGGCAAGGGTGAGCAGGTAAGTGGAAACAACACATTTTAATTCAGCCACTTCCCATTCACCCTCTTAGTTACTTTTGAAACACTCTGACACTAAAAATAGTATTTTCAGTGAATGTCAAATTGCTTAAGTACATCAGAAACTTTGCCCCATGAGGTGATGAGAGCCAGTGCTCTTTGCACTACTCAGCTGGGTCCATTACAACTCAGTGACTAAGAGCATCCTCAGATGTCCGTGAGCCTTTAGTAAGTTCTGGGTTGACCGAGACACTGTGTGCTGAGAAAATAACATCTCCTGGGATAAGGAAGGCCACTCAGTCTCCTTAGTCACAGATTTTTCATCTGTCAGCAGTCTAAGGAACAGTAAAAATGATGCATTAAGTTTTTTTCCTGAAGTACTGACCGTGCCTCCATGCCAAATCCAACCTTTTGGAGAGGCTGGAAGCAAGGGCCCCCGAGGAGCTGCTGACGGACCAGCAAGTATTGACTCGGTCTCTGCTCAGCGCAGGTGCCCTGGTCGCTTCAGGAAGGCAGAGCTGGCAGCCCTGCATTGCACCCCCAGCCTGGCCCCTGCTGCAGAGAGTGCAGTACTGCAGAGCAGCGTGGATTCTACTGCAGCAACTAAGAGGCAGAAAAAAAATCCCAGAGCTTTGAGGAATTAGCTGAAATGGCACTGCCCAGGCCAGGTGCTGTACTTCAGTGCCACATTCCACATCCGCACCCCTGAATGTGTAGTGAAACACAAGAAACACCACTAGTAGTGCCACAGAGGGTGGCTAGGCTGAGCCTCTGGAGAATGGGGAAACTTGTGTGACATGAAGGGAGCAGGAGCAGCTCATCCAGCATTTCTGCAAATACTAGCAATAAACACCTCCTGGAATGAGCCTACACTGAGGGGGGAAATGCCCTAGCTGGTAGTACTGAAGCAGTAATAAGGCTGTTCATACTGTTCTACATGGCATTGTCCTGAAAGAGACAGGGAAGCCTGGGCAGATGAAACAATTTGAAGATGCTGGGAAATGTTCTAAATGCCTCCAAACACTTATCAGTGGCACTCCTGATAAAATGTCAGGTGACTACCCAAGTTGGGGAAGCCAATATACTGGAGAGCAGAGCAAGAAGCCGAAATCAGCTTGGCAAAGGAGAGACAATAAGACACAGTTTAGCAAGGCAAAGTACTGAGCTTGGCTGTGTGCAATTAAGCACAAAGGAAGAGCTCCCCATCCACCCAAAAAGGGCTGGAAGAGACAACTCAACCTGCAAGTTCAGGATCTGCAGAAGGAAATGAAGAATTGCAAGGTGGGCCTTCACTAGAGATCCAGGCAGCAGAGAGCAACCCCAGATCCCTGGGGCCAGCAAACATATCCCACAGATAAGGGCTGGAGGAACCGAAGCTCTGTAGAACAGGGTGTTGGGTAGGAGACAAGGCAATGGTCTTGAGTGAGGGACAGACACAGGAAAAGACATTCCCCACAGTCATGTGCAACTAGTGACAATGTCATTCTGCCAGTCGTTATTGTTTAAATCTTATGAACATTTTTGTATTTGCAAATAAAGTTAATTTCTGTTGGACAACTGCACTTCTAAACTTAACATTGTGCTATGTCCAGGGTCAGTCTTACTTCAGGGATACACTCAATTTAGCCTTTTATTCCCTAGCCAGAGGCTAAGGAACGGGGGCCAGGAGATGCTGCCTCACGTGGGGAGGTGCCTTGACAAATACCCCAGGGATATTCTGCTGGGCTCTGCATCAGGTCTAAAGGACCCTTCTCTTGTCTAAAGGATGCCAGCACAGCCAGCATTGGAAACACACCCCTCCAGGGACTGAGGGATGAGACAATCAGATAGCAGTCCCCTATGTACCAGTTTTTATATGTCATTTTTCAGACAGCCAAAGGGCACCTGACAAAGAATTCTCATGGCCACAGGTCCATGCCAGCTGCTCATAAAGGAGGAGAGACCATAGGGAGCTGTGTGGACCTTGGAGGACAAGCGGCTTGTCCTTCAGCAGCCTGGAAACAAGAGGGCACAGCTCTGCAAATAGCTCCAGGCACAGTCCTGGCATCCTGTTAACTGGGGGAGCAGCTAGGAGGAGAGCATCTCTGAGGCCTCAGGAAAGCAGAAATGTATGGGCATGTTTATCCTACTGCCATGCCAGAGGCTGTGCAGCCTTAAACATAACCTCGAGAGGGTAACTTGGTCCTCACCTAAAACAGCTTAGTGCACTTAACTAGCATAAGACTTTTGCCCATGCTGTTTCTACACTGCTACGTGCACAGCTGCAACACCTGCAGAGCAGGCACCAAAGCCCACTATTTTTCTTGATCCAGCCACCAGGGATGTGGCCTCCTGTCCCCCAATCCTTCTCTCCACCTTGGCCCATCATGCTGCACACCCCTTCTGGCATCCTGGATAGCTGGGCCTGGGGATACCTCCTTCAAGTGCATCCTCCAAAACTGATGAGGATGCAGCCAGGAGCATCTTCCCACAGCTCTGAGCAGCAGGCATCCATGCGCTCCACCCCCCAGCCTGCGACCCCCCTCATTCCTCTCCATCAGAGCCTGCTGGCTGCCCTGGCTTTAATCCCACAGGCAGCATCATCCCAATAATTTCCCTCCATTTTCAATCTACTGATCTGGGGGCAGTCCACAAATCCCTTCATCCTGAGAGTGAAGCAATCCACAGCCTCTTCTCATCCCATCTCCGCTTCTCAAGAGAGAATTAGAGATAATCCCTGGAAACAGGGATGAGGCTTGCAGTGCATGGGCATTCTTGGTGGGGTCTGTCCAGGCACCAGTGGACAGACAGACAGACTCAGAGCAAACGGAAGCGAACAGGAGGTGCCAGATCAAGATGGGCAAGGAGTAGTATGTTATTTTTATCATGCTCAGTCTCTACGAAACCCAGCTGATTTAGCTGATTATTTTACTGGGAAAAAAAAAAAAAAAAGAAAAGCAGAAGGCAGCTCAATGCCAGGCTGTGCAGGATGAAAGATGAGGGTTTGGAGATACTCCCATTAGTGCCACTGAATTTTTTAAAGCACCTGGGGCAGGTCCTAGGCTCTCCTGATCCAGGGGTGGAGGAACAGGCAGGTCTTCCTATTTGCTCCCCAATGTTGGGGACATAAGGGACAGACTAGGTACAGTATCATTTTGCTGATCCCCCCCAACATTTGGGAAAACCCATGGAGACCAAGTGAGACTAACAGGGGAGGCATGACCAGCCTGGCTGCATAAATCACAGCTCCTGCAGGCTCAGGACTGGATCCAGGGCTCTGCCTTTGCCCTTTCTCTACAAGTCTAAACCCATGACTTTCACCCCAGCCAGAGAGGCTCTTCGGGAATGGGAGACTGATGAGAGACATAGGAAGAAAGACCCTTGTGGTCTGTCCTTGCTCTGGAGAAGCAACCCAGCATTGTTTAATCAGGACACAGTGGATCACTTGGAGCGTAGCATTAATGCCATCCTTCCTTTGTCAAGCATCCATTTGCACAGGGCTGGAGGAGGTGGGGGTGGGTCCATGCTCAGTGGCCACCATCAGGCCATATCCTGCCAGACATTACTCCCAGATTAAAACACTGCAAGGAAGGAGGAATCAGGGGCAGCATGTGACAAAGCCATCCGGCGGCTGTGCCGGCAGTGGAGCTGGGCTACACAGCCCCTGTCCCGTGCTCAGCGGTGGTGGTTCTCCCTGGCTTCGGCCAGCAAGGAGGAGGACAAGGGCCCTCGGCGGCTGGGGGTGGATCGCTGCCGCGCCGCACTCGTACCCTGACAGCAGGCTCCAAAACTGTCACTCCTGATCTGTTTTCACTTCAGCTAAACCTCAACCCTGATTAAAATCAAGGAGAGCTGCCTTCTCCTCTTTCCTTCTCCCTGTGGTAGGTCCTCTGTAACCTCAGGTCTAAACACTAAGCAAAATGCACCAGTGAGGGAATTGGTGAATTTGCTTGGATTGGAATCAGGGCTGCTGGGGAAGGGGACACGACCACCCTTGTCCTGAAACCTAGCCCTGGCTACAGGGCACGGTCACTGCAGTGGTCCCATCCCTGCAGGGCTCCGGGTCTCCACTGAAATCTAGGGTGGGATGAGCCACCGACTCTCAGAACCGCCTTAGCAGTGGGCAGGCGGTATGTGGTAGCTCCAGTGGATGGTGAATCTGTGGGGTGGAGGAGGGCTGGTGTCAGAGGGGTGCCCTGCGCTGGCACCCACTGCCAGCAACCAGCTCATTTAGCAAAGCCTTAATAAAATCTAGAAATTAAACCAGATATACATGTGTGCACAATTGCAGCACTAGGACGAATGCATTCAGCAAGAAATTCAGTGAGAAGCTGAAAGCACCTCACTACAGGGATGGGGACAGCCCTCACCTCACCCAGCATTTAGATTCACTTTCCACTTCAGCTGGCCAAAAAGCAGCTGCAAAGGCATGGCAAACTCAAACCACATAGGTTGTCACCCACCCTTGTGCTGCAGGAATGAAGTCTCCATGCCAGAGATGCCACCCTGCGCAGCATGTCCCAGGGCTGGGAAAGCATTCTTTGCTTCACCAAAAGCAGACATGTTCCTTCCTTAAACACATTGCCTGAGAATAGCGGTCCTGGAACCACCCAGAAGAACATCCTGCAAGGTGGTAAGCATCCCGCTGTTTAGGCACCCAGGACCCCATCGCTTCCACCTCAGATCAACACTGACTACCATGGAAGCAGTTTGCTAGGTCCACTTTGCACAAACCATGCCACCAATTCTGGTAGCAATTCGTATTTTTTGATCCTTTGCACTAAAATCCCATCACTTCTCTTAACGCATTTTTAAGGCAGACTTTGCACTTATTGCAATATGAACATTAAAATAACATTGAAACCACTTAATGAGGATTTTTTTTTCCCTCGGTCTTCATCAGTAGCCTTTTTTTCCCCACCCCAAAATGATCGTTTTTCTTCAGAAAGAAATCTCTTAATTCAGCAAGATTAAAAGAATATTTTTACCATTATTCTTCAGCAAGAAATAATTTCAAATTTGTTTTTATCTTTGAGAATACTAAATACGTTTCTAGAAATCAATCCATAAAAAACGGGGAAAGTCTGAGACTAAGATCTTAAGAAAGATTCTTAAGATCTTAAGAAATATTAAGAAATATAAATTGAATTATTTTTGAATTCTATATTAAAATCAAACCCCCAGATTTCAGGAAAAACTGCCGTTTTTCAGGGTTTGTTTTTTGTATCAAAATGCAGGCTAGCATCTGTCTTTGCATCTGTCAGAACAAAGATCAATCATTTTATAGAAACTTAAGCACATCTCCCTTGATCCATTGTTTCTGATTTATTTTTAAGTTGGACATGGCTTCCAAATCATACAATAAGATTTTCTTATATGGTTCGCATTAAAATTACATTATACCAGAAAACTCAGATTACAAGAAAAATACACCTGAGAAGAATTTCACTTTATAATAAGGAGATGATGTTTTGGCATTGATTTCAAAAGCATTTAAGTCCTCCATAACTTTTACAACTAAAATTTTGCTTTTCTGCTTATAAAGCAATAGTGCAACCAAAGGAAATGCAACAAAAATGGAACAGTATTAGAAAGAATTTAGCCATCCTGAGTAAAATGGGTACCTGAAAGCAAACTGAAAATATAACAACATAAGCCTCATAATAAAAGGTGTTTCTGTCTCCAAATCGAATTTCTGCAGCGCAAAGAAACAACAAGAAAAAAGGAAATAGAACTAAAAGCGTAAAAAATAAATCAAATAGGGTTGGGGGGTTTATTATGTTGCCAAACTCAGACGTGATTAACATCTATGTTATTTTAATATTAAGTTCTTTAAGGCAATGTGTGGTGTGCTATTCCCACCTCAAGTGCATACATAAACAACACTGTTCAAAGCCTGCTCTGTAAATCACACAAATTAGGAAAGGCTGAATATTCTGGTTAATGCAGAGATGGACACTTCCCTGCCCAGGGATACGATCTTTAGCATTAGCCACAAGACGCAGGTAAAACTGAATTTTAGTAAAATAAAGTACACACTGTAACAGAGAACATCTATCTTGCTAAACGTTTTGCAACAGTACTTGGCAAAATAATTTTGCAAAAATATTTTTGCAAATATTTTATAGGATAGACTTGAGGAGCAGCTGTTAACTTAAGCTAACCCCCTTGCTCATGCACCTGTGTCTCCCGTGACCCCACCTCCCGCCAACACACATTCCCTCTGCAGAGAATTCACTTAAGATGGCTCTTAAGCATTCAAACCTCTTTTAACCAATACCGGAGTCCCAGACCTGACTCATTTCATAATTCTTCCCTGATTTTCATCCATAGGAAAAGTTGTACGCGGTAGGTGGTCTTCCACCAACACAATCTTTTAAAACTTCTTACCTTCCCCAAAGAGCCGCTCTAGTGCCGATTTGGCGTGAGGGGGGGTTCCGGACAGATGGCCAGCCTTTTCACGTTTGGAAAGGATGAAAAACACTATGGGGAAAAAAATCCCAGTGATTTTTCCTATACGGCGCAGAGGGCTCCAAACCTCATTGGCCCTGGGAGAGCCACCACGTGGCACAGGATGAAGAGCACATGACCCATTTTCTCCCAAATCCCTCCGCTGGAAAGGGGGATGTACCCACTGCTCATGTCCTTGTTATTTCAGTGGGTTTTGATTTATTTTTTTTTAAAGGCCACTGAGCAAATCAGGTTGCCTCAAGGCAATGAGGGCAAAGCAGCCAATGCTTTCAACATGAAGGAGAAAGGAGCTCGGGTATGAGACAAGCACTGGGGCACTGTCCGTGTGCACAGGGAAATTTGGAGATGCTTTACCAGGATGCCGGCAGAGGGGTGCCTGCCCACCTGCTCTGAAGATGGGAGTCTCTGTGAGGGAGAGCAGGGCATACAGCAACACACATTTGACTGCTGGTGACAGGCTGCGCTAAACCATCCACCTCAGAGGTAGGTAGCAGAAGGGGGATGGACCAGGCTGAAGCCCTGACTGCAGAGGTCTGGCTCAGCTGGCTCCCTGAGTCTTGGAGGAAGAGGATGTGCTACAACTGCTCCATTACTAAAAAAAAAGATTATCTCATGCCCCTATATTGCTCCTGACCGACCCCCTGCCTCCTGGCTGATGCCATCCTCTGCTGCCCTCCCTGCTCACACATGGTGGTTGCACCAACCAACTGCTCCAAGAGATGACAAGTGTCCTCTTTTCGAGGCAGAGGGTAATTTTTCTTGGAAGAAGTGCAGTGGAGGGAGTGTGGCAAGCTCCTGGTGGGCATTGCCTGCTCCCACTACTGCATGGTCATGCCAGGCTCAAAAAGCATCTCAAAGTGTCCCCCTACAGACACTTGCCAAACCTAAAATGCAGCACAATTTTGGGGTGTTCTACCCCAGAAGGGTCCTCAAAGCCCTGTGGAGCAAGGCAAGACAAGCCACAGCTCCCAGCATCTGACTGATGCTGGGGATCTCTCCTTGCCCCAGCTCTGTATTTACCAGGGGACAGCAACTCTGAGCCACCCTATCCCGAGCAGCCATAGTCTGCAGGTGAGGCAGCTCCTGGCCTTCCCTTGGTAATTGCAGGTACTAGCCCATCAGTGTCAGGACACTAAGTCTGGGGAATGGAAAAAGAATTTTTGGAGCCAAAGACATCCTCTTGTTTTTCCCACCAAAACCTGTAGGTCATGCCAGTCAGAAGTTGCATTTTTCTGGCAACCTGAGTCTCCACCTGGCAAATCCCTTGGCCATGCCATCTTGTCATGCCAGCGATATGCCCGTTTGTCACCCTTGCCAATGGAAAGCTTCAGGTGAATCTCTGTCTGGCATCTGCCCTTGAATTTCACTGACATTATTTCTGCAGAGCAGCTGTCCCCAGCCATCCTATCATCCAAGGACTCAAGCTCTTCTTATTTAAGGGTAACACCCAAGGCTCCTCAAATACCCAGCTGAGCTTGGGCTTTGGTGAGAAAGCAAAGCTCTGGCTATTTCCATACCTTCTCGGCATTACCACCACATCCTGACCTGGCACTCAGGTGGTGGTTCTCCATCCCAGCTCTCCCCTAGCACACAACTCTGCATGGGGACAGGAGACATCAGGAGCACAGTTCCTATTTCCAGGTCCTTCCCAAAGGCCAGACTGTCTCACCATGCTGTTATCAAAGACAGAAGTACAGCCATAAAATAACCCAAACCATGTAGAGAAGTGCAGGGTTTCACCTGAAATTCTCTCTGGCTTAGAGGGCCAGTTTTCCAGCCACCAGCCAGACAATGAGGAATTTTATTACAACAAATACATGCTGAGAGAGCAACTTGCCATATACAAATGCAAACTACAGACATAGCCAAATGCGTTCAGCTTGCTGCTTTCCCCTCCCACATTTTGCAATAGCCAACATACAAAGCAAGAGAAGAAAGCTCCCCACCTACCAACCCCACAGCTCCCCAGTCACAGATCCCTCATCCTTCCTCAGTGATGGCCAGCTAAATTTGGCTCCCAAGTAATCTTCTGAATAATTATATAATAGAGAGGCGGGCAGATAAATAATTTTAGGCTGCTCTGTCGATAGAAAGCAAGCTGGATTAAAAGATCAGAACAAGCAATACTTAGATTAAAATGGTTTGTTATTTTCAGCTACAGACAATCTGTGGCTAAAGTACAGAAGATGTTCAGGGAAGGTAAATCATCTTTCTTTCCCCATAAAAGAGCTTTCTGTGTATTAGCCAAGCCAAGTTCTAGATTTCTAACCTATGCTCAAGTTTTATTTCCCAATGGGTCAAAGAAATACAGTTTGCCAGTTTGTATGGCATTTCATCTAAAGAATTATGAGCCGGTGGAGATGCTTCAAATTATATTCTGCTCTGCAAGTTGAGTCTGAATTAAACACCATCAACACATGACTGCTTATTAAGACATCAGATCCCTTGAGCCAGGGGAACTGACATGTTTTGGCAAAAAGCTTCATTACCTATGGGAAACAGCCTCCTGGCACACAGCATGGATTTTATCGGTGACAATGCCTGTGCCTTTAGCATGTGCCTTCTCACATCCCTGAACTGAGAGCAGGCAGTTGCCAGGCCTACTTGGTGGTGGAGAGGTGGCTGCAGCTGGGTGAAGCCCATCAAACAGCAAGGCAGCTTTCTCCACATGCCTATATGGTGTCCCTCCCCCAGCAAGGTCAATGGAGCAGGGTACCATGCAGGCCCCATTCTGACTGATTGTTTTGGAAAGGCGTGAAGGGGAGGTAGGAAAAAAATGGCGAGAAAGGGACCCGACACTGGGGGCCGAGCTCTCCGCAGGGCACAGTGCTCATCAGCTGCTTCCCAGATTGATGCCGCTAGCTTTGCTCATTCACCTTCAAGTTCAGATTAAGCAGAAGGGTCAAACTGGGAAATCATTTCCCACTGGCGGGCATGTCCCCTTCACCACCTTGCAGCCTCATGTTTCACTGTGGCCAGCTTTTCCCCTTGCCAGCATGGACAATTCCCACTTGAGCTCTTTGCCTCACACCATCTCTAGCTTCCAACATCAGCAGTGACCACTCATCATCTTGCCTTGATGCAAGATGGAGCAGCAGCAGTTTTCCAGTGCTGAGTGGTCTCCAAAACCAGAGTTCTCTTCCAGGTGTCACTTTCACCTGTAGTTTTGTTAATGGTACTACACACAGAGGATCAACTGTGAATTCAAAGGATGAAATTCCCTCTTGCCACATGTCCAGGACACAGACTTGAAGGGGACTTAGCATTTAAAATGAAAAACATACCTTGCTTTGCATTTTGAGCCAGCAGCTGCTGGCTTGGAGGCCTCAACACCAGGCTCCTCTCCTGCCTACAAATATGGGAGAGGGGCCAAAGCACATGCCTAGGAGAAGGGATGGGATGTTGGACAGTGAGCATGGGAAGGCAGAGAAATGAAGTCAGATACCTTCCTGGAGGGGGATAGGAGTTGCAAGGTATTATGATGTTCATCCAAATGGTGCTTTAATAACTACTTGGTGCAGAAAAGAGTCTTCACTAAAACCAGAGAGTTATGACCGCCTGTGGGATGACAGTTTGGGGACTGGGTCCCACGCTGCTCAGTTCCTCCAGCAAGGCTGTGGCCAGGTTTTCTTGAAGTTGGCTATGGGGAGCTCTTCCCCAAGACCTGCTATGATCAGAGGAATGCCATCAAGTGGGTAAGAGGCACAGCCCTCCTGTGGTGATCTCTCAATTGCATTCTTCCTTCAGTTTGTGACCTCCAAGCCACAAGCAGAAAAGCCAAAGCTGCCCTCCACCCCTGCAAAAACCCCTCTATAGAGTGATGTGTTTCTAAGAGGCTGTCTGTAGCATACAGGAGGCATGGACAATGACAGCAGACACGTGCTCAAGAAGAGTCTTGCTCAGATGATGCATGCTCAAGACAAGGCATCCACCATATCACCAGTGACCTCGGATAAGCCTCCTCACAGGTTTTTGAGCAAGTTCTACCCTTTATGCTCTTTACTGGGTCACCTGCAGCTCCTCTGAGAAACCCTCCATCCCCTTATCCAAAATGCACCATCTTCTCACAAGTACAGGATGTGCTCTGACTGGTCTCTCCCAGGACTTCAGGTGCAGAAAAACAAGGATTAGTGACAATTTTAAAAGGAAAGGGAGAAGAGAGGTGGGTCTGTTGGTCGCTACAACATTTCTGCCTTATGGAGCTATCTTCTTACTCAGAGATGCATGTCTTTCTCTTCACTAATGGAAAATGTTGCCCCGCCATCCATTTGCGACAGTCAATGCCTGGGACAACACAATGGCCCCAGGCCAAAGCAGATCTATTTTAGTAACAAAAGCAGAGTGACTGATGAAAATGACCCTGTCTATGCACTTCCCAGCTCTGCTCTTTAGCTGGTTTTAATGGATCCGTGTGACCAATGTGGCAGAAAGCAGGTGGCCAAGTGCAAGGAGGGCAGAGGCAGCAGGACAGGAGATGTGCACAGATGCAGGACTTTGCCAACCCCTTTGCTGGAAGAAGTCCCAGCAGCAAAACATGCCTCTCACAGACACCCTATTAGTACGATTGCACCATCCAGGGAGCAAAACCTCCTTCCCTTTCTTTACCCATGCTGCAGCATTGACCCTCACACAGAGCTGGGTGCCTGTTGTGCAGCAGCACCTCTGTCTTCAGAGCCCAACCATATCCTCCCTGCAGGAGGGAGCCTAAAGGAGACTGTGGAGTAGCTGCAAAGAACCCCCCGGCTCTGTGAATTGACTGAGCTCCCCTTACCTTACCCTGCAGGCTGGCCTCAAGCTCCAGAACAATTCTTCAGAGGGTCCAGTTGAACCAGAAAAGGGCATGCTGAGCACAGGGGAGAAACTGTGTTGGCGGCACGAGCCTGCAGACCAGGACATGGCAGAGGTTAGGCACAGACACTTGACGCCTGCTTACTATCCAGAAAAAGTGAATTTCAAAGAGAAATAAAACATGGTTTGGGTTGGGAGGGACAAAACAATCAGGAACACCACCCGCAGGTTGTTCATGACATAGGGAGCAAAGCCCTATCTATACTTCTCTCTACATCCAGAGCAGGTTTGGTCAGATCCTGCCCCAGTATCCAGTGATCAAGAGAAGTCATCTGAAGAGCCAGTCTATGGAGGAGAAGGTCCTCAGGACATGACCTCAGCAAGAACTCCCATGTAACCACAGCCCAACAGTCCAGCTAGAGGGAACTGCCCCCACAGAGGGAGAGCAAAGCAGGGTCTCCTTCATCCAGAAATTAACACCACCACAGCAATGGAAATAATACAGTATGTTTCCATGACATGGGTATGGGGTTATTTTTATTGTTTTATTTTTGCTGCTGCTCCCAATAAGTTAACTGGGGCATGCACTACCTGTCAATAAAATCAATTGGGCAGCCTGAGCAGTTAATAAGCTGAGTGCCAGAGGGCAGAAAAACCTCTCCATCACCCAGAATATTCTTCAGGCAAGCTGCAGGCCCCACTTGTCATTCTGACTTGGTGCTGCTCTTGATGTGCTGGGGCAGCTTCTGTGCTATAAGGGGAAACCTTCCTCTTCCCAGTGACTCAGCAGCCACCACACACGTCCCCAGCAACATAGGCATGAGGGGCTGATACTTTTGCCATGGGAAGGAACCTGTTGGTGGGAGGGGAGCCCATGGGATCCCAGGGGTTAGTCTTCAGTCCCACCTGCTACTTATAGCAGCGTCAGCACAAAATCAAACTAGCTTGCCCAGGGCTTTAAAACCTTCTAGGGTGGAGACTGCACAGACTCTCTCAGTGACCAACTATCCTCAAAATTAATCCTTTCCCCCGCCCCCCCAATTCTTCTGTGTCTCTCTGAACAGCAGCCATGTCCTCCAACGTAGTGACTGCCTCCCTAGCTTGTGTCACCAGCAAGCAGGACAGGTCTTAAACAAATTGCAAAAGAAACAAATGATGGAAAGAATGGAAAACCCAAATGGTGACTCACCGTTGGAGGAGCAGTAAGGGCAGGTCAGGGATGCTGTGGGGCAGAGGGCTGGGAGTCTGGGAGTCAGCAGGGGAGGCAGCAAGGGAGGACCTGAAAGGCAGCACAACATCTCAGCATCCCGGGGTGCCCAATGAGCCCCTGACCAGCCCCCTGACCCAAGAACTTAAAAGAGCATTCTCCTGGCACCACCACCATGGCTAAGGGCAACCCAGGGGATGTGGAAGTGCACAGGTAAAAGAGTCCTGAGCAGAGGAATCTTCTCTATTTTTTTATGCTGATTCGCACAAACTTCTGGTCACCGATTCCAGCATTGAGAACAGAAAGGAAAAGCCCTGACCATGGCACAAGCTTCATCAAAATATGCATGAAAGGGGGGGCTCAGACAAGGATTCAGGACGCTGGAAGGACAAGGGGTGGCAATGAAACTCCACGTCCTGCTCCACAGTGCCAGTGTAATCCTCTTTGTACCAGCCCCACAAACACATCCTGCCTCCCTGCTGCCCACACAAGTGCAGAGCAAGATCCACAGCAACACAGCCTCTGAGTTCACAAGGAAAGAAACATTTCTTTGTCTTCAGGTCATAGGTTTGAATTTATCCTGAGACATGGGTTAGCATTCAGAAAATGCATCATTAAAGAATCTGTCAGCAGTTTTCTTAATCAAATATTAGTTCATCTCCCAGCAGCTCTGTTTCTTGTTATATTACAACCCTTCTGCCCTTGAATAAACATGCTGCACAGTAAGGTCCCAACCACGATCCTGTAGTCTTGCACTGTGCACCATGTGCATACCCATGCACAGAAACTCCTGTTCTCAACATAGCTTTTCTCTCCAAATATTTGGTGCAGATAGATTTGTAAGCCAGTTTCAAAACCTGCTATTTCTATGTCTTTCAGCCCCCTGAGATGCACAGGAGCAGGTCAGCCAAGCTGCATGCTTGTCAAGAACGCTAACTCATGTTCTCTGTGATTAAAGTTCAGGACACCTCCAGGTATAGACATACCTGCATTTCACAGAGGACTAGTGCTGTGCTGGGAGCAAACCTCAGTTCCAGCATGGGTATGAGTGCACCTCAAGTAATCCAAAAGCTGATTCTAAACAGAAACAGAACTGACTGCAAATCATGTCTTTACCATGGCTGCTTTAAGCATACTCCAACACCTTCTATGGGGCTGCTTCCAGAAGACCTCTGCCAGGTGTAAGCCATCCAGCAGTACCACCATAGCCAAAGAGGCATTGGCTATGGTAGCTGCCTGTGTCCCCACATTATACAACAGTGGGGTATTGCTTATCAGTGATCAATGCAAAGATCACAAGCTTATGGACAAGCAACTTTTTGGTCTGCTGGTAGACTATCATGCTCACCATCATCTCTCAAATCCTCTCTCCAGCACAGCAAAAGCCCTTACACCTTGTGTTTGCCCTAGCAGTACAAGTAGAAGAGTCAATTTTTATTTTTCCTGATTGTTTCTCTCCAGCGCAACACATGTTAGTGCCATGAGAAAGACACTAGCAAGCTTATCATGCCAAAAGCTTTCTATCTCCTGATCCATGGCAGCAGAGAGCATGACTCCACCCCTGCATTGCCAGCCTTCCCACTAGCTCATATGGACTAGGTCTCATTAGCAAATTCCATAAGCAATATTCATGAGGGGTCACCCAGGATGCTGAAGGAGTTATTTGTGAAGAGTTGAACAGCAGAGGTGCCCATATCCCAGCAAAAATCACACCTATTGCTCCCAGATGAAAGGACCTGAGGATGCAATGAATTCCAATGTACTGGTGCAACCAGCCCCCCAAAAAATCAACTTTTGTAAACTTTGACATTTCAATATCCTTAAGTCATCTCAGAGAGGCATCAAGCACCCTAAGCACCACAGACCTCATGCAGGACAGCAATCTCCTCAGCGTGATGCCATCTGTGCACACTGGAGGACTCAGGCACCTGCTTCCAAGGGACTCAAAATTTCACAATATTTGCTTTCAAGTGGGTAGGAAGGAATCACAGAGATGTGGCCAAATGTTCTCTGAAGGAGAACTGTGTGTGGTTCTTCATTCTTGCCCAGCATCTGAGAGGTGAGCTAACAGGTACTTCCACATATGAGCAGGTCCTGTGACTGGTCCCACAGGGCTGTGAAAACTCCCCTGTTTTTATTCTGTTTGAGCAAGATGATAAGCAATGCTCTTGAAGACATCTGTGGGCATCCAAAGCAGCACTTAGGCATTGGGGTTATCCCTAGCACTGTCTTGGTACACGTCCAGAACACCCTAGCTCGCAAGCTGCCTTGCTGCCCAGCAGATCATGCTGGAAATAATTTTTAAGGGTACCTCAAAGCATAGCCTGCTCAGGCAAAACCAGATTTTCAGCATCCCTGCACTGGGTGGAGCCTTAAACCACCACCACTCCCTCAAAAGTCTGCTCCAAGACCCATCCTGCCTCTCCTTAAAATCAGTGAGCCAAGCTGGACTTCAGCTTCCCCTCACCTCTGAGTATTTGGCTCTTTGTGTTCATTGGGTGTCTTGCTTGACCCTCTGTTTGGGACCATAGGGCACCTGTGTGAGGTCTGAGGTCTGCAAAGAGCATGGAGAGCTTGCAGGTGTCCTCTTGCTTTGCTACAACCCCCCAGGAAAAACTCAAACTCTTTGGGAAAATATGAATTGGTGGCTGGTGAGGGATGCACCAGACTGGGATGGGATGGGGATGTTTTCCCACTGTATCGCAAAATCCCTGACCTACAGTACACCTTACAGTTGGGAACCTCATCAAGATGGTTCCTCCTGCATTGCCCCTCCAAGCTGCTGGCCTACTTCATGTCGGGGGAGATCCTGCTTTACATCCAGTCAGCAGCCCCTGCACTTCTGGGATCAGCTTTTTTATGCTGCTGCTTAGAGTTTTCAGTGCTGTTGCTCATCACACTGGGGAGAGAACAATCCTCCCCTGACCTGTGTTCCAATCATCCGCTTTACTGTGTGTTTTACGCAGACAGAGGCAATGATTTTAATGTCCCAGTGAACAAGCTGTCAGGATGCATCAGCCTCAAAGGGCAGGCTTCTGCAATGGCTTCTCCTCCCAGGCACTGCCCAGGCAAGGAAAACCAATTCCATCTCTACACACATACATACACACACGCCATGCATGTACCACTGGTGCCCATTACCATTATTTTCCAGCCTTTTAACAAAACACCCTTCAAAAACCCCTTGCTCATGAGGGGCAGGTGATGAATCCAAGGTGGGGGGGCCATAGGTGAGCCACTGCTTGGATGGCATGGCCACTGGGCATGCAGAGCGGGCAGCCCTGTGGGCAGGAGCCAGTGTGATGTGATAGGACCTGAGTGGTCTGAAGCCATCAAGAGTCTCGGCAGAGATGAGCTGAGAAAAGCCATGAGCAGAGCTGACATCTGCCCCCTGGGTGGATACCTAATGAGTGGAGACATTGTTCATTTGGGGAGATGAGGTAAAGTTAAAAGATTTCCGAGCTGACACCTGGCAGCCTCCATCAGTATTCCTGGTGAAACAGCAAGGGAAGGAGAACAGAGAGAGGGGGCCAAAACTAGCCCCCCTCAGGCTCTGCAGCTGTGGGTAAGTGGGATAGGGATGGTTTTGGCATCTCAGCATCTCATCTCTGCTGCCTGGAGCTCCCCTCTATATGATTTTCTGCCACGTTAGAAGAGAAGCTGGTGCTTTCTGAGAGCTGCCCTACTGGAAGCATCCCCAGGGGGATTCCGGTATAGTTCCATACAGCCCCATGCCTGCCAAAAATGTAGTAGCTTAGTACATTCATGGGTCCAGCAGCACGTTACACCTGTTCTTGCCTGATATCTGGGCATAGACAAAGGCTCCCCTGTCCCATGGTCCGCAGAGCCTGGGAGCAGAATGGCACTTGGCAAAGCTCTGGCCCCCAGCATCACCCAGCAACTCCCCTGTGGCATTTCCACAAACCTAGTTCAGTCAGTCCCTATAAACCCAGAGTCTGTAAGCCCACTTGTCATCAGCTTTTCCCTAAGTCACCTCAAGCCTCTTTGTTACCTTCAAACAGCACCTGGTGATGAGACGGGAGGGACAGTGCAGGGAACGAGAGAGCTCTGCATCACCTCTATTACCTCCTGTGTTTCCCCTCCATAAAACCTGTCTCTAAAATTGCTTGTGAGCTGGCAAACCTCCTCCCATTTACCCCCATAGCCCTGTCAGGCATGTCATGGGTTCACCTGGGAAAGCCTGCATCAAGATGCTTTCCTCCCCACCTGCCTACCTTTGGGAAACAAAGGCCAAGGAGGTTTTACAAGGCAATCTTCTCCTTGGGATCATCCTAGGTGGAAGGAGAGCATCCTCCTTCCACCAACATCCAGCCAACAATAGCTTAAAAAACTTGCCATTGCTCCACACAATCTTCATCAGCTCCAATGACGTACACTCTCAGATTTAAACCACATCACAAATGGGATTTCCACCCATATAGCTCTGGCGTTTTTTGCTCCTTTCTGACACATATAGCCAGAAATGCCCAATCTGGGGTCAAATCCACAGCTGGCTTTGCCTGGGATGCTCAGGCGTGGGGACAGCAGTTGGACTCTGGTCCCTCCTCCCCAGCACCAGCTGACCTGCTGGGCTTGAGCAGATGGAAGCGACTGCAAATCCCCCAGTAAGCCAGGGAAGGGGACTAATCTCCCAGAGGACAAATCAGTTGGTGAGGAGGTGAAGCTCAGTGTTTTGTCTTTTCCTCCTTCTGACAAACACCAGCAGCATCCAGCATGTCCAGAAGGAGCCCAGCTTCCCCTAGAATGGAGAAGGCAGAGCCAGGGGTTTAGGTACCCAGCGGAGTACGGGTTTTGGGACAAGCAGACATTTTATTTAGGTCACAGCAAGCTAAGTGCCCTACCCAAGGAGACACAGCGGCTAGTTCTTTGCGGGGAAAATAACATCTGGTGCATTTTTAAAACTTCCAGAGTGCTTGGCAACCCCAAAGGCTGAGGTTTTGCTGCACATGAGAAGTCCTTGGTGGTCTTAGGAAGCCTTAGGAGCAGTCACTGGGATGAGACAGACCATCTGCAGTGGAATCCTTGGTCCTTCCTTGCCTTTGGGGAACGATGGGGATTAGGTCAATTGGAGTGGGCTAGTTTAGGTCATTGGGATGGGACCAAATGTGCTCTCTCCAAAACCTTAACATCACTAAAAGGATTAGTGGTGATGTCATGTGCCGATGTCAGAGCATTCAAACCAGAGCCAAACCCTAGCAGAAGATGCCACCAGCAGCTGCCCAGGACATCACCCATTGCTAAGCCCACCCGATGCCTTTCAGAATAATGTTTCTGCCCAGAAGACCTCAGAGCAGAAGTCAGTCCACAACCTGATCCTATTCCTGGGGCTGTTTCCAACTAGCCAGCCCTCCAGCCCCACCCCAACCCCCTCCCCCGGTTCATTTTCCTTCTGCTTCAGAGGCAATCAAAAGCAAGGAGGTCAGCACATTTGGTGCCATCCTCTGTTTCCATGTGTTGTTCTTTTCCCTTCCATCCTTTCTTTACCATTGCCCCTCTTCCCTTGCTTAAGGGCTGGCTAAACTACTCCTGCATGCTTGCAAGGAAGAAATGTCTCGCCAGATATTGTCAGCTCTACTCACAAAACTCTGGGGTATTTTCTAGCCACAGAAGGGAGAGCTGTCATCGACAAGCATGTTAGCTCTCATAAGTGCTTGAAAGGAGGAACCTGCAACCTAGAGCAAGGACAGAGACTGTACAGACTGAGATGCATGGCATCTGGGCATGGTTTGCACCCTGCTCCCCTGATGGAGGAGTGCGGATGGCCAGCAGAGCCTGGTGAAGTCCCAGCCAAGGCGTAACACAACAAACCAGCCATAAGGAGACAAGGGGCTTGCCGGGCCTGTCCTGGGCACATCAGCTGTCTGGCTGCTGAACAGCCTGCAGTAAAACATCCTGACCACGTTCTTGGCAGTGGGGTCCCCTTGCCCCAGTGGCAGTCACTGATCCTGGGCATCCCCAAGGCATTCTCCTTCCCTGACACAAAGCAGCCAACATAGCCAGACTGGGAGGATGTTCCCCAATGCTATGAGATGTCAGAAACATATGGATTTTATATGGATTTTGCCCTCTAGCTTTGGGCTTTGCAGATTCTCAAGATTCCTGAGGTGCATTTCATGGAGCGGCCATGGGCAACCACATCACAGTGGAGAGGGCAGCCTGCCCTGCCTCATCATGGGGAACGACTTCATTTTACAGACACCCTGGGGTCTCCTCTCTAGAGCTCCACAAAACATTGCCTTCGTATTATCAGTAATATAAAAGTCTTTAAATAGTGAATCATTTCCATATTTGAAGGAAGGCCAGAGACACAGAGGAAATCAGGCTGTGAGCTTCTCGAGGTCTCTGGTCCAGCTCTTGTCTCAAGAAAGGTCACTCCAGAGCCAGATTAGGCTGCCTGGCATGAAATAATTTCACCCTGAAACCTCAAATTTTTTTCAAAGCCCTCTGTTTCCTGTCTGCACACCTCAAGGGGCTCTCCTAGGGGACTTCCCAAAACACACAAAAGGGAGGTTTGCTTCAGGCACTGGAAACTTGACCCATCCACTGCCATTGCCAAAAGTCCTCATTCTTATCATTTCAGGAGCACAATGGGCAGTGGGGACCTCATCATAGATCATCCAGCTTCCTCACATCACTTGGGTAAGAGCGTATGTAGCTGCCACACACCATCCCTCAGCAGCACAGAGCTGGTCTGGCCTGGCCTTGCGACCAGCTGGCATGACTTGTGCTGGGCAGGGCACAAGACAGCATCATGCATGGAGTCCCCTGGGTAGCCACGGACCTGCAGAGTGGTTGTTTCTACCTCCTTACCATCAGGGCCGATCCCCTGTGCAGCGTGACTCGGAGGCACATCTGGCAGTGTAGGAAGGTGACAGTGCAGCCTGTTGGGTGACTCTCTTGCCCTGCAGACAAAATGTACAAGATTCAGGTTGTGCTGGGGTGAAAGCATCCTCCAAACAACATGCCCCAATGCAATGCAAGGCACTTAGGTGCCCCCGCAGCAAGCCCCCCAAAATCCTCGTAAGGGTGTTGAAGCAAAGGTGTCACAACAGGAGGTGTGTAACCATCATGGAAGGGGACCTGGGGGGCAGGGCTCACAGCATGGTGTGTTTGCGTAAGGGGAAATGTTTCAGGATTTCAGGGTTTCAAGGTAGAAACCCACAGCAGCACCCCCAGCCCCATGCCAGCTGTGGGTCAGTATGTCTGTGAGTCCTGTGTCCATGCAATGTTCACTATGAACACTTTGGGGGTAGTGCCAAACCATGCAAGGAGCAAAGATACACCTCATGGATCAGAACTCCCTCCACAAGCAGCAGCTCAGCTACTAATGTCAGGAATAAGCAGAGCATTTGCTAATTCACTTGCAGCAGCATGTCACCTCTGTCTCCCAAATGCATGCTTAAGTTACTATCATTTAGCGGCTTTTAAGAAAAGACCTTGCTCCTTTCCCACCCCAAGCTGAGCACAGACAGGCTGTGCTGGTTATGCATGCCATCCCTGCCACAGCAGGTCCCCATCCCGAGGACACCCACACAGGCACTTCAGCATCACCCAGCACCCATTCCAGAGATGCCATCACTCCCATTCCCTAAGGACAATATGGCCCATGCAGTGCTGGGAAGCAGCACTAGAGCCAGCAGACTGGGGTGCTCCAGGGCACTTGTATTTTCAGGAAACCATCACCTTGGACTGTGAAAGTCTGGACAAGAGGGTTTACTCCTTGGTGGCAAGGATGCATGAGTCATCCTCCAGCATTGCCCTTGAAAAACAGCCAAAAAAGCTTTTACTCAAAGCAGTCAGCAATAGGTTACCAGATTTGGAGCTCCAGAATTAACCCCTTCCTGGGACAGTCCAGGTGGTTTCCCTTGCCTGTCGACCCTCCTTCTCCTCCAGTTGATGCTGGGTTTCCCCTATAATGTGCATCCACCAAACTTTGCGGGCACAGCACCAATGCTCCTCTGAGGTCAGGGGGAGGCTATGCCAAGAGACCCTGGTGACAGGCTGCTGCTGAACCAAAGGGAAACACATTCTCCCCAGTTGGGCAATGGCATTTCTCTTCTGCGTGTCTCATCACACAAAGCCTGCCCAGCAAACAGGCCAGAATTCGGGATTCAGCAAAGGGAAGAAGCAACTGAAAAAATAAGGTCAAAAATTTGAAGTGCTTTGTTTCGCCATTTTCAGAGGAAAAATTTTGACTTTTGCACTCCTGAGTGCTAGCTTCATTTAGTGAATTGCTGACTATCCCTAGCTCCTGTAAAGGTCTCCCCATCAATAGGGTGTGCTGAGTCTCCATGGACTTTCCCAAAATGGGGGAACCTGGCTGCAGGAAAAACCCATATTCCCTCCTCGACAGAAACCGGCCTTTTGGGGACACTCAAAGGAGGGACCTACTGTCTTTACGATTTCCCCACAAAGAATCAGAGAGGTGCTAACACCCAGCTTACTTTCCAACCTGATGAAAAGTGGACATATTTCCACATTGCTGCACTGGGATGGGGCAGGAAGATGCAGGATGTCCCCATCGCTGCCCCAGGTATCACTGCCCCAAGGGTGGGAGCAAAGGGCCCACCAAGGGGACATGAACACTGTCCCTCAGGCTAACACACATCTCTAGCATCTCAGAAGCCTCTGTGAAGGGGAGAACAGCTGATGGGTGCTGCATGGGATGCCAGTCACATCTTAGCACCGCTAATTCACCTACCCACTTAGCAGGGCGAAGAAGCAGAGATTCCAGCAGAGCGCCGAAGCTAAGAGGAAATGCTGCCAGCAGCTGCCTGAACCATGCTCCCTTCCCACCTGACTCCAGCAGGTCCAGAGCAGGGCACTGCCAGCAGACCTGCAGCAGTCGGGGCTGCAGATCTTGGGACATTTGTTCCCTCTCCTCAGACTCTGTCTGGTAGGAGGAGGAACATGCAGAAGTGGTTGCAGCACCCCAGCCTCACCATGCAGGCATGCAAATCATCTGGGTGGGAGCCAGCTCCAGCCCCAGCCCCAAAACAACGCCACACACTCCTGGGGCCTTTGCAAAGAGAATGGAAAGAAGCCAGGGGCTAGTACGCAACTAACCTGGGCTGGAACCTCCCACTGCAACCCCAGGGACCCAGAGCTCAGGCTGCACAGGGGTTAAGCATTGCTCAACCTACCCCAGCAGAGTCTGGGAGTGGTTTTGGCACCTGTATGGGCCTCCCCTATATTTCATGGCAGAGCTACACCTCCTTGGCCATCATTTAAAGCAAGTTCAGATAGGGGTTTCCCTCTCACATTCACTCAAAGGCTGCTGTGGATGTGATCCTAGAAAGCATGGTCACAGAATTTTTGGGTGCCACCTTCACTTCCCACAAGGCTCTCTATCCCCAGGCTGCTTGCTTACAGCTAGAGATGGTTGGCACTAGGTGCTGCTATCCATGCCCTCCACCCTCAGGGACCATCTCCCAAGCTCCCCCAAGACACAGGCACACAGCAGTGTCTGATGCACCTCCCACCAGGACCACCTTCTCCCTTGTTACCACATCTCTTGGGATGTGCAGACGCTGTCTCCTCTTGCAAGGACAGAGGGTGTGCATGTTCCACAGTTGCAGGACCGGAAAGCCTGGGACACCTGCTCTACCACGCATGGCTACAGCACCCAGCTTCACACCACACACCTGGGATTATGGGAGCCCCTGGGGCATCATGGCCTCAAGATGTCCCATCTGCCCTAGGCTCACCGTGCTGCATGAAGAGGGAGGGTGCCCTGCATTGTGAATCTCTGTGCCATTCCTGGGGGGCCATGCAGCATCCACATTGGAATGGGGATGCTATGAAGTGCAGCAGCTGCCAAAGGATGCAGCACAGGGCTGGGTTGCTGCAAGGAGGGTGGCATGAGCCTCCCTCTCCCCAGGACGGGCCATCAAGGCCTCAGCCAAACCCTTGGGGGTCTTGTTGGAAAGGGCTGGATAATAAACATCACTTGCTGCCCGGAGGTAAATACACAAATAAATCTACCCTTCTTGACCCAGCTTCATGTGGTAGCGGCTAATGGTTTCAGGGGGAAAAGGGAGCACCTCCAGGGTACCCTGTGCTCCCTTGGGGGCACGTACTGATGAACCAGCCCAATTTTAGAGGAAGGACAGAGAAGTCCTGGCTGGGGAAACGGGCTCCCAGTCGATGATTTGCACAACTGTGGTAGAAGTTTGGAGATGTGTGCTCCAGAAACAAGGCCTGGGCCTCTTTCCTCTTCGCCCTCCCACTCCCCCGCACTGATACTGGGGCTGCACCTGCCCCATCTGGGTGCACTGATCAGCTGCTTGGTGGGTGCTTGGCAACCAGCACACCTGGAGCTGGGGCTCAGAAATGACTACTAGACTGACAGCAGGAGGACCCTGCAGGATGATCACAACCAAAAGCCACCCTCTGAAAGCCAGCAGCCAGGGCTCACCTGCACAGCATCCCTGTCATCAGTCCCCACATGCACCTCTCCCTGCAGCAGCAGCAGACAGGGGGCTTGGCAAGTCACCTCCCTTGGCAATCCTCCTCCGTGGTCTGGGGCCACGGGGATAGCACTTTGGGTCTTGTTTTGGCAGAGGCCAGCCCTTGTCGAGTCAAGCAGCATTGCGGGCTGGGAGTCAGGGACAGAAAAGTCTCAGCAGCCTTGCAGAGACACACGCCCCGGGAAGTGGAAGAGCATGGGGCTGAGCCCCTCGGGATAGGGACGGGGGGACCCACTGCTCTGTGGAGCCACCCTGGGTTAGGACGGTGCTCGCCTCCCACTCCCAGGCTGGTTCCCGGAGTGATACCGCACCGGGGCCCCCCTCCTCGTCACGTCACAGGGGCTGTTGTCCTCCTCCCCTCACCGCCACCATTCCCCCCACATCCCACCCGGATCCACGCGTGGGCGACTAGCCTCCTTCTGCCCCAAAGATGGACGCGGCCGGAGCAAGGCGAGGGCAGTGTACGACCGTCCAGTGTGGGGCAGTCCCTCCGGCACCCGCACCGGCGGCTCCGTCCCGCACCCAAACCCGAGTCCGCCCCCGCCCAGAAAACAACGCCCCAACGAAGGCAAGCTCCTACCTGCCCCCGGACGGACGGAGAGACGGACTGTACAGAGCGGGGAGGGCTCGGTCAGGGGCAGGCAGGGCCGGGCAGGAAGAGAGGAGCGGCGGAGTTCGGGGCCGGGAAGGGCGGCGGGACTCGCTCCGAGGGAGGCGCCGCCAGAGCCGNGCCGTTGCGCCGGCGAGGTCCCAGTTACTGCTCCAGCTCCTGCTCCTGCCCCAGCCCGTACCCCTGCCCACACCTCTGCCCCAGACCATGCTCCTACACCTACCGAAAGCCCTGCCCCTGTCCCTTTCCCAGTCCCTGCCCTTCCCGTGTCCCTGCCCTTGTCTGCCCCAGCCACTGCCCATTTCCCAGCCCGGGTCCCTGCCAGGCCCAGCTCCTGCCTCGCCCCAGCCCCTTCCCTGCCCCAGCTCAAGACTATGTTCATATTCCTGACCCTGCTCTTCTTCCCGCCCCTACCCCAGCCCCATCCATTGTGCTGAACCCAAGTCCCAGCCTCAACTCCAAACCCCAGCAGCCGGGCACCAGGGATGCCAGCTCTTGGGCCTGAGGGGTTGACCCCTCTACATGAGCCATCTGGCAAGAGGCTGGGGTGCCCTGTGCTGCCAGCACTCTGCTCTCTGCACAAATGCCTCTGCCAGCCTGGTCCTTGCACCCCTGGGTACTACCCTAGGCTGGGTGGAGTGCAGCCAGTGACTAGGGCTGGTAGTGTCAGTGTGACTATGCCAGGGGATGCACACTGGAGTGGGTGGCTGGGGGTTCCCACTGACATTGCTCATGGTTGACACTGCTCAGGGTCACTAAGGCCCCCTAGTGCTCCCAGGGTGCTGGCATTGCCTGGGTGCACAGCATCACCCAGACCCATGCTCTTGGCTGCTCCTGTACCCAGGTCCTGCTGAATATAAGGAAGGGACATAGCCATGCCACCATCCTGGCAAACAGGGGATGGGGAGACAGGTCCTACCAAGGACTGTGCCCCTGCCCGGGGTAGGTACATAGTGGGCACAGGGAGTCTGTGGACATGTCTGTGTGGTCTTGGCATGCTCCCCAGGACCAGCCCCTGCCTGGGAGGAGACATGAGCCTGCTCTCCTGCAGCACCAAAGCTGTCCTGGTGTCCTGATTTCCTCCCCGGAGAGGAAACTGCTTTGGGAAATAAACGCACTATCATTAAATAAAGGACCTAGCACATTCCTCACCTAAATAACACATCCTGGCTTTATCTGTTTGGCTGAGAAAAGGAGGAGAAAAATCCAAGTGAAATAAAGCTCGTCCAGCTCCACAGGGTGATTTGGTGATGAGCATTTTTGCCTGGGTATTGGGAAGCTCAATGGGACAGGAGGCCTCTGGGTGGGAAGACCTCAGGCTGGGATGCAGCTGCCTGGACCCCTCGTATCCCTGTGTGTGGTGTGTTTCTGGGGGGTGTCACAATTCCCAGACATCTGGAATCCCACTGCTGCACTTCCAGGCAGGAACATCTAAATATTTCAGCAGAGTAGCTGAGCTCTGTCAGGTTGCATTTACGTCTGGCAGGCTAAGTGCTGGGAGAAGAGGAGGAAAGCAAGGAGAGAAGATGCTCTCAGAACATGCGTCATCTCACGGGAGATGAGAACAGCAGCTGCAGGGCCTGATCCTCGAGGGTCTCCACCTCCACTTAATTTCCCTGCTCTTGCCTCCAGGACAGGTGCAGTGCTGTGGTTCAGCCCTCATTGTCTTAATGGCCAGGTCTCACCCCAAAAGCACATCTCAAGGGGCTGCTGTCAGGCTGTGCTTGGGGGAATAGGGACTTTGGCAATTTTATTATAAGCCCAGCAGGCAGCAGCACATCCAGGACCCTCTTGGATGTTATAGCTTGGGCTATAACAAATTCTAACCTCATCTCACCCCCCTTATGAAAAATGAGGGCTAGAAATAAATCTAAGCGGCTATGGGCAACGGGGAGCGGACCGAGGAGGCGTTAAATCAGCGGGACGAGGCAAGGCGGTGGGCAGAATCTTTTCGGGGATGCTGCCGAGTCAGTCCGGCGGGATGCTCGGCCCCGCAGTCCAGAGACCACGGCAGCCCTGCGGAGGAGCGGATCCTGGTGGGGAGCCGGGGAAGGGTATCATCCGCACCGCCGGGAGCTGGGCGGACAGGATGCGGAGGCGGTGTTATCGGGAAGATTTCCCCCCACCTCGACCACGATCACAAGCGCCCCACCATAGCCCTACCCCCGCAACCGTCGAGGTCAAGCTCGAGGAGCTCCTCCTCCTCTTCCTCTGCCTCCTCCTCCCCTTCCTCCTTCTCGCTGTACTGTGGGACTTGTAGTCCCCCCGCCGCCTCGCACATGGGGCACGACTACATTTCCCGAGGGCCCCACAACCCCTCCTCCTCCTCCTCTCCTCCTCCTTCTCGCCCTCCTTCTCGCCTTGCTGCGGCTCCGGTGGCTGTGGGGCCTCGGGGGGCCCCGGGACCCCACCACCACTGCGCTTGGGCTGGTGCAGCCCTTCGCCCCCATGCCTGCGGCTTCCCAGGTACGGCCCGGGCTGCGGGGGTACGGGGTGCTGGGGTTCCCTCGGTGCTGGGGTGCCAGGGGTATCTGGGGTACCAGCGATGTGGGGTGTCCTCAGGGTACGCAGGGTGCGCTGTCTCAGGGTGAGCTGGTGCCGCGCACACCCCCACCCACCCCCCCCATCTGAAGAAGCCACCCATCCCTTGGGTGCTGGGAGCGGAGGCGGGGAGGCAGAGAGGTGCCCGCACAGTGGTCGAGGGTGTATTTTGGGGAGCTTCCCCTGCCTTGTTTTGGGAAGGTGCCCCAGGCATTTGCGCATCCCCATACCCTGCCGGCTGAGCAGCTCTTCACAAAACGCATGGTGCTTCAGCGGTGTTGCTTCTGTGCCGCCAATGTGCACCTCGGGGGAGAGCATCCCTCGACCCCGAGGTTGTCCCATCTGGACTGTGGTGGCTGTGGCTCCACTGGGAGCGGTGCCTGAGTTCAGCTGCCTGCATTGCTTGTGGCCTTGGGTTGACAATCACTTAGAATGACAGCAATCCATTGTCGGTCATGCTGCGATAACCTGGTGATAAACAGGTTCACACAGTAATAACCGCCCATGCTCTGCTCCCTCTCCTCTGCTTTGCTTGCACCAGGGCAGAGAGTGATGACAGCACTGAGCTGGGAGCATCCCTTGGGACTTATGCCCTGAGCAGCAGCAGCTCAGTGGATGGTCTGGAGAGGTGGAGCTGGATTTGGCCAGATAGGTTCAGGGCTGGAGTCCCTGACTGCATATGCCAGGCATTGAGGCAGTGGCATGGAGCTGCATCCTGGATTTCATGCAGATGGCTTCTTTTTGGCCAGGTATGAACACACATGGGATGGACATGGAAAGGAAATGGGGTGCATCTGCTTTCAAGAGAGGTTTTGAGTGGAGGGTGGAAAACAGCCCATCAGATGTCCCAAAGCATGTGGCAGGGGGCTGCCCCACATTGAATGGCTGCTGGAGGTGATGATCACTCACATCTTCAGCCCAGCTCAGGGATGAGCAGGTGATGGGGCATAGTCCAGGCAGTAATGTCTGGCAGGGTCCCCAGGTGGGCATGGCACAGCATGGGGCTGGGGGTGTGTTCAGCAGAGTTTAGTCCCTGCTCCTTCCTACGTGCCCTTCCTGGCACAGCTGGGGGGACTGCAGTGCTCCATCCAGCACCCAAAGTGGCACCAGCTCTGGGCGATAGCTGACTGGCAGTAAGCGAGAACCGGAATCCCCGCCCTGCTTCCTGGGGACCTATTTATGCAGTAGGGGCTGTTTGCCCAGTTGTGATCTCCAGGATGTGCATATTTTGGTGTTACTCAAGCACTAGTGCTGAAATTCCATGGGAATGCTGCTGGAATGGTGACTCCTCACTGGGGTGAATGAGCACCCCACTTGTTGCTGCAACTTCTGGTTTTGATCATGACTGGCTTTCCCATGCGAGCACCATCTTTTTTCTTATTTATTAGTTCTGTGTGTTATCCAGGCTGGCCACGCAGGATGGCAGTGAAGGGCATGGACTGGGGCCATGGACTTAGTTTTTAATGACTGTGATTAGTTGTTCTGCAATTAGCAGGGTAATTGGGTTTCTAGACCTTGCTCCTTTGGTGTGGATTGGCATATGTGGATTTTTATGGCTTGAAAAGTGCTGTTGCTGACTTGTTGTGTAAATGGGGAGCACTGGGATGATGCCCAGGCCGTGCCTTGTCCTTTCCCTGCCTTCATCCTGTGACTGCTAATCAGGCTTCCCCAGCGCTGCCAGCTTTCCAGTGACCAAACCTCATGGTCTGAGTATTTAATCCCCCTCTGGACTGTGAACCTTGTGGCATTATTGCATTCTTCCCAGTCAGGGTGATGTTACCCGAGCGTTGTGTCCCATCAGGGTGGAGGAGAGGTGAGGGCAGCCACTTGCCTGCAGGTCAGCTAAAGTCCCACCAACCGTCCAGTTAATCTATAACATGGGCAGCCCTGTGCCCAGTGTGCACATTAACTCACTGTCACAACCAGTACAGTCCCCATGGCCACTGCCGCTTCTCTCCAGAGCATCTGTGGTGCAGGGTGTCTGCATCTCTCTGCCTTTGGGTCTGCAGCAGAGCAACTTGGCTCAGAGAAAAGCTTTGTTTTGGGGAGGGAGTAAAATCCCACTGATTCTTAATAGGAAGAAAAAAGGAGCCAAGGATACCCCAATACAGAGGCAGGCTGCTGGCTTTATGGGGGATCTATGCATCCAGGCCCTTTTATATCAGATTTACAAATTCCATCTGAGGTGCCCCCTCCCCCCCCGCCCCCGAGTTTTGCACAGTGAGACATGTGGCTGCTTTTCTTCTTGCAAGAACACCTCCTGGGGAGCAGGTAGCGGTATTTATTTGCCTTGTGATTATGGAGGAATTTGAGACGGTGCCAAATGTTGCTTTCTCCCCAGAAACTTCAGCGACGTGGCTTTCAATGCGTTGGAGAGTGCCTGCGACCAGAGAGGGGCTGCCTGGCCCAGAAAAGCCTGTCTAGCTGACAGTCCCTGGGACACCACTGCTGTCCTACTGCAGAGCTGGTGGAGCCATGTCCAAGAAGGATGATGATGGCAAAAAGCCAGTATCGGAGATGGCACTGGACCAGCGCTGGAGACTACAAGTCTTCTACCTCTGCTTCTACGGTTTCATGACACAGATTCGGCCTGGGGAGAGCTTCATCACCCCATATCTCCTGGGAGCTGACAAGAACTTCACACAGGCAGAGGTGAGCTACGAGTAGCCTGTCCTCCCCTGGGGTCACCCTTCCAGCCGCGGTCACCACCCTGGGGCTGGCTGGAGCATTGTGTCACTGCCCTGGGGTATGGAAGTGTGCAGTGATATGTGGTGGTGCTTTTTGGGTGGGGGCATAAGGTGGTGTGTGTTTATCCAGCAGCATGTCCCTTACCCACTGGGCTGCAAGGTCACCCTGTCCATTCAGTCCCATGCTCCTTGTGCTCAGGCTGAAAACCACTTTTGGGGGGTGATGTCTGACCCCTGCCTGCCTGGGTTGTCGGTGGGATGGCAGGGGTTGCTGGGCTGGGAGAAGCCCTGTCCCGTTTCACTAGGGAGACCCTCCCATGCTGGTGCAGTGCACAGTGGAGGGAACAGGGGTTGTCACTGCTGGGCTGCTGGCAACGATAGGGTTAGATGAGGAGGGGTCACGTGTTGTTTCCTCCAACCATGGGACACTGGCTCAGGTCCTAGCAGGCTGCTGTGTTCGTGGGAATGCTGTGTTCCCAGCACAGGAGGGAAGCCGGGTCTCAGCCAGGCCCCCACTGGAGCACGCTGCTGGCCACATTCCTTCCCCAGGAGGTGCTACCATGGGGGTCAGCAGCTGGTCAGCAGTCAGCTGCACTCCTCTCAGCCAGGAGAATCTCCCAGGGACGTGTCCAGTGCTCAGCCCCTCCTTGCACACACGGCAGGTGACCAACGTGATCACGCCAGTGCTGACGTACTCCTACATGGCCGTTCTGGTGCCCATCTTCCTGCTGACAGACTACCTGCGCTACAAGCCAGTGCTGGTGCTGCAGAGCCTCAGCCACATCTCCATCTGGCTGCTGCTGGTGTTTGGCACCTCTGTCCTGGCCATGCAGCTGATGGAGTTCTTCTACGGCATCACCATGGCCGCCCGCATTGCCTACTCCTCCTACATTTTTTCCCTCGTTGCCCCGTCTCGTTACCAGCGTATGGCCAGCTACTCCCGCTCCGCTGTCCTCCTGGGTGTGTTCACTAGCTCAGTGCTGGGCCAACTCTGCGTCACCTTGGGTGGCATCCCCTTCCCCACCCTCAACTACATCTCGTTGGGCTTTGTCAGCTTTGGCCTTGTTCTTACCCTCTTCCTTGAGCGGCCCCAGCGCAGCCTCTTCTTCAACCGTACTGAGGGGGCTGGTGATGAGGCTGTGCCTGCTGAGTTGGACAAGATGGCTGAGGGAGACAAGAGTCAGGGGATACAGGGCTGGCAGGAGTCGGTGCTGTGCCGTATGCTGCGGGAGTTGGGAGCATTGGCTGGGCAACCCCAGCTCCGGCTCTGGTCCTTGTGGTGGGTCTTCAACTCAGCTGGTTACTATCTGATGCTGTACTATGCGCACATCCTCTGGAATGAGATCTCCCCCACCACAGACAAACGCCAGGTGTACAACGGAGGAGTGGACGCCGCCTCCACGCTGCTGGGTATGTTGCCCTGGGCTGGGGACATTTGGGATACAGAGAAACACCCCTGTTCCACTGAATCCCTGGGACTGGTGGTCCTTGTGGTGTTTTGGGGGATGTAGGGGGTGGTATGGCAATGGTGATGAGTTGAGCATCACTAGATGACTTAAGTGTGAATTGGCTGGGGGATGCAAGGTGGTCCCATGCTGGTGAAGTGCTCACAGCATCCTTATCCCCTCCTCAGGAGCCGGAGCCTCTTTCGCTGCTGGCTATGTGAAGATCCGGTGGACACTGTGGTCAGAGCTGGTGATTGGGGTGGTGACAGCTTTCCAGGCAGGGCTGCTTCTGCTCATGAGCACCACCAGCAACATCTGGCTGTGCTACATCGCCTATGTCCTCTTCCGCGGCTCTTACCAGTTCCTGGTGCCCATTGCCATGTGCGTGGTACCCCATGGGACCTTCTCCCACCCCAGCAGCTGGGCTGACACCAGGGGCTCACTGGTTCCCTGTTTTTCCCAGTTTCCAGATTGCTACCTCCCTCTCCAAAGAACTCTGCGCACTGGTCTTCGGGGTCAACACCTTCTTTGCGACCGTGCTGAAGACCATCATCACAATCATTGTGGCTGATAATAGGGTCCTGGGCTTGTCTGTTCATCCCCAGGTAGGATGAGGGGCACCTAGGATGGAGGTCCCCTAATGGTGTGGGATGAAGTGGGGTGGGGGCAGGGGCTGCAAGCATTGCTCTCTCCCCTTCTCTCTTGCAGTTTTATGTGTATTTTGGCTACTTCACATTGCTGGCAGTGGTCTACCTGCTGGCGGCCATCTGTGTGGGCATCCAGCACAGTCGCCGAAAGCAGCCAGCAGAGCTGGCCCTTGCCAAGGAGCCATGCCAGCTCCCTGATGAGGTGCCAGTACAGGAGAAGAGCCTGGAGGCAGGTGCTATGTGAGCTTAAGCACCTTCACCATTGCCACCATGGGGAGCCTCCGCTCCATAAGTGAGCATCACTTTCACCATGTGCTTTGTCTCCTGTCCTGCTGGTGGTTCTTGGCACTAGCCTGTTGAGGGCATATCCCTTGGGAGCCATTTTCTGCTTCATGAGGGCAGAGGCTGTTTCCCTGGCTCCTAGCCACACACACCAGAGCAAGGGCAAAGTGCCCAAAACTGCCACCGCTGGGTACCACGCAGGGATATGGATGGAGCCGAGGTGGTCTCCTGGCTACCAGCTCCCCATCATCATGCAGAGCCAGGCTACAACAGCGTAATGTTTTTTTTTATTCAGTGCCTTTAGAAAATGATTTATAGGACACAACTGACAAAAAAAAATATAAAGATCCACAGGTTTGAATTTGCATTAATTACACAAAATACAGTAGACTGTAAGAAATAGACTGTGTGACTTGCACAGCTTTTATGGTAATAATTTCCATACAATAATAAAAAGCTAGTTACAGATTTATCTTTTTCTTTCACTTTTTTTTTAGCACCTTGTATTTGTCCACACCAATTCAATGCAGCTTTGCTATGCCTTGGCCCTTAGAGCGTAGCAAAGGTAGCATGGCGGGGGTGGTGGTGGGGGGGTGTGTGATGGCGGTGTCTGCCCTCGATACCACATGTGCTCAACACACACGTAAACACATAGGCCCATATTCAGGTCACCCCATCGCACTAGTCCCCATGCTGGCCTGGCTGTGGCTGTGCCCAGGATGAGGGGCACAGCAGGAATTGGGGGCACCAAACCTCCCTCTTGGCCAAGGCTTATGAGCTGCTGGCCAGGGGTATGGAGGTGAGGATGATGGAGGGTTGGGTAGGATGGTCCTTACCTTGGGAGGACAGAGACCATGTAGGGAGAGCCCTGGCACTGCCATGGGACAGTCCCTTGCTTTGGTGGGATGCCAGACTTTCAGCTGGAGAAGACTCCGTGGTCCCAGCAGCATGGATTTAGGTCTGACCCCAAGCTTCCTGCAAGGACAGTGCGGGGCTGAGAAGTAAAGAGGTCAGAGAAATCCCTGCAGGCTTTCTGTGAGGGCAAACCACATGGCAGTGCTGAAATCTCCCTGCTGAGCATCCTCCTGCCCAGCCACCCTGAAAAGAGCATCTGATTAGGTGGTGGACACAAGATGAAGTGGTTAAATATTAGGGATTAGAAATGAAATGGAGCAAGAGGAGGAGGAAGGCAGCAGCCCATGGCTGCCCTGCCCCAGGTGGGATGTGAGCTTCTGCTGACCCAAGGCAGGGGAAATGGTGATACTCTTTGGCTTCAGGTCTGTGGGAAAATTCTGAGGCAAGAGCAGGAGATGGAGGGGCTGAGGACCACGGGAGTGCTGGGGTGCAGGCTGGCCTGACCCTCCCCAGGGAGGTTTGGGCTTCCCAGGGGATGAGGGGGAGGTGTCACTTCTTGGCAGCAGTCATGAAGCTGTTCTCAATGCAGAGGACAATGAAGGTGTGCTGGCAGCTGCTGGCCACCTGCTCCAGCAACTTGCCAGAGCCCAGTGAGGAAGCTTGGCCTGTGGCAGCATGCTCTTCTGTCCGCCATGTCTCACAGTAGCTCTCAGGCAAGCGCCGGCCTTTGGCATCTGAGCCATGCCAAATCTTCTTCTCTGGCCTGGAAAGGAGAAAGGTGGGGGGCTATTGCTGTCCCTAACACAGTCAAGACTCCCATCCCCCCCTCTTTCCCCATCATTTGATCCCACACTCACCATTCTGCATCCTGCAGGACATCCCGGCCGTTGAAGGAGAGGATGCGGGTGCCAGCTCGCAGTGGGGCTTCACTGCCCGTAAAAAGGGCTTCCCAGTTACTGAAAAGCACTTCATCCTGGTGTGAGGATGGAAAAAGGGGGGAAGTGTCAGCCCTGCATGCATCCTGAGAGTATCACAGGAGCTCTGAGCCCTGGCAGCCCCTGGGACAGGGTTGCTCTGTGGTCACTACTGTGCACATGGATGGGGGGAGCTTTGTGGGATGCTTTGCATCTCTTGGAGCTTGCAGGATCTTGGGAAGGGGACACATATGCATATACCCGGAGGTTGACGATGGGCACGGCGGCGCGGTCAGCCCTGCGCACAATGCTGTACAGGTCCTGCAGGCGGGAGGAGAGGAAGGCGCGGAAGGTGCCAGCCAGCCCAACCTGCCGGGCTTGCTGGAAGCACTGGAAGTCAGCACCCCGGATGCCGCGCATGCTGCCGCTCAGTGGGGCATTCAGGGCCACCAGGTGAAGCTGCCAAGAAGGGACAATGGGTCTTGAGGTACATGGCTTTGGTCACCATCATTACCTCCCCTTGGCTGGCGCACAGCACTCACAGCAGGCTGGAAGTCCTGGTGCACATGGGCGGCCACAGGGGCTGGATCTGGCCGGTGGTGGATGTAGTAGCTGTTGAGGAGCTCATGCTGGTGGTGGAGCAGGGGTTGTTCAGGCAGGCGATGCTGGTTGGCCACCACCTCATCCCTGTGCCAGGGTCGGGCGGTGGGTGGTGGGCTGTGGTTGTGAAGGGGATGCAGGGGTCCACGGGGTTGGAGCGGGGACTGGGCGCCAGCATAGTGAACACTTGGGGGCTTGTCATATACCTCATTGTCCTGGGGAAGGAGAAGACAGGTTGAGGGTTGATGCTGCGCTGGGCAGGGATGGGGCAGGTTGAGGATGGGATAGATGGAGATGGGGAGGTATGGATGAGGACAGGGAGGATGGATGAAGCTGCAGATGGGGGGCAGGGGACAGGTGACTCACCAGAGCCGAGCCGGGAATCAGGGTGTGCTCCTCCAGCTGCAAATACATGGCACATTAGATCCCAGTCACCCCCCACTCTTCTTCTATGTGCAAGGATGAGAGGGACGGCTGAGCATCCCCAAACCATGCCACTGAAACCCCAGTGTGATGCTGCCTGCATCCTCTCAGTGTTGAGCAGTGCAACCCAAGACAGGGTGCCTCCTCTGCTTCCACCCCCTCCACTCACCAGCACCCGTCGGAAGCCCCCGCGCAGGCGGACGTAGAGCTCTTGCCGGTCAGTCAGAAAGATGAGGCCTCCCTCGAGCAACTCGTGGGCAGCACTCAGCATTGCCTGGTAGGTTGGTAGGGCGTGCAGCTGCAAGCACAGCCCGGCAGGCGGCTTAGGGCTCGGATGGCCAGCCCGCCTGCAACCCCTTCCAGAACCCCAACTCACCCCCAAGGACATCCCACTGTTGCCTGGTGGTCCGGGGGGCCCCGGTGGTCCAGGGGGCCCAGGGATGCTGATAACTGGGAGGAAGAAGGGTGAGATGGAGAGGTTTGCAGCATGGGTCACAGGGAGGGATGCAGGGAGTGATGCAGGGGGCAGAGGAACTCACCTTGTCTGTGGGGGCCTGGGAAGGAGGGTTGACCTGGGGGACCAGGAGGGCCAGGGGGGCCTTGCCGCCCCTCATACCCAACACCAGGGGGGCCTTGAGGTCCAGGAGGTCCTGGCGGCCCAACGATACTGTCCCCCTTGGGACCCTAAACAGTGTGAGAGAGCATCCCTGGAGCAAAGCACCTGGGGATGCTGCCCCCATCATGTTCTCCTCATCCCCTGTACCATGGGGTACTCACCGGCAGTCCAGGGTAACCCTGTGGCCCTGGAGGCCCTGGCAGCCCAGAAACACTGGGACCGTAGAGTGGGGTGCTGCCTGGCTCACCCTTCTCCCCCTTAGGACCTGGCTCCCCTTTGTCACCCTGCAGGATGGAACAGTTTTAGGGTGAGCAGCCAGGGCACAACCCAATACACCAAATCATGTTGGGTGCCAGCCCCGCAAGCTGCAGTTGGTGGACAAAGGGCTTACCTGCAGGCTGGCACCAAAGTGACTCCGGTCGTAGGGGAAATGGCCTGCCGAGAGGGAGAGGAGGGGAGAGGAAAGCCACAATGGGCACAAGCCACCCCCTGCCTGCCTCTTGCCTGCAGGGACTGGTCACTCACCTGGGGGTCCTGGGGCTCCAGCATCACCTTTCTCTCCCTTTTGACCTTGAAACTGGTGGAAACCTGTGGGGTGCAGCAGAAAGATGCCATCTCAGTGCTGCAGCATCTCAGGCTCAGCTCTGACAGAGGGGGTCTCTCCCCCTAGCCCCACCTTGCTGGGGGTCCCTGAACCACCCCAAGGGGGCTGGGAAAGGGACACCCACTTACCAGGGAAAGCTGGTAGCATGGGATGGCCAGAGTCACTGAAGGCCTGCAGAGATGCAAAGGAAGCAGTTGCAGAGACAGCAGCATCCTTGGGGATGCTTGTCTTAATGTGATGCTGATGACAGCCTCATATGCCAGCCCTAGTGAGGATGCCACTGGATCATTCTCTCTATCCCATCCAGCCAGGTAGGGTGCATTGGGAAACCCAGTCACCAGCCCTCAGCATTTCTATCACATCTATCTATCACAGTGACTGAGTTGTTACTCACATTTCTGCTGTCGTAGACTATGCTGCCAGGGGGCCCTGGAGGCCCTGGAGGCCCTGGGGGTCCTGGCGGGCCCTGTAGAAGGAGAGGAGATGTGTTAGGGTCCTGCAAGTCCCTGTGAGGCAACACCAGGGCCATGCCCTGCCCCAGAGGGGCAGCCAGTCCCTGAGAGAGGGAAGCATGTGCCCTTTCCCAAAGGGATTCAGGTCCCCAGGGAGACACTTGGTGTGTGTCCCCGACTCTGCTGGGCCAGCAGCCCTTGGGTGTTGCCTGCAGTGCTCACCCGCAAGCCCAGAATGTTACTGACATCCGCAGGGTCACCCTTCTCACCCTTCAGCCCATTCATGCCAGGACGTCCCTGTGGATAAGCAGCACAGATGAGCCTCACCCCTGTCCCCCTGCTAGCCAAGGTTGACTGGGGTGTCACCTCTTTTGCCCCAGCACCATCCTGCCCCTCAGGGACACAATAGGGTTTTGGGGTTCAGTGAGTGCAAGACATGCGAATGAGGTGGGGAGACAGAGTGGAGGAGACAATGGCTAAGACAAACTGAAAGCGGGTCTTACGGGTCTGCCTGGAAAGCCAATCTCTCCCTTCATCCCAGCTCGTCCTTGGGGACCCTGGAGGGGAGAGAAGACAAGGATGAGGATGCCCAGAGCAGGGGCACCCCTGTCTCCCTCTGCCTTGGATCAGCCTCATCCTTCCCCATGGGATACAAGGAGGATGGTGATAATGACTTACCACGGGTCCCATAAGTCCCTGCAGTCCTGGCTCCCCCTGCAGACAGCAGAGAGGGAAACGGTGTCACCACTGCGACCACCTGGCACCCATCACACAGGGATGTGTCCCTGTTCCCATAGTGCACTCACCTTTTCTCCTTTCACCTGTGCAGTGACCACTGTCCCATCAGGGCTGATGATGACACCAGGGTCCCCCTTCTCCCCCTGCAAGAAAGAAGGAAGCGGAACAGATGGAGGGACCAGGCTCCCCTGCCATGGTGGGGCTGGTGTCATGACCAGGCCCTGGTAGCTTGACAGGATTAGGGACCACCCCACAGGGCAGAGATGGCCTGGACCAGTTACCTTCAACCCTGGGGATCCCTGGGGGCCAGGCGGCCCCTGATCTCCTTTCGGTCCCACTGGGCCCTGCAGGGAGGAGCACAGAGCCTGCATCAGCACTGACCCACCAAAGGCAGACCCCAAGTGCTCCTCCATCATCACCACTGCTGCGGCAAAGCACAGCAGGTCCAGCAGTGAGAGATTTCCTAAAAGTGTGCCCAGAGCTTTCACCAGGGCCATCCCTGTAGTCCCCAGCCCTGCTACTGACTCACCGGGAAGCCAGCACGACCCTGTCTGCCCTGCAGGAAGAAGCAGAGGTATTTGTAAGAGCAATCCCTTCGTTTCCAAGAAACCAGGTGCCCACCTGGCACTGCTGAGGGTTGAATGTGGGTGGCAACTGGGTTCCTACCTCTGGACCAGGCAACGCCACCAAAGACTTCTGGAAAAAGAGACAAAATGGGGTTTTCATCCTGGTCTTTGCTCTGAAGAGGTCAGAGTTCCCAGTCTCCCTCAACCCCTGTGCATTATGGATGCTGGGCGGGCCCCTTTCCCCCTCAGTTTTAGCTCCCTTCAGCTGCACTGAAGTCAGAAGCCATCACTTACATCTTTACTTGAGACAGCAATGACCTGTCCCTGGGGCCCAGGTGGACCAGGGGGCCCAGGCAGCCCCACACCATCTTGGCCTCGCTCACCCTGGAAGATAAAAACCATCAGCCCCAGGGCCACCGCTGGCTGGTCCCCATGCCCAGCCTGCTAGTACCTACCTTCTCACCGGGACTGCCTCTGTCACCTTTGGGTCCCTGGAAGGAGGAGCAGGCAGGGGTGAGCTTCCCACTTAGCAACATGTGTGGCTGGACCCTGGTTCACAAGTGGAGACCCACTCCTGCCTGCAGCTCAGCAAAACCTTTCAGACCCACACCCTCATCCCTCCCACCTGTAGTGTCCAGGCAGCGAGCCTGGGTATGATGCTTTTGGGTGGAGGTGATGGCAAGCAGGATGGCAATCTGATGAGGATTGGGTCCCAAGCACCCTTGGCACACAATGAACCCAGTCCCAAAGCAAGGGAACAGCCTAAGCCATCAGGGAAGGGAAGGATTTTGGCTGCAGGGGGCAGATTTTGGTTGGTGGGGATGGATTGTGGCTGCTGCAAATTGCCCTGCAGTGAGCAAGGGTACTCTCCCTAGAGCAAAGGAGGAGCTTCTGGAAAGTAGGGACTGATGCTCCCACCTGTGGTCCAGGAAAGCCCTCCAGGCCAGGGCGGCCATCCATGCCAGGCACACCAGCATCTCCCTGCAATGAGGAATGGGAAAGGGCAAGATGCAGTACAGAGCATCCTCCCCACAGCCCCAGGCTAAGGAGCACAGGGGTCCTCTCCAGCACTCCATCAACTCCAGAGGTTCACACACAGCCTGACCTGACCTCTTAGCATTCTTACCTTTGGTCCTGGCAAGCCAGGCTGCCCAGGACTGCCAGCCTCCCCCTGCATGGAAAGAAGTGTTAGAGCAGAGCAGGCATCTGTGGCATGCCTGTGGGCATCCTTCAAGGAGCCAGGCTTCTGCAGCAGGCTTCAGCAAAAGGCAAGGAAGGCATTTGAAGGGCTCCTCACCTTCACCCCTGGCAGTCCCGGCACACCCTGCAAGCAACAAGGAGGCCATGAGCAGGGGGTGATGGCAGGAGACACAATGATGGGGGATGCCCCAGGGAGCCCAGGATGGAGTGGAGGGGAAGGAGAGCTACCTGTGATCCTTTCGGTCCAGGTGGTCCAGGGGAGCTGGAAGCAAATGGTAGCCCTGAGCCTTCCATGTCACCCTAGGAAGGAGGGGAGAAGGGGTTGAGCTGCATCTGACCCCTGCTCCAATTTATCCCACTCCCCCACAGGGGTGGTCACTTACAAATCCAGCCTCGTAGCCCATCCCTGGTGGTCCTGGGGGACCAGGAGGGCCTGGCTGCCCTCGGGGTCCAATGGGCCCAGGAAGGCCAGCTAACCCCATTTCTCCTGGGGCTCCTGCTGGTCCTGCTTCTCCCTTGCTGCCCTGAAAAGAGAACAAGAATCATAGAATAGTTTGGGTTGGAAACAATCTTTAAAGGTCATCTAGTCCAACATCCCCTGTCCCCTGCAATGAGCAGAGACATCTTCAACTAGATCAGGTTGCTCAGAGCCGATCTAACCTGACCTGGAATGTTTCCGAGAAAAAAAATGGGACAGACGGGACAAGGCAGGAATGGTCTCTGCCTTGAGTCTGCAAGTGGGAGGCAGTGAATGCCCTCCTGCATCCTGAAACAACCTTTTTGGGCAGGGCATGGATGCTCCTGTCTCCAGAGCAGAGGGGCTTTGCCTGGTCATTGCCCAGTTATGGCATCCCTTGTCCCAGATGTCCTCAAATGGCCCAGCTCTCCATGTAATGTGCATGGTGGCCACCAGAGGCTCGTCTAAAATCATAAATGGGACATTTTTTTTGGCATGCATTGCTGGCTCTAATGTGGCAGCAGGACTCAGTGCATAGAGAGGATGCTCATAGGCACCTTTGTGCTTTGCAAAGTCTCCAAGCAGCAGGATCAGTCCTTATGCCCACTGCCACATCATCTGCCCTCTCAATGTTGGCAACATTAAGAAACCTTAACTCTCGAGGCTCTTGCTGGGGTGGATGGGTCATCCCAAGGTGCATCATAGCCCACAGAGGAGTGGAGGATCATGCACATTGCAGCAAACCCTCACTTCCACACTTGGGAATGCGGGGCAGAAAGAAGCTCAAGCAGGCTGGTTGGGAGAGTGATGTTCAGAAAATGGAGTGTTTTCCAGTGGGGTGTGGGCAAGCAAAAGTCCCAGGAAACCCCTCTTCTGTGTCTCAAAAACACCCTGATCATCTTTCTGTTTGCTTCCTAAGACAGCAGCTCCTGGAGCTAAGACAAGTGACGGTGGCAGGAGCCTGGTGAGGGGTGGTCAGTGACTCCATGCACCCTTGAGCTGCAGCACTGATCTGCTCCAGTAGGAACTCAAATACCAGCATCCTCCTTCCCACTCTGGTGCGAGGTGGCCCACCAAGCAGCACCCTTGCCTCCAGGCTGCATTGCAAATGGGATTTCCTCCCCCCTGCAAGAAACCTGCCACAGACATGGTACCTTAGGTCCCGGTGCACCAGGGAGGCCAAGGTCACCCACATCACCCTAGGGAGGAGAAGGAAGGAGAAGAGAATGTGAAGCTGCCCTGCTCCAGGAAGAGGTTGATGCTGCCCAGCCCAGGGACAGAGAGAGCTGAAACCTCCCAGAGATGTGCCAATGGTGCCAGCTGCTCTGTGGGGGAGCCGTGACGTGGTTCTGGGGGACACAGGACACTCACCTGCTCTCCTTTGGGCCCTGGCTGCCCAGGTGCCCCGTCTCTTCCAGGAGGACCCTGAGGACCCTGCAAGGAGACCAGGATCTGGCTCCAGCATAGGAAAACCCCGTGGGGCTGGTGGGCACTGAGATCACCACCACTACCACTGGGTGCATTTGCAGCTCCGACACTATGGAGTTGCCGAGATGGGTCCCCTTGGCCACTCCATATACTTACCAGTGGCCCTGAGGACCCAGGGATCCCATCCTTGCCCGGCAGCCCTGGCAGTCCCTGCAGGTCTGTGTGGTTCATCCCAAACCGTCCAGGCTCACCTGGCTCACCAGGTGGCCCTGGGGGACCAGGTGGCCCTCGTGGACCCTAGAAGAAAAAGAAAGGACAATGGTTGACCATGTCCTTCCTGCTCCCTCACAACAGGAGGGAACCCACACTCACCCGCAGGCTCTCCAGGTCACCGCCAAAGCCAGAGCCCTCCATGTCGATGAAGGTCTAGGGGAAAAGTGCAAAGGTGTTGTCAGGAACGTATGGCCAGGGTTGGCATGCCCAGTGTTAGGGGGATGCTGCCTGGGGCTGGCAGTAGCATCCCGCTTGTCTGTGACCCCATACCCCGCACTCAAATCCCTGTATCCTGGGGGCACCCACCAGTTTGTCAGGCTTGGATGATGGTCCTGGAGGTCCCGGGGGACCAGGTGGTCCAGGGGGCCCCCTTGGCCCTATGCCTGGGTCACCCTGGCACAGAAGAGAGAGTGCGGTTTGCACGTAGCCCAGCCACTGGTGAGAGGAAGTGGGGCAGCAGCATGTGCCATCCCCCCAGCACTGACACTAGCACTCACCTTCTCCCCCTTCAGACCAGGCTCCCCCGGCATCCCGGGGAAACCCTGGGGGCCCATATCACCCTGCAAAGGAGAATGGTGAGGAGTCAGCAGGTGGTGTGGCAAAAGGGTGACCAGCACCCATCACCACCCCCCACCCCACTTACAGGTTTGCCATCCTCGCCAGGATCACCCTAGGGATGGCAGAGAAGGGAGAAGTCAGCGTGCAGGCAGGCAGGAAAGGAGGCAGGGATAGGGGGAGAGGGGATACCCAAGGGGTGGGACTCACGGGCTCGCCATCCCTGCCTGGGGCTCCATCCTTCCCTGGTGGCCCTGGGGGACCAGTGACCTGCTCCACCACCAAGCCATCAGAATGTTGCGAGAGGGTCCCGGGTGGGCCAGGGTTACCTGGCTCTCCTTTCTGGCCCTTAGAGCCAGGGTAGCCAAATCCAGCACTGCCCTGGGGAGGGAAGGAAAGGAAACAGAGGTGGCACATCACCAATGGTGGCAGCCCAGGCAGGCATGGCTTTGCCCCCACTTCCCCACTGTTGCTCACCTTAACACCCAGTTCTCCTTTCTCTCCCTGCAGGACAGAAACAAAAAGGAGCACGTGTCAAGTGTGGACACCTCAGTGGCATCCTCAATTCCCTTTCTCACCTACCTTTTCACCCTTGACACTGCCCATTCCCACGATGCTGCTGGTCCCTGAGTCCCCTTTCAAGCCACGCTCGCCCTTTTCCCCTTTTTCACCTTTGGGGCCAGTGCCTGCAGGAAGGGAAAAGGGACCTGGCTGGGCTTGCAGAGGGCCACCCTGGCATGTCCCCACTGGGGTGTCCCAGAGCCAGTCAGCACAGCAGGAAAGGGGATGCTGCTGCTGGTATTACCTCCTGTAGAGACCTTCAGTGTCTCCTCTGCTTTGGTCCTTTCAGCTTGCTGTGGGGAACCTCCCCCACTCCTTGGCCCTCCACCCGCTGCCACAGGAGGAGAGGTGACAGGGGCAGCATCCACCAGCCCTGGAACATCCTGTGCCAACAATAAGGGGACACTGTGGTGTCATTCACCTTCTGGTACCCTCTCAAAAGGGGCAGGAACCAGGACTGCATCAGGTATCCCAGGACCTCACCTATGGAGTGCACTCAGACCTCCTCACCCCTAAAATCTTGGGGTCCTGCCACTGAGTGCAACAACTGTGGGCACCAACTCACCCTGTCTTTCCCTGAGAGTTGGTGTCCACCTTCTACCCCACTGCCAAAATCGCCAGAGACCTGCAATGGAGGCAAAGGGTGAGCCAGGAGCACAGGGCAACAGCCTCCAACCTTGCCTCAGTCAGGCTGCCAGTGCTCACTTCCTCGGTGTCATCCTCCTCTTCCTCGCACTGGCGCTCAGCTGCCCGTGGGTCCCCTTGCAACTTCAAATCAGCAATGACCCCCTGGAAGGAAACCAAACAGAGAGCTACTACAGATGGATGGGTGCATGGATGGATGCATGCCATGGACAGGACATGGGACGCAAGCCACCCCGTGGCATGATTTGACCTGCCACGTCACTTAGCCACCATGTCAAGTGCCCCACGTGCATCAGGCTCTTTCACCTGGTGTAGAGAGTGCTGTCCACCAGAACATCTATCCATAACCCAACACAGACAAGTTTCTACCTTGCAGTCTCAATGCCCAGCACCACCTGCATGGCTCGACAAGCCATGGAAAAAAGCCATGTGGCACGTGGGCTGAGTGGAAGTATTGGCCAGGATCCAGAAAGACAGACAGCAATGCTTTCACAGCGCCTTTTTTGGCTGTGCTACTTCATTCTCCTTTCCAGAGGGCTTCCCAGCCACAGACAACCTCTCTGCCCCAAGCAAGGGCTACTGGCAGGTCCCAGTCCACTGCAGCCCAGGTTTTGTATTTCTTAGGACAATCCACACTTCCTTACCATTTATTTGGCTTTTGCAAGTACCTACTTGTTTATACAAGAAACCACCAAAAATTCCTTCCTAAGGATCCTGCCTCCAGACAACCCCCAACAGCCCAACTACCTGCACTGCCTGGGATGGCAGCATCCCTGTATCAACTGGGGATGTGTGTGGGTACCAGCCTGAAACTTATGGCTCCCATAGCAAGCAGGGTCACCCAGCACATCTCAGACCCCAGCCCAGGCTGCTGCTGTTAATGGCACACAGACATGTTACCAGGATAGGATGCAGCCCATTCCTCTGGTCCCTGCAAGAGGGTGCTGGGGACCATGCTGGAAAGCGAGCTTTGAGAGGGCAGATACCTCCCACTCAGTTTCTCTTCTCTGGGCAAGACACCCAAAATAATATTTGGTGTCACTTGAAAGCACAGTACATCATGTCCAGGAAAGAGAGCTGTGCTCAGGAAACACGACAGGTTTAAGAAAACAAGGATCAGGGGCAGTTACAGTTCAGCCAGGCTGGCTATGACATTATAATATTATACATATATTATCACATATATATTATAAATATTCTATCATAAATATGATGTACATATTTTTGTATAGCTATACAAATATTGATATATTTATTATATAGATATAATTTCTAAATTATAAATCCATCTCACAAGCAAATGCCCTGAGGTGGGTTGTGACCTCCTCCAGCTGCTTGCCCTTGTGACAGCCAGCTCTAACCCTAGTCCCTCTCTTCCCCGCTGAGCAACAGCAGCAAGCACAAACTTTGATAAATGAAGCACTTCAACCTGGCTTTCCTGGTCCTGGGGCTTGCTGGAGGCATTGGAAATAATTTAGTTCCAGCTCTGAACCAAGACAACCTCATGAGGATGGCTATAAGAGCCCTTTGCAACCCATTTGCCCCAGTAGAGGGGGTAACAGCACCATAGGTCCTATCATGCATTCAGCTGTGATCAAATCCTCTTGCCAGACCCTAGGTGAGACTCCATTTACAGTAACTCCCTTGATATCTGCTGTCCCAAGGGCTTCTGTATTACCCCTCCAAGTTTCATCTGGCTGACACAAAAGTAACTCAGGAAGAAGAACATCCTAGATGAGACCCCTGCAACTGCCTGTGAGCAATTCATCTCATGGCTTGACCAAGGGCCAGGATTTAATCAGCCTCATTTTAATGATGCCCCATTAGTTCCAGATAACACAGGTCAGGGCTGGTCAGCAATAGGAATACCACGAGGCAGTCATATGCCAAGGAAACATCCAAGCCTGCCCTCCCCTCTCAGTCAGCTAAGGCAGTCAGCCTCCATCCCTTGATGGCGAGTAATTCCCTGCGGGAAAACCGTGGGCGGGCAGCAGGAGTGGGTGCTTGGCATACTCAGTAATATCACCTGCTAGAAAGGCAGGAGTGCTTTGCTCTACTCCAGGCTGTTGCTTTGTCTTCCAAGTTGTGCCAAACTTTCTCCAGCTGGGGAGAGCTCCTCCACAGCCATGACCCGGCCCTCCCAGCATGTTCAAGAGCAAAAAATTGCTCTTCAAGAGCAGAAAGTTGCTCTCAAAACCTCAAGGGACCGAGCCAAATCCCAGTGCAAACCAGTCTCTAGCCCATCAAACATTAAACCTTTTTCATGGGGCTTTCCCTGCCTGAAGCCATTTATTTAACTAGGACTGCAGTAGAAAGTGCTCGTTAGTCAAGATGATGTTTAAGCTCAGAAACGTGCTTTGCAAAGCTCCCCAGGACAAGCACTGCTCCACTCAGCAGAGCCTCTGTTGCTGGGCAAACCATGCTCAACACAAGAAAAAACCTGGCAGTGCAATCCTGAACTCAAGTACTGTCAGGGATTTCCGTGTCAGGTGGGCACTTTCCCCACTTTCCATAAACCTTATCTAGAACATAAGTCATGTCCAAATCATGGGATGAGCTATGAAATTCTCTCCTTGCTCTCCAAAATCTTCCTGCAGATACTACCCAATGTCAGCCAACAAAGATATGCTCCAGCCCAAGCATTTTTTCCAGCTAAGAGAGACATTTTACCAGCCAAATCAGCTCCTCCACCAAAGGAGCTGGGTGTTTTTAGCAATGGGGACATTCAAAGAGAACTCCGTCCATTTGTTGGAAAAGGTGGCTGCTGTAGCACAACCCCACTGACTCTTGCCAGCCTACCTTGAGGCTTTGCTTTGGTGAGACCCAAGTTGGTGGTCACCTTTCCCCCCATCTCAAGTGTCTCCTTCCCCAGGGACACACACAGAGCATGGCCATTGGTTTGTCTTCTGGGTAAAGATGTTGGTTCAACAGGCACAGGCTGGTGTCACATCCTTCCAGCCTCACCCAGATTTCTTGGAGATGCTCCTTGGGTTGACTCTTACCTGATATTTATCTGGATCAGCCCCTCCAGCCTGAGCAACAAAGAGCCCAGAGCCATCTTCCAACTCCATCTCATCCGGAGAGCGCTCAAAGTGGACCCGCTCGTGCTCCTCACAGTCCAGGAAGAGAACAACTTCGTCCTCCTCCACACTGATGGCAAAGCGCGTCCACTGGTTGAGCAAGGTGGGCACAGTGAAGGTGGCTGCTGCATATGAGCTTGGTGAGCCCGGCTCTGTGTAGTAGAAGATGATTTGCTGCTTGCCTGCCTGCAGCTCCGAGAGCTTGATGCCCACATAGATGATGCTCTGCGAAGAGTCTGTGATGGCAAAGAGTACACCAGCCCGGGGTGTGGTGGGCTGGATGTGGAAGAGGATGGAAAAGTCCCGGTAGAAAGGGCTTGGCAGGTGGTACCGGGCCACCTGGCCTGTGTTGGCATTGGGGCCGAAGACATAGCCAGGATTGTTGTCAGGGCCATAAATTTTGAGGATCTCCTCTGGTGGGGGGTCTCCAATCAGCTCTAAGAGGCTGACCTCAGTACTGGGGTTCTCTGCAAGAGGAAGGGAAAGGGAATGGTCACAACTAGCCTGGTGAGGATTGTCACCCTCAGCAAAACACCTTGGGGGGATACTGCTGGCCATGCCTCCCCCAAATACCACGTTTCAGCAGCTCCCTCTGCTCACCCTCCCCAGGGCCTGGAATTTTCCTTCAGATTGCAGGATAGCCAAGGCAGCAACTGAGTTGCTCCCACTGCACAGCTGGGATGTAGCTCCCAAAATGCCACCCATTTCCTGTTGCTGGCCTTCTGACTGTGGCCACAGCATCCCTGAGATGGGATCAAACCAAAGAGATCTTGCCAGTGACAGAAACACACCATGCAGGCAGCAGGGGATACTGCTGGAGTATTGTGATACAGAGCTGCAAGGAAGTGTTTGCATTCATACCCACTCCAGGGCCACGGTGATCCCCCATTTCACCCAGGGACAAGCTAACAGGGTCACCCCAGCTGGGAATAAATCAGAACCATTCCCTTGCAACATCCTGGGAATGAGGCTTGAGTCAGCATGCCCTGTCAGCTTCCCAGATGACCTTGCCTCCTTTCCTAATCCTTTTTACTCAAAGCTTTTGGGGAAGTTCTGCTTGGGACAGTCTCTCCTACCCAACACAGCTGAACATCTGGCTGGGGTGAGCTGGCCCTCTGTACACCACCTCCCATTGTTTTGGCAGCTGGAACATCCTCATCGCCCACACACCGGGTGCGCTGGATTCCTCCTCTCCTATGTCAACTGCTCGGGCGGGCGCCAAATCAATGGGATTGAGCATGTCGGCTGCTTTTTAACTCTGTGTTTCCCACGAGCATGGAAACCAAATCACCTCAGCTCTGAAATGGATAAGGCCTCTACACCAGGAACGGATGCTTGGTGCCAATTTCTGCCCTATTCCAAGTCAGGAGTAGAAGTTGAGACAATTCAGTGTCCCCAACTCCATCCTTGGTGTTTCACACGAGCAATGGGGGGTTATCAGAGGTTTGTTGAGCCAGGGAGGACCAGCCAGGAACCTCCACTCTGCTCTGAAGAAAGACATTGTCCTCCAGAGGAAAAAAAAAATAAATAAATCAGCTCAGCCTTGCCCAGCCTGGCAAGAAAAGATGTCTCTTGAGATGGTGGGAGGAGATAAAAACCTGGGTGCTTCTTCCAAAGCCTGGAGGTGCCTGTGCATTCCAGCCTCCTCCTACTGCTGAGCTCCAATGCCAGCCCCAGTCCCTAATGCGGGGGGTGTGTGTGTGTGGGAAGTCATGAATATCATATCAGTGAAGGTCACTCATTAAAGGTGCGGCCAGATCCACTGATCCTCTCCTGAGCCTGCTGCTCTGAAACTACTTTGTGCCCACCCTGCTCCCTCAAGTCCCCAGTCCCTTACAAGCTTGGCACCCCAAAACTGAGCACCTGAAGGAGGAATCCTTCCCCCAGTCTTGAATCAGCCCTAACCCTCTCATCTGCCCTACAGCATTGTTGGGCTTCCCAGCCCATTCAGAGGGGAAGGACTTAGCTTCTGCCTTGCTGGCCATGAGGACCTCTGAATCCTGGAGCCCAGTATCCTTTTGCACCTAGGCATGCACAGCCTTAAATCAAACATGATAGGCTGAACATGTGAACAGGGCTCAGTGGCAGGCTCCCCAGACCTGCAGTGAGCCCCAACCTGGTACCCACCGGTGAGACAACCCATGCTCAAGGCACCCCACAAGTCTGCTTCCACTGTCCCATGCCCAGCTGCACCATCTCCAGCCACACCAGCCACTTTAGAGCAGGCAGGTGTGGCCAAGCCAACGAGGAGCACCAGGATGCAGGGAGGTAGCTTATCTTAGAATCATAGAACGATAGAATGGTTAGAGTTGGAAGGGACCTTAAAGAACATGGAGTTCCAACTGCCCTGCCATGGGCAGGGACACCTCACACTAGACCAGGTTGCTCAAAGCCCCATCCAGCCTGGTCTTGATCACTCCTAGGTATGGGGCATTCACAATGTCTCTGGGCAACCTGTCTCAGTATCTCACCACCCTCACAGTAAAGAATTTCTTTCTAGTATCTAGCCTAAATCTCCCCTCTTTCAACTTAAACCATTACCCCTTGTCCTGTCACTACACTTCCTGACAGAGTCCTTCCCCAGCTCTCCTGTAGGCCCCCGTCAGATACTGGAAGGCTGCTATAAGGTCTCCCTGGAGCCTTCTCTTCTCCAGGCTGAACAAGCCCAGCTCCCTCAGCCGGTCTTCACAAGAGAGGTGCTCCAGCCCTCTGATCATCTTTGTGGCCTTCCACTGGACCCATTCCAACAGGTCCATGTCCTTCCTGTGCTGAGGACTTCGGAGCTGGACACAGTATTCCAGGTGGGGTCTCACGAGAGCAGAACAGAGTAGCAGAATCACCTCCTGCAACCTGCTGGTTACACTTCTCTAGATGCAGCCCAAGATGGCTTTCTGGCCTGCTAGTGTGCATTGTTGGCTCATCTTGAGCTTCTTATTCACAAATACTCCCAAGTCCTTCTCCTCAGGGCTGCTCTCCAGCCATTCTCTGTCCATTCTGTATTTGTGTTTGCAATTGCCATGTCCCAGGTGCAGGACCCTGCACTTGGCTTGGTTGAACTTCCTGATGTTTGCATGAGCCCACCTCTTGAGTCTGTCCAGGTCCCTCTGGATGGCTCCCTTTCCTCCAGCGTGTCAACCGTGCCACCATGCTTGGTGTCATTGGCAAACTTGCTGAGGGTGCATTCTATCCCACTGTCCATGTCTCCAACAAAGATGTTAAACAGCACTGGTCCCAGTACTGAGTCCTGAGGAACACCACTCCTCACTGGCTGCCATTTGAACATTGAGCTGTTGATTGCAACCGTTTTGAGTGTGGTCATCCAGCCTTATCCACCTAGTAGTCCATCTTAGGCTGGAGGAAGCCAAATTCACAGTAGCTTTAAGGGAAGAGGAAACCAGAGCTTCCTCCTGGAGGTCCTCATGGTTTAAGAGCTGGTGCTACAATTTCTGCAGCCAGACAAGCCATTAGGGCTTGGGATGACAAGGGACAGGCTGAAAGAGGCTCTTATTAGCAATGCAGTTTTCAACCATACTCTCTTTGATGCTTCAGCCAGCTCTGGAATCCTCCCTCCTCTCCAAATGTGCCACTTGCCCCCCAGGCCCGGTGTGGGAGCTGGATGTTGGCGCTCCCCAAAGCAAACAGGGACAAATCTTTACCCTGTGCGATGCACAAAGAGGCAGAGGCCAGGGCTGTGAGGCCAGGGCTGTCTGGGGAGCTGGAGGGGTAAAGGGAAACCCCTTCAAACAGCTGCTCCCCTGTGAAAGCCAAATGCCCCTTACCAATCCCAAACCGTTCAGGCCATGCCTGCTTTTATCAAAGGGCTCCCAGAATCCAAATATCGCACCTCCTCCTCCCTGTGGCAAACCAGTACCACCCACTATGGATAATGGAGCCAGAGATATCTGATGCTGCAGTGGTTTTGGGACGAGTGTGATGGCACTGGATGGCTGTGAGGATGCCTCTGGCCATAGTGACCCAGCCATTTGCTCCTGTTGCCATTGAAAAGGCCACAAAGATGTTCCAAGCCAGCTTCCTGCTCTGCAATGACCTCCCAAGCTGACCTGATCCAGGACTGCAGAGATGCAGGGGACCCCCAGCATGCAGGAGCATCTCAAGTCACTCCATGGGGTGCACCACAGTCCCCATGTCCCCCACCCATTCCCGACACTACCCATCCAGGAGTGTGCAGCTCCCCCTGAGCATCCCTATGGTCTCACCACATCCCCCTGGGGTCCAATGGCAAACAGAGCCACTTTGCTGGCCCCTGACTAAATCACCTCTCTGATGGCAGCCAGCATCTTGCTGCTCCTGGCTGGCAGCCCCAGGCCATCACCTGAGGGTATAGGGGGCCAGCATGGGATCACAGCCTCATTCAGAGCTCGGCATAGGGAGCGACAAGCATCAACTCCTGCTTTCATCCCAAACTGTGTTCTTGCTCTTACACCCCTATCTGCATTTCTCCAAGCACCATTCTGCTACCCCCCAGCTCTCTTCTTTTCATCCTCCCTGCCAAAGAGGCACATCTCAGTCCCCGGCTGACATACAGAAGGGTCACAACCACCAATGATGAAGCTAGAGGCAACATAACCTTTCCTGCCTGCCAAGCAGGGGGAATCAAACATTAGCCATTAGGTAACTCATTAACTCTAAGGCAAAGGGCCTCTCTGGGAGAGGGGAGCATGCAGGCACAGTCATGGGTCACCTTGAAGTCTCCTCATTGCCATGGCCCCAGATGCTACTGTGATTGGGTGGTTTTGAGTTCCTGTCCCTTCTCCTGTCCCTGTGGGGAGCTGCCAGCTATGCAAGTGCCCCACTCCTGGGATGGACAGCCCAGAGCCCCTTCCAGTGCACTGTAGCACCTGCAAACTAGCCCTGAATGCCAGCATGATGCACTTGGCAACTATCTCGTCCTGGCCACCAGGATCTTGTCTGTTACAGAATCACAGAATGATCTAGGGTTGGAAGGGACCTTTGGAGATCATCTAATAGTCCAACCCCCCCTGACAAAGCAGCTTCACCCAGAGTAGGTTGCACAGGAACATGTCCAGGCAGGTTTTGAATGTCTCTAGAGACTCCACCCTAGAGGGCAGACTGTTCCAGTGCTCTGCCACCCTCAAAGTAAAGAAGGTCCTCTTCCTGCCTAGATGGAACTTCCTATGTTCAAGTTTGTTCCTGTTACCTCTTGTTCTCTCACTGGGCACCACTGAGAAAAGACTGGCCCCATCTTCCTGACATCTACCCTTTAAGCATTTATCAGATCTCCCCTCAGTCTTCTCCAGGCTAAAAAGACCCAAGTCCCTCAGCCTTTCCTTGTAAGAGAGATGTTCTAGCTCCCTCAACATCTTTGTAGCCCTAGCCCTGTACCCTCTCCAGTAGTTCTCTGCCCTTCTTGAACTGGGGAGCCACACAGTACTCCAGATGCAGCCTGGCCACTGTGTTTCACTAAGGGTGGAACATTCTGAGGAGGGGACTGCTGTGCTCAGCCTTGAAGAGGGAGTCAAAACCTGCTGGCAGTCCCTGTTTGAAGAAGCCAAGGCTGGGTGGAAAGAGATTTTGGGCTCAGCAGCCTCAGCATGGGTACAAGGCAGAAGAGTCCCTTGGTGCCTAAAAACTTCAGGGAGTTTGGGGAGGGGAGACACGTGCAAACACAGGGACATTCAGCCAGCCCCATTACCTGCAGAAGCATTAATAAATACACAAGAATACCCTTCGTCCTCCCCAGGGAGAGCATCACAAGGCAGAGGCAGGTGCCCGCCGGTTAAGTGCATCCAACACAGGTCTCTGACGGCCTCGCAGAAGCCCTGGCATGGTGGGGGGGTTACAGGGACCAAGGCACTACACCCAGGGAGCAGGAGCAAGCAGAGAAACCACTCCACGTAGCGATGGCACTGTGATTCAAGCAGCCCCTCCCACTCATGCAAAGCTGCCCGAATTTCTGCCTCACTGCTGTGGTGGAGGTAATTCGGTAATCTGAAATGGTTGGTGCCCAGCATGCTGCAGAAGGACAGGCGGGTCGGAATGGGCAGGCAACGGCCAGCCACTGGCATCAGTCCAGGTAAGAAGGATACGAGCTCCGTGCCACTACTACTGTAGAGTCGTGTAGCGGCGGTTAGTAAATCAAACTTGAGAGGACCGGAGTTACCGGCAAGAGGAGGATCCACACTGTTTGACGCCCTCCTGTTAGTAGGCAAAGGAGGGCCCAGGCTCCCATTCATGCCCGCCAGCCCCAGATCCCAGCGGCCAATGCTATGCCGCAGGTTTGGTGAGGCAGGTGTTACTCCATGGCTGTGCTGGGGCGGTTGCACCATGGAGTCCCTGTGTGGCACTGCCTGCTTATGGTTACTGCCACCTGGTGAGAAAGGAAAAGGGGCAGTACCTGGCAGAGGACCTGTGGGTCTCTGCAAGGACACCTGTGTCCTCATTGCTGCAGGGGTCCCTGAGAGCTGTAGATCCTCGGCAGTCCCCATCCCCAGGAGTTGCAGGTCCTTGATAGTCCTAGTCCCCAGGCGCTGTGGGTCCTTGGTGGAGCTGCTGGCTGCATCCTGGCCAGGGGTAGGGGACATGCTGCAGGGAGGAGTGATGCTTGGCCATGCTGTGCTCTCCACCAGCTCCACTGCATTCCCATCTTGCTGCTTGCTGGTTTTGGCTGTGGTCCCCTTGCCTGCAGGTGCTGCTGTACTGGAATCCAGCTCCTGGCGCTGTGGGGTGGTGACATCCTCCACCACCTGGACACCCCATGTCCTTGGGAACATGCTTTGCGAGGAAGCTGCCTCAGAGGTGAGTGGCTCCTGCACTGCAGTTCCCACATCGGATGCTGCTGGGACTCCTATGATCTTCGTGCTGCCCCAAATCCAGTCCAGGCGTTGCATTTCAGAGGAGGAAAAGCAGCAAGCCAGGAGAAGCAGAAACTCCAAGCGAAGTGAAACTGGGGCCATTAGAAAGTAAAAACGAGCCCCGTGAAACGGAGAGGCCAGAGGAAGGAAAGAGGCAGAAGTATTGCCTGGGCCAGACTCCCAGAGCACTCACATCATGCTCTCCTCCCCAGCTCCGGGACATGACCCTTCAAACAGCAGCAGAGTGGGAGGAGTCGCCTTGCTGCTGGCCCTGCCAAACCCTCCTCTCCCCAGCACCAGCCTCCCTGCACTTGGCACGACCCCCTGGGGAGCCTGCCACCCTGCTGGGGACGCAGTTGAGTCCCCCAAAACCTCTAGGAGCTGAGCCAGCCCTCTGATGAACCGTGTTCCAGCTGCTGCCGCCAGCTTTTTAACTCCTTAGTGCCCAGAAAATCCTCTCTCCTTGCTTAGTGCCTCTGGTTAAACTAAACATTGGGAGCCATATACAAGGGGTTTGTGAATGGATACAATCCCCACAGATGCCCAGCTTTGGTGGGACAGTCCTCCACTACATTTTTCAGGAAAGGCTATAACCCCAGAGTAAAACTGAATGAGGAAGGAAAAATATCCCAGAAAACATTTCCAAGATTTCCACTGGCTGGTAACACATCAAGTCCCAAAAGTCTGCTTTTAAGCAGCTTTCCTGGCTTGGTTACAGGGCCAGGACACCACAGTTGCTGTTGCAAGACAGTGAGAGCAGCGTTTGTGATCCTACCACCACCACCATGAGCATCACACACCAGCAATGTCTGGAAGCCAGGAAGTCTGAGCAATTTTACCTCAAGTACTTGTGTTTTACTGAAGCTTGGGATGAATATCTCCCCTGGGTAGCACTGGTACTCACCTATGCCTCCCAATACCCCCCAAAAATTCATTCACTCTGCATCTCAGCTTAAAAACGTCACCCAAAATCCACTTATTTGGCCCATTTCCTGACTTCAAAGGTGCCCAGCTCTGGAGACAACAATTCCCCATCCCTAGAGACCATCAAGTCTCCAGGCCCTGTTGGGATACAGCACACCTGTGGACCACACCACCACACTGCTCTTGTCATGACATGGAGTAAGTCACCTTTGTGGCTCAAAAAGAGTCCCCAAGAAGGGACATTGATGGGTAGATATCAATTTCAGCTCCCCCTAGCCAGGATGCTACATGGCCAGGAAAGCTACAGTCTGTGGTAATGTGTTCCTGCATCTTGGAGCATGAAGGTATGCAACTCTCCTAATGCTCCATTTGTAAAACATTCAGGAAAAACACTGTAACAAATGCTTTGATGTCTATTTTACTTTATGCAACACTTCCCACACAACTTTTTAAGTGAAGTGGGTGAGTTTTCCCCTTAAAATGGCAGCTGGCATGGCAAAGATGCTCTTGCTAACAGGCTTGCCCCATGACTGATGGTGTTAGGGCTGCATGCTGTGGAACAGCCCATGACTAATCAAATGCAGGACATGTTTATGTATGTCAGATTTTCCATACAGCCCCCCAGAAGATCATGTGCTCCCATCAACCTGATGAAAGGAGCCAGCCTGCCAATCCACCCCAGCGTGTTTGGACAGAACCCCACTGCGCCTGGCTCTGCTCCCCTGGGGCAAGGGTGCAGTGATTCCTGGAGTGATTCCCTCCTGTGTTCTCAGCATGTCCAAGAGAAATGCCAGTGACTACTGCTCTTATCGCACTGGTGGGGAGGAAATACAGAAAAGCTCAGTGTTCCCTTGGCCTCTTCCCTGAATTGGAGGCAGATAAGTGGGGTGGGTGCCAGCCTGCAGTGGGGATACAATCCAAGCCCCCAGAGCCATGCAGCATCCCCAAGACAGCTTCCAGAGACTGGGGGGAGCATCATGAGCCCTAATGAGCCTTGTCTCAGGCAGGAGGATTTCAGGAGTGACACCATGCTAGGGTGCCCCAAGCCCCACAGTACCCATCTGGAAAAAAATCCAATTTCTCCCTTCTGCTGGGATTAAGCAGCTCATGATATCAGAGCAGAGCAAAGCAGCAATTCCCCAAGACCTCCCTACATGCAAGGCCGCTGCTGCCAGCCTTTAAGTCAATGATCTTTGTTTCACTGCACACCTCCGCACCAGCAGCTCCTGGGAAAGGAGCCAGGGCTGAGGCATCCCAAAATAACGGACCCAACATTTCCAAAACAAGCACTTGGAAGGTGACCCAATGACACAGGTGGCAGTAGAGCACCTCAATCTGGTCCCAATTCCCTCCTGAACAGGCTGATTGTGTCTTCCCACTGCTGTCCAGCACCTGCTGCTCCCACTGGAAAAGGGGGAAAAAAGCTACCCTCTTCAATGTGATCTCAGTCCTGTCCTACAAGAGAAGAAGAGAGAGGGAAAAAAGCGGTGGGTTGGAGAAAAAAGAAGAGAAAAAAAGAAAGAGAGAATGCAAGAAAGGGAGAGAGGAAAGGACAGCAGAGGGAAGGGAAGGGAAGGGAA